>CM034302.1:32240160-32611493 GCA_019925795.1 Dendrobium chrysotoxum | reverse complement strand
CCCCCTCTTCTGGGGCTGGAGCTGTGCCACAAAATGAATGCCGTGAAGTTCTGTTAGGCTCCCACTACACTCAATCTCCTCCGGTGAATCTGGGTGTACTGGAGTGGAAGGGGTGATTGATTCAATCTCCCTACTACTTTCACCTTTACTTGATCCTCCTCTACTAGATCCACCTCTACATATTGCCTTCTTTGCTCGTCTAAAAAGACTACCTCCTGTCATTTCCTGCAAATGAAAAAATTAAAAGTGTTTAGCATTAACAAAGAACAACATATAAATAACAACATATAAAGAACAATTAAAATATAAAGAATAATATAAAAAGAATAATATATTAACGAGCATATAATAAAGACTTATATTTATAAGCAACAAGAATTCCTAAATTTTCTGACCTGCATGAATAAGCCTTGAGTAGTACACAAGTGTATAACCAAATTCATCTTGTTTTATGCCGCTAAACTTGAATATGTTAGATTAATTAATTTGCAGGTTGTGATAATCAAAAATAAGAAAAACATAACTCAACATTAATTGTAATGAATAGTCTTGTAGGAAAAACATAACTCAACAGTAATTGTAATGAAAGCCATCAACAAAATAATTTTACATTTACAAGCACAAAGAAATATTACAATCAAATGCATCTCGTGGTTTAGCTCTCACAACAAAATTCCAATTCTGATTTTTAGCATCTTCAATGTAGAATATAGGCTCCACTTGTGAAGAGAAAACAAAAGGATCATCTTGAATTTTTTGACCTGTATGAATAAGCCTTGAAAAGTTCACAAGTGTATAACCAAATTCATCTTATTTTATCCCTATTGTACTTGTGTTTGCCCAATCACATTTAAATAATATCACCTTGAATATATTAGAGTAATTAATCTCAATAATATCATTAATTTTTCCATAATAGCTAAAATTCCAATCTCTGTTGTATTAACAACACAAAAATTCTGTGTTTTTTGCCTTCATCTCGTTCTTTTGTGTGAAAAATATAACTATTAATGAGAAGACCCTTGTATCTATTTGCAATTTTGTTGGGGCCCTTAGCCAATGCTTTGATTTCTTCTGTGATTTCCAAATCATTAGAACTTGAAACCTAACAAGGAATAAAAAAAGTAATTCACTATGTCAAATACTTTAATTTATTATCATTGATACGAAATATAAAACATGAAAGCATACCGTGTCACGCAACCACTCATGAAATCTTTCATTGATAAGCCTCTCTAAATCTGGTATTATTAGATGTGTATGCCCACGTCGCTTTCTTCTCTCTCCATCTTTGAAACATTGTCTATAACTTTCAATATTATCACAATGTCGGAGAATATATCTATGTGCCTGAACCAAAGAATTATCATCTAAGTTGAATGAAGACACCTTTCCCAAGGGAGTACCACCACTTGAAAATTTAAAAATAAATTATCCCTCAGATGTTGTTGCAGCTTTATTCAAAAATTGAGACTGCTCTAGATATTTAGAACAGAAAGTTATTCCTTCTTCAGCAATATAGCCCTCCGCAATAGAACCTTCAGGTTGTGCTTTGTTAGCTACATAGTCTTTTAATACTAAAAGAAATCTGTAATAATAAAAAACTTTATAAAGATTATGTAAAGCTGAACAATAATAACTTGAATTAATAATTACTATTGAAATACCTCTCAAATGGATACATCCATCTATACTGAACCGGACCACCTAATTTTACTTCCTCGGCCAAGTGAATAAGTAGATGAACCATGATTGTGAAGAATGAGGGGAGTATTGATCTTTCCATTTACACAATGTTATTGTAATATTATTCTGTAGTATGTCCAACTCGTTCGGATCGATAACCTTGGCACAAATTAACTTTAAAAATTTTGAAATCTCCACAAGAATATGTATAATTTCATCGGATGGAGAACATGACCTCAAAGCAATAGGTAAAATTTCTTCAATTAGCATATGACAATCATGACTTTTTAGGCCCACAATCTTACATTCTGTAACATTAATACACCTTGAGATATTAGATGCATAACCTTTAGGCATTTTCATATTTTTTAAAACTTGACAAAACATCAACTTCTATTTTTTGTTCATTGTGAAGCAAGTTGGTGGCAATAAATAAGAACCATCTTCAAGAATTTGTGGATGCAGCTCACTTTTAATTCCAATGTCAACTAAATCTTGTCGTGCTTGCAAAATATCTTTAGATTTCTCAAGATCAAGTAAAGTGCTAATGAAATTATCACATACATTTTTTTCAATATGCATGACGTTAAGATTGTGTGGTAGTAAATTATACTCCCAATAAGGTAGCTCAAAGAAAATTGATTTTTTCTTCCAAATGTGATTTTCACTCAATTCTACAGTACGCCCTCTTTTCAAGCTTCTAGATTTGCCCAACGGAAATTGAACATTTTGTAATTTTTGTAAAATATCACTACCAGTATTCCTTCTAGGTGCTTTACGGATCTCTTCTGTATTATCAAAGTATTGTTTCTGTCGACAGAATAAGTGATTCTCTGGTAGCCAACGACGATGACCCATATAAGAGAATTTCTTTCCTCTATATAACCATAAAGACTATGTATTTTCGGCACAACAAGGACAAGCAAATCTGCTTTAGTACTCTACCCAGAAGCATACCATAAGCTGGAAAATCATTGATCATCCACATTAATGCAGCTCGTAAGTTAAAAGATTGTCCAGATGCTGCATCATAGGATATCACTCCATGCCATAATTCAGACAACTCATTTATTAGCTGTTAGAGATAGACATCAATATTGTTTCCTGGACTCTTCTCCCTGGTATAATAGTAGACAGAATGAAAGATGTTTGTTTCATTGCAATCCAAGGAGGCATGTTGTAAGAACCAAAAGTACGGGCTAAATGCTGTATGTACTACTCATAATCTTAAATGGATTAAAACCATCGCTTGCTAAAGCGAGCAGAACATTACATGGATCTGAAGAAAAATCAGGGTATCTAGAGTCAAAGGATTTCCAGGCTTCTCCATCAGCTGGATGTCGTAACAACCCATTTATATTTCTCTGTTTGGCATGCCAAATCATCTCTTCAGTAAATTTTTTTGTTTTAAACAATCTTTGAAGCCTAGGAATCAATGGGAAGTATCGAACAACCTTAGCAGACTTCATTTGATTTTTCTTTCCTCTAGCTGAACTTTTTTTAGCCCCTGCCCACCGTGAAGAACCACAAATATGACAAACCTCTTGAATAGATCTATCTTTTCCAAAATAGACAACAATCATTTGGGACATGCATCTATCTTTGTATATCCAAGATCAAACCACTTTCATTATCTTCTTCACTTCATATGTATTTTAGGTATCAATGAACCATCAGGGAAGGCTTCAATCAATAACTCAATCAATTGATCAAAAGATTTTGCAGACCAAGAGTGTAAGCACTTTAGGCGAAATAAATGTAAGATGAAGGATAACTTTGTGAATGACTTACAGCCAGGGTATAATTCTGCTCCTGCTTCTTGCAATAAATCACCATATTTCATTGCTTCATCATTTATCAAATCTATGTTATTTCCATTATGTTCATCATCTAAATTGACATTACCTGAGTAGAATGTATCCCTTAACAATCCTTCTATATCATTTGTTCTGTGCTGCTCACCTTGAGTTTGTACTTCAACAATACTATCAGTATCAGTACATGTTTCTGATCTTGTAACTTCAGCTAAAAAATCATGTTCCTTTCCATGTCGATTTCAAATAACATATCCAGGAAAAATTCCTTTGGAGAGTAAATGTAACTTGACATCTTTTACATAATGAAAATATCTGTTAATGCATAATTGCATGGACATAGAATTTTTTGTGTTGAACTTTGACTTTGTGTTGTAAATTCTAAAAAATTCTTAACACCTTCAATATAATCACTACTCCATTTTGATTTTGACATCCAACTCTTATCCATCATACCTGTGAAGCACTCAAAAAATACACATTCAATAAGCATTCACACAATAATTTAGGAAAAATATAATTTTATTTGAGTACTTAATATACAATACTTAATACCTTTCTATTTTTTCTAAATATTTTCAATAAAAAGAAAAAAAACTCTTTAGAAAACTTTGTGTGTGTGTGTATGTCTACATATATTTGGACCAAAAAACCTTTTTGAACTACCATGTGATTAATGATTTCAATTTAATGGTTACTTTATAGATTATGGCTCAAAGAGACCTTAAAAATTGCTTAGAAAGGGAGAAACACAATTAGAGATGATGGGTTTTTGGAGCCTACTATGGAACCAAACATTATTGCAGAATAATTAAGATACATCCTTGTGAGTGCTTAATTGCCTGCACATGATGAGGATGATCGTCTTAGAAAGTCATCTACTAAAATAAACATATATTTATGACACTCATGGTCCATGGTAAACCTCTAAGAATATTTATGGAGATGTTATCCTAAGACCAAGTTAAAATTAGCAAATATATTTAGAGTCCTATATTTTATTAAAGGGTTTTAGGTTTATTAAATAGCACATCCTTTGATGAATCTAAACATGCCAAGATCCTTGCATGGATCATACATGTAGACCTATAGTTTAGAAGAGCTTTTGTAACACCAAGGTGTTTGATCACCTTGAATGCACATGCCTTCTTTATCCACTTTAAATTATAAAAATAATTTATAATACAAAGTTATACCTCTTGGTAGATGTGGCATTAAATGAATGTAACATTTTGAGAGATTAAAAATATAGACTTTTCTCATGAAGTTAATGCAAGGCACGTTGAGACATACATTTATCTTTTCAACAATTAGTTGTTTAGGGGACTACTTTATCTAAATATAGAATGTTATGCACCCATAAATTTAAAAGACAAAAATGTTTATATTAAAATATATATACCTGAGGTTTCATTTACCTAACATGAATTTAGCTATGTAGGGTTCATTTTGTTTGGAATTTTGGTTCCCTATAAGAGCAACCTCCCATAGTTAATTATATCTTTAAGATTTTAGGCCTTAATAAAATTTTTAATTGAAGTTATGGTCATATTGTAAGATGTTAAAGATAAGATAAATGAATGTGAGCTTGGGATATCAAAATGGAAAGTTCAATATTAGGAAGGATAATATAAGTTTCCAAAGAAAAAATGGTCTATGAGCATGTGACCTTGGGAAGCTTTGAATGCCTAAAAGAAGCGAAAATATATATTGAAATTTATTTTTAGGAATGATTGATTCCATTAACCTTAATTTAAAATTAAATATTTTATTAGAAAGCGAGGTTTCTGATTCCTCAAAATAATAATGACCTCATTAGTAGGGACACCTCATGTGAGGACTTTAAACACCAAAACTTATGATGGCAGTCTCAAACCTAAATCTATGGAGACTTGCATTATCACTTGGGTATGAAACACTATCTAATTATAATGTAACTAATAGCACTGTGATTAAACCCATAAAAAAATAGAAAAGTTAGACATTGGTCTTATAATCCTGCTTAAAAGGATAATAAGGCAATTAAGATCTTCCATATGTATAATCTAATCTTTTCTTATGTATGATAGTTAAAGGTTGGCATATGAAGCCTCCTATATTAAACTCCAAGTATATCTCGGAGTCTTATATGTTTAGATCATCCCACATGTCTATAAGTACTTCTTAGACTCAAATTATACATAAAAATAGGCATATAGATGACATTGGCTCTAAGCTTTCATTTTAGCATTGCACAACATTTTGCCAAGCATTAATTAATTCTGTCAACGAAACTATGCAAACTAAGCATTTACAGAAGAAAAATATTTATATCTTAATGTTCACAATTACAACAAAATAATATTACTAATACACTAATATATCACTCAGCTAAGCAAGAAAGGAATGTAACCTTAATTACACCATATGTATATGGATGACCTAGTTATATATATATGGATGACCTTTAGGAACTAAAATGTTATTTCTCTTGTATATAACCCAATTATAGCATCTAAATCGAGCACATGCACATAATGATATAAATCAGTAATGGAACCTCATTCGAAAAAAAAAATTGAAAAACCCTAGGTACGGAACAAACTGATCGATGGAGAGCAGGAGAACCGGAGGAGGTGGACACGGGCGGACGACCGGACATCGGCCTTTGACGCCGACAACAATGGCCGGACTTCGCTCTTTGACGCCGACGACCGATCTGCAACGGAGAAGGGAACGGAGAACGCGAATGGGGCGGGATCGAAAGGCCAGGAAAGAAGAATATGCAAATCGCGAATGCCCAGCTAGCTAGGTTAAGACGTTAGGAACACAAGTATTTGTAGCAGTAATAACCGCTGCTATTACTAGCGTTTATAACTGCTGCTTATACCTTGTTTTGCTAGCAGTTTTCAAACCGCCAGTACCAACTACTGCGAAAAAATCACGTTTTTTGGTAGTGCTAGTTGAGGATCTTAGATTAAACTTTTTGGTTTAAAACTTTTTCTCCACATAAAATTAGTAAGTATATATATTTATTTTGGCATATATTTACATTCCAAATCTAATTCATTTTAAAAGTATTATATGCACATATTTTAATTTAACATATTCACTTCATCTAATTTAAGAAGTTATATCTTAAATCAACAAGCAAAATATGTTTTTATGAAATGTTATATATATATATATATATATAGACTTAGAAATATATCTATAGTGAGCAAATTTTACATTCTATTTCTATGTGTTGAGGGGATTATTAATAATATATAAAATCACTCAAATATCATAGATCTTTTATTGTAATATAATTTGAGCTTGCATTATTAAGATAAAATCATATTTCTATTTTTATTAATAGAAGCCATTTAGTATAGTTAAGTTTATTTTGTAATTAGATTGGGTTGTACACACTTGTATAGAAGAGTACTTAGGTTGTAAGAAGATTATTAGATTTAAAGAAGTGAGGTTTATAAGGAAAACGTAAGATTATTGGATTTTTGTAAGAGCATTAGTTAGCGTGGGTATCAGTTAGATTAAAATTTGAGTCGAACCACATTAAAAATATTGTGTCTATTATTTTATTTACTTGCAAATTTTATTTACTTTACTTATAAAATCTTAAAATTATGTGTTTATTTATTCCCTTGCCATACAAATCAGCTACTCTCTTAGGATTCACCTTATCAGAAGACCACCAAAAATTATTTTTTGCTAGTTCCTCAATTAGTTCATATACTTCATTAAATGGCTTAGACATTAAATAACATTCAGCTCTACATCTATGATTGACCTAATAGATCCTACCAATCCATTATAAAAAATTTAAATAACCAACTAATCTAGTAAAGCATAATGTGGGCATTTTCTAAGCATTTTTAGAAATCTCTTCTAACTTTCATAAATTGACTCTCCCTCAAATTGGGCAGAAGATGTGATATCATTCTTAAGTTTGGTCATTTTTGAAGGTGGGAAATAAGCTAGAAATTTGAGTGCTAAATCATTCCAAGTAGTTATAGAGTATGGGGGCAAGGAATTCAACCACATCGTAAGCTATATCCTTAGGAAAAATGGAAATAATCTTAAGTCTTATAGCACCTCGCTAACATCATTATACTTAATTATTGCATATATATTTAAGAAACTAGCTAGTTGGGATCCTCAACAGGAGTTCCCCTAAATTAGGAATTTTAACCAGTTGAATTGTGATAGGTTTCAATTCTAGGTTATTAGCCTGGATGTCCTAATCTTATACTGGTTCAGTTATGACAAAAATATTTTTACTTTTTCTAATTTTTCTAATAGTCCTTTCTATCTTAGAATCTAATAACATGGGCTAGATCAACTAAGCAAGCAACAATGATAAAATAAAATAAAGATCACAAACTAAATAATTAATAAAAGGCTTTTTTGGCTTTCTCAAAAATTTTAACAAACATGATAAAAATAAAGATACAAGATACAAGTATGTCTAAATATGTACTAATTTTAATAATATAGTTTAAAATTATAATATGGATGTTACTACCCTGATAATGGTGCAAAAAACTTTATGGGGGATACCTTTGTGAGCGAATTATGTTGGACTTGAGCAATACAATATGAATATGCTTAGATTTTCTTTTATATTAAAATAATGAAAGCCTGCTAAATATGTAAGTTTAACTGCCATCAAGTAATAAAGTGACAGAGAAGAGTGTCGATCCAATTTGAAAGAGTTCTATTAAATTATAATTAAATTACTACTATTTAATCTAAATACACAATTTATTATACTAAATGTACGTAATATTAATGTTTTTATGTTTTTTCCACTTAATGGAGACTTGTTAAAAAAATTTTATACTAATGGAAATACAATATTTTGGACTAATGAATGTAAAATAATAGAAATTTTCTAATGAGAGTCTTAATTTTAGATGTAAATTACAGCATATGCTTCCCTAGATCTCTGTTGATCATATAGGGGTGAAAAGAGAGGTTTAGGGCCTTGCTATAATTATACTCTCTCCATAAAACCTTGAAAGTTTAGCATCCTATGTCTAGGTATGCCAACATTCCATTTCCATACTCATATTTGTTCCAATATTCCTCTGCAAGGTAATACATTACACTAGATATTAACTACATATATAACTATTATATACACTAAATTATGAATGGGGGATATTAAAAACATCTATGATATATTTTACAATATAAGAGTGTATATTAGTACTTATTATGTATTTACAATATTAGGCCAAAACTCGATGATTTAGCTATACATGGATAACATAAGCAGTAGACACATGTTCATTTCATTCATATAAGAAAAGATATAGAATAATGAATAAGATAAATGTCACCCAATAGAATCAATTAATATTCTTCAAACTCCTTTTTCCAACAATAAATTTTCTTACACAATACAAGTAAAGATCTCTCAATGATAGTATATTGCTCTCCCTATCCTTTCTAGAACTTTACTCTAAGGGGGGACCTACAGGAAGACACTATAAAGTATCAACTCCATTGAAAAGATAGAACTATCTAAATAAAAGAATTGAAAATTATTTATACAAGTGCAAGATCGGACTCAGACGTTAACGTGTTCAACAAGGTTGTACCATGGTGGTTTAAAATGAAATAACACCATAACACTGTAATGTTTGCTCCGCTGCGATGCTTGGCTGACCTTGTATGGTGACTGGTTGACTAGTGTATATTTTGGCTGAGTCGATGTGGCTCTTCATTTAGGCATTATGATGCTTGAAAGTGCAATTTGGCACTGTGGCATTGTGATCGTCGGTGCTCTTGTGCTCATTTTATTGAGGCTTCAATGTTATGGTGCTAATTTCGGGCTCAGTGTCACTATGAGACACGACGGTGCTGACCTTGGCTGCACCGGGGCACTAATTTTTTATTAAATTCTTGAGAAGTTGGCATTGCAATGTTAAAAATATGCATTAGAGTATTGTACATGGACACATTAAGGTGCTAAATCTATGGGCACTCTGGCGCTCGTTCAAGACTTATGAATTTTTACCTTCTCCTAAACATTTTTTGCAGAAACATAAATAATGTAAGACATTTCTGCAAAATTTTAATATAATAAATATTACATATTTTATACTTAGTAGATAGATTATCAACTTAGACTTTTATGGACTACTTACCCTTACCGGTAGATGAAACTAGCATAGATTTCTTCTTTAAGACCATCTAGGCTTTTAGCTTTTTATATATCATGAGAAGATTAATCTTTGAGAAAAAAATAACTAGGATACTTCTTCCTAGTGACTTGAAGCTTTACTTAAAAGTATTTGAAGCATTTTAATCATAATGGTTTTAAGAAACAAGGTTTACACTTCATGCTTAAATTTCTCCGTGAAGGATATAGTCTAATAGTGGTTTCCCATGTTTTTATTTTATAACCTTATGAAGGCTTGCACATCCATGGTAGTAATATGATGTCATCCCCAACAAGCCTTCTATAAACAAATTCTCTAATTTAAAGAAGCTATGGACTAATCCATTCAGTAGATCTACATACCTGTCAATTCCAATCCTTAACAAACTACTAACAAACTATCTAAATAACAATGCTTTAATAGTATTATAATAATTGGATTTAAAATTAGCTAATTGCTACTTTGTATTTAAGTACCATCAAAATTTTTAAAATTAGAAGGCACAAATCCTTTTGGATAGAGCACTAAGTCATATTTTTCTAAATAAGGTCTACCCTTTAGAATGTTGAAAGTACCATGTGATTCTATTAAAGTATTCTTAACTTATTATTTTATTATTAATTTAATATCTACCTATTCAATATAATCTTTTTTTTATTTTACCAATTTTCCTTCTTTTTCTTTTATAATCAATTTCTTCTTATTTATGACCTAAATAAACTTAGGTTGAGGTGATTTAGCCAGTGCTAGTGGTTATGCGGATCCTTAATTTTGCAAGGCATCCATAGTGGCCATCATCGCTTTTATTTTCTTCACTATTCTTCAAGATTTATTTACTTTTTCTAGTTTAGTTGATTTAAAAGATATTAGGTTATGTCCAGTGCAACACTCTTCTCCACTTTTACATCTAATAAATTAGTTGTAGAGGCTATTTCTCTTTGTTGATATCCTGTAGCTTCTATTATGTATATTTTAGTTACTATATCTAAGTCATCTTGCTCTAACTCAAATGCTATAAAAAATTCTTCTTCTTCTTCCATTTTTCTTGTATCATTTAATTCATCCATGAACTCCTTTATTAGCTCCCTTAACACAAAATATGTGTGAATCAAAGTATACTTTATACTTAACATGGACTTCATTGATCCTTCTTATATCTTTATTCCCTCAACTTTCTCCTCAACATAATCTTTAGCCACAATTGGTGTGGACAGAGTGGCTACTACTTTATGTCATGAAATCTTCCTTCTACTAGATATTATGGTTGTGGTCTATTGAATTATAGAACTAAGCTTGCTCACATCAGAGTGAGAAGATAATTGGTTACCTATAAAGTAAGGTCGCTCAACTCTTGGTGAATTATGCATATAAGAATGGAAAAAATCTTTCATAGGATTATTATAAATTGAATATGATGGTGATGAGTGTCGATGAGTCTGATCATAAGAACAATTCACCATAGAATAAACAGGCAATGTCTAGCCTTAGGATTTGTAGGATAAGACCTTATACCATCCAAAAGTGCAGAAGTAGGAGGGACTTTAACTTCACTTTCCTTTCTTATAGAAATTATGATTATTTTTTCATTTAATTATCTTTCCTTCTATGCTCTTTGCCTCTATGGACAAATTAAATGATGATTGCTCCACTGATTTGAGATTTAAGATATACTAACACTGCATTATCGACTTGAGAAAAAAATTATTTACTTTAATATTCAAACATAGCATATGGAATGTAAAAATTATCTTGAAGGATGAAATTCACATTCACCTATCATTTTAAATATGAAATGAACCCAGGATTAGCTTTAGTCAACGCCAAGAAGATTTTTTTTCCTCTCTTAGCAAACTAAGATAGAGTTTATTTTATACTAAGACCTTGGGTTCTATAGAGGCTAGCCTCTACATTCAATTATATCTTTAAAGAGAAAACTTTTGATTGAAGTCGAGATTAGACTCATTTTGATTTTAAAATATAATAATGTTGCCTTTTATATTTTATAAAACCAAATATTCTTTCAGAAATATTATTAAATTTTATAGAAAATACATTTAAATTCTTTATACATTTATTTTACTTTTGATATGGAACATGAGGTGTGTAAATACCTCTGGACTTACGCCTACTTTGAATGAGCTACCAACTAATAACCTAATACACACGCAATCATCCTAGATGTAATGCATGGTAAGATTAGCTCTATCCTAGGAGATTCAAGGATTAGATCAAACTCAAAATTAGTGACTCGAGATGAGTAATTTTTTACTTTATGTGTTAGTGATGCTAATGAGATGAATCGCTAAAACTTTTAATTTTATCTTATTTAATTTATCTAACAAAAATTTCTAACTACCAAAAATTCATAAAATTTTTGACAGCATAATGGCCATATAGCAACAGGAAAAAGCATTACATCCTCTAAGTGTAATGAGGTCCCGACTACATTGCCCACAAAGGGGCATAAAAGTCCTAGGCTCTAGCGTATGTAGTAGAAGTAAAAGAAGCATGTATGTATGTATGAATAGGTAAAGAGATTAGTTTCTAAAATACCTAAGGTTATATTATCCTAGAACTAGAATACATGTTCCTACAAAGTCTGGAATATACACATCAAGAAAATATAGGAAAACTACTACTCGTTAATGTAAGATACCGCCCACATGAATGTGATATATAAAATGATGTAAATAAAAGAGAAGGATGTAAAAATAAAAAAATATTTATTTATTTATTGATTTGAATATATACAACAAACTTAGACTCTATAGAAAAGTATGGTGGCCAGGCTCCACCATAACAAACTTGGATTTTAAAGCCTATCAATTTTATAGAATCAAATATATCCACTTATTATCTTCGAGCTCCAAGTCTTCTGTAAAATTCCAAAAGAGATTATCCTCCAAAGGAGAGAACATCGTCTTTTGGTGCTCCATTTGTATGTATAAGCAGTGTATTTGGTTCTTTCCATAACTTAGAATGCTATACAACTCGAACTATATACAATCTATAATTTATAGAAACTTGTATATATATACAACAACTCTTAGGTATATTCTACTTCAACTTTTATAGGAATATAATGAATTGTATAAGAAACACATAAACATGTAAAAATATTACATAAGAAATATATAAACGAGTAAAAATATTACAAAGTAGTTGTGTAATATCCTTTTATTTCTAATGCAATCCTTAAAGCACCTAAGTGCACCAATAGAAATTAAAATGCATGACATCCAAATTGCATAAAATAAATAAACACACAAAGAGTGCTCTTCAAGCAAAGCACCCGGCAAGCAATCCACACCACCGGCCTAACCTTGGAATGAATTGGTTGTCCTAACAAATCAGCTAAGTGTGTAAGGGTGGCTAGTAGCTTTGGTATATCCTATAGGAGTTTAATTTTTATGTTGCTTGCATTTAAAGTGTTTGTTCATTAAGGCCAAAAGGGGTATTTTAATTAAAATTTACCTTGTATGAGTTTGAATTTTGTTGATTGAATTTTAAAGGCTGAAGTTGATTATTTGGGTCTAAAGAATTTGTAAGTTAATAACTCAAAGTGCAAGGACAACTAACCTTCAAATCCTAAGGCTTATAATCAAAATGATACCATCCCGTATATAGGATAGATGGTTACATAAGCCCTTAAAGATTTTTTAACGATTTATTGACCCTTCAATCCAATATATATGCCCTCCAAGTGGAATCAAGCATGATATATAAGGTCAATGATTTATTAATGAGTTAAAGATCCCCCAATCTTTTGTGTCAGTGCTTTCCTAAAAAGAATTATGCACAAGGGTTCTTTGGTTTTTTAAATTGTATTAGAGGTCTTGAAATCAAATGCTAATAGGCCCTCCAAATGGAGTCAAGTTTGAAGAATCATGACCTTTACTTATTTAGTTAATATTAATTATTAAACTTATTTGATCAAAATAGATTTCAATCAAACAAATTACCAAATTAATATGGTTTGAATGATTTAAAATTTAATTATATTTTTTATTTGAATTTTTAAAAACTTTTAATCAATTATTAAATTTTTATAAATTGTAATTAATTATTAATAAATTATAATCAATAGTTTTATTTAAATTATAATTATATAATTTTGAGCTTTATTTTATTTTATTTAAATTTTTTATGTATATTTAATTTACATTTATTAAAGTTATTTAACTATATTTGAAATTAATTTCATAATGAATAATTTAAATGATTTAATTGTTAACATAAGAATGGTTATTTGATTTTGATATGATTTTGATATCAAATCAACTCCAAACTTCATGAAATTTATTAAATAGGTTAAGAATGACAAATGTATCAATCTCTAAAAATTTTAAATCAATTAGAATTATATTTATTTTTAATGAATTTATTTAATTAATATATAATTAAGGGCTATTTAATTATTAATTAAAATTTAATCAAATTTGGATCTGAATTTTTTTATTCAATGATTATAGGATTGATTTAAAGTTGATTGAAGGTGATTTTATATCAGTATGAAATTTTGTTAATTTTTTGTGATTTTGAGAAAAATTTTCCCTTAAAGAAAGACTTATTTTGATTATTATTGTTCTGTGGTCAGTTAATGTGAAATAGAGGTGAATTTAATTCCTAGGGTGTATAGTGTGTCTAAGTTCATTTTAAGATTTAATCCCGATTAGATGTGTTTATGAATTTCTAAAATTTTCCTAAGTTCACTATACATAAACCCTAGTTATTTTCCCAAGGTGTCACGATGGTTCAAATAGATCTAAAACTTTGTGTGACTAACCCTTGCATATGAATAAACAACTTAAAACAAGATGAATGCCTAATGCTCTATGAAATAATTGTAATAAATTACCAAAGTTATAGGTCACTATCACTATAAGTAAGGAAATTCAACTATAAGAACTATATGCATGAAATTGGATCAGAGTAATGGAGGATGTAATAAACAACCTTAAATACCCTCCACCAAGTTTGAGCCTATGGTCATGCCTATTTGGAGAGCAATGTACTAAAATCAATAAACCATTAAAGGCCACTTGTTCTCAAACTATGCATGATCAGAACTTAAATTTAATTTTTAAAAAATGCCCATCCTACCGATTCCATAGAACCCTAATATGCAATGGTTATCCAAGAATTGAATTAATTAAGAATTTCTAAAAATCTAGGTTAAATCATGACCTATGTTTTTGTAAAATACCTTTGCCAAAATTTTGCTCAATATGATAAGTATTTTTCAATTTATAATTTAAAATAGGATATATATATATATATATATATATATATATAGGAATTTTTAAATTTTTATGGTATTTTTAGATTTAATTAAATCGATTAATCTATTATACCATATGGAGGTGTTGATAGAGCATGTTCTTTACTTATGGTGTCTAGCAATTGGGCCACATAGACGGTGGCAGTCAGCTGACTCAGCCAACTTAACCAGCACGGTAGATGGATCAACTATTTTATCCATGCAGTTTGAAACAAATCACCATAATCTCACTGGATGATGGTTGGTTCATCTTGCAATTAGGCCTATTAATATAAAGCACTTGATCCGATGACATAATGGCCATTAATCTGAAAAGAATGAATCCAATGGTTGGAAGATTGTCTTCCTCTTAAGTTCACCAAAAACCCTAAGCACAAATTTGGTTTTATATGCTTGATATGATGATTTAAATGGTTAGAAAACATAGGCAAAGGTAAGGCAGGGCTAACAAAGAGTGGGGAGATGTTTGTTTGGCCAGTGATGCAATATTCATCAAGCAATTTAGGAACCTAATTAATGACCTAGAGTTTAGATTTTACCTACTTGTAGATGATCTCTAAGGATGGGGAAGGGATTCTTATTTTATTGAGAGCACCTTTATGATGTTTATAAAGATTACGAGCTTAGAAAGAAGCTAGATGACTTGGGATAGACAAGCATTTGGTCCTCCACCAATCTTGTCATCAGTGAACTCTAGATGATGGGGAAATGATTGAGAAATACTCATAGGGATCTCGAATACAAAATTAAATGAGAATTTCACTTGAGAGCGACTATGTTGATATTGTAGTCTCTATGATGGTTTTGGGTATTTTTTTCCTGTTCGATCCATTAGAGGGAATCTGAATGGCTGGGATTGAATAGGGAGGATATTTAGATAATGGATAGCTGGCTCAGGCTATTAGGCCATAGAGGGAGCAAACTGGTCTAGCAGAAAGTGACCTCTCATATGGGGGGACCACTTGGGCTAGTTAGGCCAATCAAGAGGCATGGTTGGGTCGAGTCAATGTCTAGGAAGTTTTTAGAGTGTTTAAACATCTAGATGGGCTAGGCTTGGAATGGAATGAATAGTTTGGGTAAGTTGACCACTCAACCCTATTTAATGCATTGGAGTCAACTGGTCTAAGAAGCTAAGGTGGAGTTCAAGCGAGTGTATGCTTATTTTTTAGATGAATTTCAAGGTGTCTAAGAGAGTGGAGTTGATGTTTGAGCAAGTAGGTGAGTGTGTAGTAGGGTTTAACCACACATAATGGTTTCAACAGGTCAAGCGAACCATGGTTTGACTCATGGAAAGCTTAGAGATGTTTACACCATACACTGGAATGATTATGAAGGGTTAAGGTGCTTATTTTAATTGAATGCTTTGGGTTAACGTAATATTGACTTAGTTTGACCAAGCATTTATTTAGTTGACCAAGTCTACTATTGATTGAGTCAGGGTAACCAATTAGGTCCAATTCATTAAGAGTGGTTATCAAAGGGATTTGATAAAGATCAAGATCCATCTAGAGCTTGATTGATAGTAGGTAATATGTATAATTAATTAGGATTGCTTGAGTTAGCCCAACTAGGTTTAATGGATTAGTTAATAGCTCAAGGATATAAGGATAAGTGGTTTGATAAATGAAGTTCTTAGTGAAGTAGTTTGGATCATGATTGGGTTCAAAGAAGTCAATACACTATGAGTCCACTGGGTCATTTAACTACAAAGGGGTTGTTGATTGATCAAGTGAGAGGGTTTCAATAATTATTGACTATAGTAATGATGACTAATCAATATGACTTGATATCAATGGTGACTTTGAGTCCACTAGATATAAGTTGAAGTTAATTGAAGGTTGATTGTAGGGTGGAATGGATCAAGTGACCTTAGCTAAAAGTGAATTTAACAAATGGACGACTAATAGGTGAAATGAACAGAAAGAGTTATCCATTCATGTTCGTGTTGACTGGAGAGATCACCAAAATTTAGAAGGCTGTGACTTGATTGAAAGATCAATTTTTAAACAAGCAAACACAGGGCATATTAGAGAGATCCATTCTCATAGAGCTAACCTTTAATCTCTTAGGATAGAGCACGAATAGGAGATCAATTCCCTGACGAGCAATTTTATAACTTAACCGATATCTATTCTCATACAAGAAGATTTAGAATTTCAAGTAGAGATATATTCCCATGTAAAGATGAATAACTAAATAGGAGATTGATTCCTAGATGAGAAAATTTAAAACCTAACCGAGAGATTGATTCTCGGACAGGAAAATTTATACTTTGAATGGGAGAACAATTCCTAAGAAAAGATGAATACCTGAATGGAAGATCGATTATTTGATTAATGAATTTGAAACCTGACCAAAAGTTTGATTCTCATATAGGAAGATTTGGGCTTTAAATGAGAGACTAATTTTCAAGAAAAGATGAATACTAGAATGGGAGATTGATTTATAGAAAAGCAAATTTAAAGCCTAATCGAGAGATCGATTATTGGATAGGAATATATTGACTTTGAATGGGAGATTGATTCCCAACCAAAGCCAAATACCTAAATGGTCGATTGTTTCCTGGATGAGTGAATTTAAAACCTAGAGACTAATTCTTGGACAAGAAGATTTAGAATTTCGATGGGAGATTAATTCCCAAGAATAGATGAATACTCAAATGGGAGTTCGATTCCCAAATGAGTGAATTTAAAACAAGACTGAAAGATTAATTCTCAGATAGGAAGATTTGGACTTTGAAGGGAAGATTGATTCCCATGCAAAGATGAATACTCAAATGGGAGATTGATTCCTAGACGAGTAAATATAAAATCTGATCAAGAGATCAAATCTCAGAAAGGAAGATTTGGACTTTCAATGGAAAAATAGATTCCTAGACGAGCGAATTTAAAACTTAACCGAGAGGTCTATTCTTAGATAAGAAGATTTGTAACTTGATTGGGAGAACAATTCCTAGATAAAGATAAATAACTGAAAGGGAGATCGATTCCTAGAAGATAGAATTTAAAACCTAGCTGAGAGATTAGTTCTTGGATAGAAAGATTTTGAATTTAAATGGTAGTTTGATTCCTAAGTAGAGATAAATACTCAAATGGGAGATTAAATCCCAGATGAGTGAGTTTAAAACATGACCAAGAGATCGATTCTTTGATAGGAAGATTTGCATTTTGAATGGGGGATCAACCCAAGCAAAGATGAATACCCAAATGGGAGTTGAATTCCTAGAAGAGAAAATTAAAAAGAAGGAAAATCTTTGGACACAGTTTTTCCATATAGTCCTATTTTACTTAGAACTTTAACAACACCAAAATTTTAAACTTCATCATTTTTTTTTATTTTAAAATTCTTATAATACATCAACCATTATAATATTTCCTAAGATATCATCCAATGATAGAAAATATAGGATGATCTCCTTTACAATCTATCAATTAATAAAAGCCTCCTTAGTAGACTTTCTTTACCACAAATGGACCTTCCCATGTAGGTTCAAATTTATCTCTTATCTTTTGATGAGCCAAAATAGGTCTTCGTAGAACTAGCACCAAGTCACTTATTTAAAAAGTTCTTGGACAGACCAATTTACCCTGAGCCTCAATCATTATAGCTTCGTATAAGTCAAGGTTTTGTTGAGCTTATAGATGCTACTCTTCCAAATCTTTGAGCTCCACTAATAAGAGTTTAAGTTACAAATCTGAACCCAAGCACTGTGATTTTGATGAAAATAAATATTATTATTTCTATGCTACTATCTTCTATTAATTGTTATTATTGAATATCTATTTTGTTGCCCTGCTCACTAATATTTCAGGTCCATATTTCACTTGCATCTTCAATCAACTCAAGATTGGGTTGACTAGGGTTGAGTCTATTTATAATTTAAACTTAATATACTTTTACCTTTCCTGAGTCAAGTCATGTATATAGTGGATACTAAGCTGAGTAACCTTGCACACACACACACACTAAAGGGAGTGAGTTTGTGAGTTAGAAAAATTTCTATTCTTTGAACTAATTATATAGTATAATTTATATCATATTGGATGTTCAGTTAACCATAAAACCCTAATTAGGGAACCTTTATTAATTGAGATTTACTAAACTAATCATTCTGGATAATTCATATCGTACAACATGATCAGTTATAATCAACAAAATAGCCACCAATCATAATTTAGGTAATATTTTAACATTTAAATTTTGTGTCTAATCGTACCATACTATATACATTGTACTATATGATATATGATAATCATGCCTAAATTAATTCTATGATTAGGTGTTTAATTATGGTTAAATTATTTGATCAGATCATATTGGACTGAAAGATCGAGATGCGCCATGAGTTCTAATATTTATTGATTTTTCAGATTTCTTACAATAATAACTTAACTAGTCAAATGCGGAAGCTGATGATTTGTTATATAAAGATGGTGATTATTCTCTAATTATCACAATAAAATAATATTCTCAGATTTTCACCAAGTAGTTATAATAGAAAATAAGATGCATGAAAATAAAGTGCGGAAAATAAAATCAGAAAGAGCACACCAGATTTATAGTGGTTCGGTCAAACTATGACCTGCGTCCACTCCCCGGTGCCTCCTCTCCAGGTATTGCACTATCACTATAGTGTCTCTCCTTTAGCCCCCTCAGCTAGGCGGAGAAGCCCTTACAAACTCTCTTCCACCAACCCAGTGCGGCAGAGGACCGTACTCCTTTCACAGGCAGAGAACCTTGACTTCTTTTCACCCTCCTGGTGAGGCAGGGGACCTGAACTCCTTTTCACCCTCTTGGTGAGGCAGAGGACCTTGAATCACTTTCACCTTCCCCGCTGCGGCGGAGTAGCCGAGTCTTTTGACACCAAAGAGGTCTTCTTCTTCCCAAAGCTTCCCTTAAGACAAACCTTGACTCTTGGAGGAACTCAGGTGCAAGTTCACTGGAGCAACCATGTGAAAACCCCCTCTCACACTCCCTTGAAGCCCACAAGGATCTTCTCCCTCTCTTACAAACTCCACCCTTTCTCTCCCTAGCCTAAAGCTCTCTCTTCAAGCTTTCTTTAGAAGAAAACAACTAAATGAATGCTCAAAAAGACTCCTACAAAGTCTTATGAGAAAGCTTAATAGAGGGCTTCAAAAAACCCTAAAAATCCTATTCAGCCGTCAAAGATCGTACATTACGATTGTTGCAAATCTGGTTTTGATGATGACAAACATGTTTCCAGTGTGTTTTGCTTGGCTAATATGTTTCAGGCACAAAAGACCGCGAGCCACTCAAGCCAACTCAAGATCGGGTCCAAGTGTGTCAAATGTATGATTTTTCTTTTTATTGAGTCAATTGTAATGTAACTGATTCCCTAGCTAAGTAACCTTGCACACACACACTCAGAGGGAGAGATTGAGTGATTAGAGTTTCTGTTGCAATTTTGTTCAGATCGTCCTGGACGATATCCACATCGTCCTGGACGATCCAGTTAAAACAGAAACCCTAATTAGGGCGACTAAGTTAAGAAGGACTGATTGAGCCGATCGTCTTGGACGATCTACGGATCGTACGGGACGATATTCCCAAATCAGAAATTCTCAGCCGCCAGATTAAGTTAGGCAAGTGTTATTTTAAGTATTTTGGTCTGATCGTCCCGGACGATACATGTATCGTCCTGGACGATTCACTACAATCATGCCTAAATTAGTCTGGTAATTAAGGAAAGCGATTAATGTTTAATTGATACGATCACATCGTCCTGGACGATCGCAGGATCGTCCCGGACGATCGTGATCGTCTTGTGCATTTCAGCTGTACGTCCAGAACTATGTACAGGACGATTTGGGGCCTTTTTGAACTAATCGTACCGGACGATTACCCTATCGTCCGGGACGATCAAGTCATTTTTTGGTCGTCCAGCACAGATTTCTCTGGATGACCCGAACTGTCTTCTGGACGATTTCCTTCAATTTGAACTAATCGTCCCGGACGATCGCAGGATCGTACGGGACGATATGAACAACTTTTTCTACTGATCGTCCAGAAGAGCCAGATCGTCCAGGCTGAAACAGCTGAATTTGAACTGATCGTACAGAACGATCTACTGATCGTCCTGGACGATCTTGGCCGACAAGTTGAGATTTAGGGCAAGTTTTAAGCCCTCCTTTAAAAGAACTTTTTCCTAGATTTGGAAAAATCTTTTGCTGCCTTCCTTCCCTGAGAAACCCTAGAGAGAAGAGAGAGTTGGGAGAGAGAGAAGAGATCTTGTGAGGGGGAGTTAGTGAGGGATTCACTAAGGTTGCTCCAAGCACGGATCAGAGTCGTCTTCTCCGCTCGTCGTCTGTCGTCTAGTCGGTGTTCTTCGTGGGAGGATCGTTCGCAAGAAGATCCGGGGTTCTCTGCCCGCTTCAGGTGGAAGCAAAAGGAGTTCGAAGGTTCTCTGCCTGCTTCAGGAGGAAGCGAAAGGAGGTCAGGTTCTCTGCCTCACCGTGTGGTGAAAAGGAGGTATTTTGTATAGGCTTCTCCGCCTTGCTGTGGGAGCAAAAGGAGAGTCACTTTCGTTTAGTGCAATACCCGGAGGGGAGGCTCCGGGGAGTGGACGTAGGTCAAGTTGACCGAACCACTATAAAATCTGGTTTGCTTTTCTGATTCAGTTTTGCACTTTACTTTTCAATATAAACTGCTTGGGTGATTATCGTTGGTTGATCTTTTCGTTATTGTTTATTTGTTTCCGCTGCTAAGTATCGAAAAGATTTTTGTTGTTATCGTGAAATTTTTAAATAACCAATTCACCCCCCCTCTTGGTTAGCCTCGGGACTAGTTCAGTAGGGCTTAACATCCCTTTCGAACTTACAAGTGGTATCAAAGCGAGATTCAAAATTTCTGTTTAAAAACTTTTGAATTTGATCCATGGCTAACTGTAACAATCGTAATACTGCTGAAGGTTATTCTATAACGAGACCACCGTTGTTTGATAACATTCCATTTGATTTTTGGAAAACACGCATATCTACTTTTCTTCAGTCTATTGATTATCGCATGTGGATGTTAGTTAAGGACGGATACAAACCACCTTTTCGAATGGTTAACAATGTGAAAACTGAATTGCCGTTTGCTGATTGGACGTTTGATGATCGTGATTTAGCACAGTTAAATGCCAAATGTTTGAACTGTTTCTTTTGTGCTTTAAAATCTGAGGACTATATGCGTGTTTCTACTTGTACAACGGGAAAAGAGATTTGGGATAGATTATGTATAACATATGAAGGTACAACTGAAGTCAAACAATCTAGGTTAAACATCTTGTTACATGATTACGAACTTTTTCGCATGAAACCTAGTGAGACTATTTCAGAAATGTACACAAGGTTCACTTAGATTGTTACCTCTTTGCATGCTTTAGGTAGAGAACTTACCAACTACGAAAGAGTGAACAAGATTCTTAGATGTTTGCCTGCTTCTTATGATGCTAAGATTACTGCTATTACTGAATCCAAAGATTTAAATACTTACTCTATTGACAGCTTACTTGGATCACTCATTGCTTACGAGCAAGGGGTGAACCAAAGGCAACTTGATGCAGGTGAATGCAAGAAAGAGAAGACAGTGGCACTAAAGGCCAAAGATTCAGATGCTAGCACTTCCGGGTCTGATAGCGATGATGTTGCCTTAATCACAAGGCAATTCAAAAGCTTTCTAAGGAAGAAACATAAGAACCATCAGAAGTGGAACAAGGGTAAGTTCAATAAAAACTTTAAGGGTTCATCTGAATCGGTTTGTTTTGAATGCAGGAAGCTCGGACACATTAAGGCTGATTGTCCAACACTTAAAGCTTACCCAAGCAAGGAGAAGGGTGAGGAGAAACCAAAGTACAGAAAGGACAAGAAGCGGATTCAGAAGGCGTTCTGGGCAGACTCTGCATCCGACTCTTCTGAGACTGAAGCTGAAGAGGAGGAAACAAACTTGTGTTTGATGGCTGATGATCACCCTGGTCAGTCCGACCAGGAAGAGGTATGTGAGCTTACTTACGATCAGTTATTTGAAGTTTCTGAAAAGATTCATACATCGTATAGGAAGCTTAAGAAAACCCATGCTAGTTTGAAACTAGATTATCTGACTTTGCAAAAAGAGCATGAAGTGTTGATTAAGGATCATTCCACCATTGATAGCAATCACATGTCTTTACTAGATGAGTTTGATGAACTGAATAAAAAACATTCTGATTTAATTATTGAGCATAACTTGTTAAAAACAGCGCATGTTGAATTAGAACTTGCTTTTAAGAAAGTGAATGATTTGGCATCTGAGTTAGAAAGTACTGAAAGTGCAAAAACGTTTGAAATTGGAAGTTTAAACAAACACATTGAGTTTTTGAAAGTAAAAATCAGTTCTTTTGAAAATAACAAAACACCGCCTACTTTTGAACAATTTTATGCACCGCCACCTTTTAAAAATTCTGTTGCAAGTTCTTCAAAGCATGTTTCATACACTACTAGGAAGAGGCACTATCACTCACGACGTTTAGTTAATCCTTTTCCTGGTGTTAGATGTTTTTCATGTGGCATGTTAGGACACATATCACACACTTGTACTGTTCACCGTAGTACACATTGGGTGTGGAGACCCAAACTGCCTGTTGCACAGCACAGCACACATGCATCGCATTCTTCTTTTCATAAGAAGGAACCCAAACCTGTTTGGGTTCCTAAGACTGACATTTGATGATTTTGTAGGTGTGCTCTCACACAAGACCTCGTGAGAGCATGTGGTACCTGGACAGCGGATGTTCTAGACATATGACTGGAGATGCAAATCAGTTCATTTCGCTGGAGGCCAGAGCTGGAGGCAAGGTTACACTTGGAGACAACACCACTAGGAAGGTGGTAGGCACAGGTATGATTGGTGATTCAAAGAATTTTGTGATTGATAATGTTTTGCTTGTAGATGGACTGAAACACAACCTGCTGAGCATCAGTCAACTCTGCGACAAGGGATACAGCATCAAATTCCTGCCCACTGGCTGCATTTTAAGCTTAAATGATGAAGTTGTTTTGCAGGGGAAAAGGATCAACAACGTCTACAAGCTGGATGTAAGTAGCATCAAATCTGATAATTCAATTTGCTTAAAAACTGCTGCTGATGAGTCTTGGTTATGGCATAGGAGATTGTGTCATGCCAGTATGAAAACCCTTAGGAGAGTCACCCAAAAGGACTTAGTTAGAGGTGTGCCCAAGCTTAAGTTCACTAAGGATCACCTGTGTGATGCCTGTCAGTTGGGGAAGCAAGTCCAGTCCTCTTTTCACTCTGTTAAGGACATTAGCACCTCTAGACCTTTAGAAGTTCTTCACATGGACCTCTTTGGACCCATTAGCACTGCCAGCTTAGGGGGGAGAGTCTATGGTTTTGTGATTGTTGATGATTATTCAAGGTTCACTTGGGTTAAGTTTTTGTCACACAAATCTGAGTCATTTGATGAGTTTAGATCTTTCTCTACTTGGATTCAGAAGAAGTTAGGATGTGAGATTATTACCATCCATAGTGATCACGGAGGGGAGTTTGAAAATGAAAGATTTGAAAGTTTTTGTGAGAATCATGGGATTAGTCACAATTTTTCAGCTCCTAGGACCCCTCAGCAGAACGGGGTAGCTGAAAGGAAGAACAGGACCTTAGTGGAAGCCGCTAGAGCCATGCTTGCCGAGTATTCACTTCCTAAATACTTTTGGGCTGAAGCGGTAAACACTGCCTGTTATGTGCTGAATAGGGTAAATGTGAGAGTCAAGCTGAACAAGACACCTTATGAGATCATTAAGGGTAGAACACCAAATCTGACCCACCTCCATGTCTTTGGCTGTAAGGTTTTCATTCTAAACAACGGGAAGTCACCCTTAGGAAAATTTGACCCCAAATCTGATGAAGGAGTGTTCTTAGGATATTCAAGTGTGGGGAAATCCTTTAGGGTGTTCAATAGGAGGACTTTGGTGGTGGAAGAAACAACCCATGTAGTGTTTGATGAATCTGATCCTAAGGAGTCTAGATCTGAAGTAGAAGATGAAGAGATTGTTGAGGTTACCCAAGGAGTTGGAAATACAAATTTGGAGGAAAGGGTAGAACCTCAAACCCCATTGCCTAGAGATTGGAGATATTCTTCGAGTCATCCTAAAGAACTGATCTTAGGAGACCCTTCTGAAGGTGTTAGGACTAGGCATGGACTTAGGAAGGAAGTAAACCATTCTGCCTTTATCTCAATGACTGAACCCACCAACATCAATCAAGCCTTGTCGGATGAGTTTTGGATTTTAGCTATGCAGGAAGAATTGAATCAATTTGTAAGGAATGATGTTTGGGAGTTAGTAGAAAGACCTAGAAACCAAAGTATTGTGGGAACCAAGTGGGTCTTTAAGAATAAGATGAATGATTCTGGTGTGGTGGTGAGAAATAAGGCAAGATTGGTGGCTAAGGGGTATAATCAGATAGAAGGGATAGATTTTGAGGAAACTTTTGCCCCTGTAGCTAGATTGGAAGCCATTAGAGTGCTACTAGCCTTTGCCTGTTACAAGGGATTTAAGCTGTTTCAAATGGATGTCAAGAGTGCCTTTTTAAATGGGGTAATTAAAGAAGATGTTTTTGTAGAACAACCCCCAGGTTTTGAGAGTTCCCAATATCCAAGTCATGTCTATAAATTAAAAAAGGCCTTATATGGATTGAAACAGGCACCCAGAGCTTGGTATGAGAGGCTTAGCACATTCCTGTTAGAAAGAGAGTTTGTTAAGGGGAGCGTAGACACCACCCTTTTTCTGAGGAGAATAGGAGATGACTTACTCATTGTCCAGATTTATGTTGATGATATAATTTTTGGATCTTCTGATAAATATTTATGTGATGAGTTTTCCAAAATAATGAGTAAGGAGTTTGAGATGAGTATGATGGGAGAATTGTCCTACTTTTTGGGGTTTAGCATAAGGCAAATGGATGATGGAACTTTTCTCAATCAATCAAAATATACTAAGGACATTTTGAAAAAATATGAAATGGACAAAGCCAAGCCAATCAATACTCCCATGCCCTCCTCAGTTCAGTTAGATAAGGATTCAAATGGAAAATCTGTTGATCAGAAGAAGTATAGAGGGATAATAGGTTCACTGCTTTACCTGACTGCTAGCCGACCCGATATCATGTTTAGTGTCTGTCTTTGTGCTAGGTTTCAGGCTGATCCTAAAGAGTCCCACCTGACTGCTGTTAAGAGAATTCTTAGATATCTTTTAGGGACCCCAAACCTAGGAATTTGGTACCCTAGGCACAGTACCTCTTTTGAGATCATTGGATATTCTGACTCTGACTTTGCGGGGTGTAGGGTGGATAGGAAGAGTACCTCTGGGACTTGTCAATTCATAGGACAGTCGTTAGTCTCCTGGTCCAGTAGAAAACAGAACTCAGTTGCACTTTCCACTGCTGAAGCTGAGTATATTGCCTTAGGAAGTTGTGTGGCCCAAGTTCTTTGGTTGAAACAACAAGTCTTGGATTTAGGAGTACCCATTGGCACAATTTTTGTTCTGTGTGATAATACCAGTGCCATCTGTATCTCTAAGAATCCAATCCAACATTCTAGGACCAAACACATTGACATTAGGCATCACTTCATTAGGGACCATGTTACAAAAGGGGACATTGAGCTACATCATGTAGCAACTGAAAATCAGCTGGCTGACATATTCACTAAACCACTGGCCTTTGATTCATTCAGCATTTTGAGAACCAGATTAGGAGTGATTGATATAAATGCTTGATTCTGATGACTGCTGATTTATTATCTTTCTGATTGGTATTCTGATTTCTGTTAGTTAGGTTTAGTTTTTTTTTATTTCTGATTTCTGTTAGTTAGTTTTTGGCTTTGATTATTTACTTTCAGTTGATTTTATGTTTTTGCTGATTTCTGTTTTAGCCTTATTGTTAGTTTGATTTGAGTATTTACTCTGATATGATTTTATACTTTTTTTTATTCACTGGTTCATATCTTGTACTTACTGTTTTATGTTTTTCAAAATCTGATCACCGCTCACTACTTCTGATAATCTGAATTTCTGACTGAGAGTTTTTACCTTGTTTTGGTTTGGAAGCTGATAAGCAGTGATTGACTTCGCTGAATCTGTTAAAGGGAAGAAACATTGATAATTGTTTCTCTTCCTCTAACTCCTTTACTGGTGTATGGTTTCTTTCGAATAAAAATTCTTTTCAAAATTAAAATGTTAGTTTTTGAAATAGAGATTATTTTATCTTCCTACAGTAATCTGCCTCATATCCATAGTGTTTTTCAAAGTCTTGAGTCATTAGTTTGATTTTCTAAAACCAAGTGATTGCATTTATCATATGATGTGTGGTTTTTTGTTTTGTGAATCATTCTTCCCTACTGTGGAGAGTCATCTCCTATGTCTGGAAGATAGATTCACCGCTGAGACTCTTTAATTATTATGAAAAGGAGAAAGCTTACAAAAGATGCGCAGTGCGCCAACCAAATTGAAAAAGAGGCATAAAATGAGCCCAAAACTGAAAAGATGCGAAAATGCCAAATACACAAAGTGTATCAAAAATCAAAAGATGCGCAGTGCGCCAAATAAATTGAAAGAAAAAAAAAGAGGCACAAAATGAGCCCAACCTAAGCTTTCTTCTCTTTCAGATCTTTAAATGTCTTAAAAAAAAAAAAACTCGTGTGTCACTTAATACGTTCAAAAGCTTGAGTTTGAAAATCTTGATTTCTGATTTTTTACTTTGTAACACTATTATATCCGATATTTTTTCTGGAATGAGGCTTGAAAGGATCTCTTTTCAAATCTAATGTCTTTTATTCTGAATCGGATTTTTGTTTTGAAAAAAGGTTTACATCGATAAGGTGCCCGGGGTCGGAGTTACGAAATTCGATTTTTTCAACCTTTTCTGGATTTCAGCGTTGTCAACCGTTCTCTTATTGGTTTTTGAATATGAAATCAAGGAAAAATTCTGATTTACTCGAGCAGATTGATCAAAAAAAAAAAAAAAAAAAAAACTTTGCTTTTTCATGTTTTTTCTTCTGTGAGTCCTGGACGATCCACATATCGTCCTGGACGATCCACTCCGTCCTGGACGATCTAAACATCGTCCTGGACGATTCGTTCAGAATCGCCCCTTCACTGCTCCAGCTGCTGAAAAATTCCAATTATTGGTGATCGTCCCGGACGATACTCACATCATCCTGGACGATATGATCCATATCCTCCTGATCTGATCAAACGGCTGAGATTGCGCCAATTATTGCCCATCGTCCCGGACGATCCCCTTATCGTCCCGTACGATCCACCTGTCAAGCCGCTGGACGATTTAAATTCGGCCCATCCGACATATTTATTGTAAATCGTCCTGGACGATCCACCTAATCGTCCGGGACGATACCTTTTCGTCAACGGTCGTCCAGCTGACTCCTCGGGACGATCGCCTGTGTCTAATCGTCCCGGACGATATCTGATCGTCCTGGACGATCGGACCGCCTTTTTGACCAATCGTACAGGACGACATAAATGTCCCGATCGTCCCGGACGATGTATCGATCGTACGGGACGATCAGGCCGTTTTCTTTATAAACAGCAGATTTCTTGAGCTTTTTCACACCGGTTTTCTCCACTCCACCTCTCCTCCTTACTCTCTCAAATCCTCATGGCTGGTGGCAAGCGTTCCCGTCAGAAGGGTGCCAGTTCGTCCCGGGGACATGTAGATCCTCGCTTCCCGAATGCCGCCGATCAGGCGGCTTTCGAATGCGATCGTAATGTAGGTATCACGCACTCCAAGATTGTCAATCCACGCACTCTCACGTATCCCGTTTTAGACTTGTTCGCACACACCTCGCTCACCTTCATTCTGACCTTAGCCTTTCCCTTCAATCTGGAACTCCTTCGCATCTTCTTTGCCAACTTGCGCATTTCCGCGGACTATTCCACTCTTCGCTCCTACGTAAATCAACGCCCCGTGGAACTCACGACCCACGATTTTCACAATATCCTCAACTTGTCTATCACTGGCGACAAGATCCACACGATCATCACCGATCCTGACTATGATTGGAGTGTCGCCAATCACTTCCTTCGCAATACCAACGCACCCTATCACGACAATGCTTGCACTTCCCTTCTCAAGGACGCCCGGACCATTCAGCACGTCCTTCGTTCCTCCGTCATTCCAAAGGCGGGGGATCGGATTCACATTACCCCGCTTCTGTCCTTGACCACCTACTACATCATGGCCCGTCGAGAATTTAATGCCTCTGATTTGATCATCCGATACATAGAACATCTCACCACCATTAGAGATCCGGGCCACAGGCGTCGCCCAAATCTAGCTTTAGGTCATCTCATTCACTATGCCTTAGAGACAAAATATGACCTTCAGTATCCTGTCCCTCCTGATGTCCCTCCTTCCTTCTTCACAAACAACTCATTCCACGTCCTACACAGCACCCGCCTACATCCGGAACCTGCCCCAGATGTTGAGGAAGAAGAGGAAGAGGCTGCTCCAGTTCCTGCTGCACCAGAGGCACCTGCACCCCTTCTCATTGCCTCTCCCCTTGACCACCTGGTGCAGCGCTTCGACCAGTGGGAGGCCCGTTTTGACTCCTACGTGGTTGCCCAGGAGCAGCAGCACAATGAGGACCTCCAACGCTTTGCGGACTATGCTGCGCAGCAGCAGCAGCAGCACGACCAGGACATGGCCTGGTTTGGAGCTCACTTTCAGGCCATTCACCATTACTTCTACCCTCCACCGCCACCTCCTTCTTCCGATCAGGATCCGCCTCAGTTTTAGTTTTCTGTCGTGTTGTTGTTCTGTATATGTTTTTATTTTATGTTTTATTTCTGTGTTTATGTTTCTCCCTCCTCCTTTTTGTGATGTCAAAAGGGGGAGTCAGTTGTAGTCGTGTCGTGTCTGTTTCTATTTTCTATTTCATGTTTTCTGTATTGTTTGAGCTGTTAAATGAAAATTAAAAAAAAAAATGTTTGTTTTGTTTGATCTGCTAGTTTACCTTTGTTTTCAGACTAATTTACAAATGTTTGCCATCATCAAAAAGGGGGAGATTGTTGCAAATCTGGTTTTGATGATGACAAACATGTTTCCAGTGTGTTTTGCTTGGCTAATATGTTTCAGGCACAAAAGACCGCGAGCCACTCAAGCCAACTCAAGATCGGGTCCAAGTGTGTCAAATGTATGATTTTTCTTTTTATTGAGTCAATTGTAATGTAACTGATTCCCTAGCTAAGTAACCTTGCACACACACACTCAGAGGGAGAGATTGAGTGATTAGAGTTTCTGTTGCAATTTTGTTCAGATCGTCCTGGACGATATCCACATCGTCCTGGATGATCCAGTTAAAATAGAAACCCTAATTAGGGCGACTAAGTTAAGAAGAACTGATTGAGCCGATCGTCCTGGACGATCTACGGATCGTACGGGACGATATTCCCAAATCAGAAATTCTCAGCCGCCAGATTAAGTTAGGCAAGTGTTATTTTAAGTATTTTGGTCTGATCGTCCCGGACGATACGTGTATCGTCCTGGACGATTCACTACAATCATGCCTAAATTAGTCTGGTAATTAAGGAAAGCGATTAATGTTTAATTGATACGATCACATCGTCCTGGACGATCGTGATCGTCTTGTGCATTTCAGCTGTATGTCCAGAACTATGTACAGGACGATTTGGGGCCTTTTTGAACTAATCGTACCGGACGATTACCCTATCGTCCGGGATGATCAAGTCATTTTTTGGTCGTCCAGCACAGATTTCTCTGGACGACCCGAACTATCTTCTGGACGATTTCCTTCAATTTGAACTAATCGTCCCGGACGATCGCAGGATCGTACGGGACGATATGAACAACTTTTTCTACTGATCGTCCAGAAGAGCCAGATCGTCCAGGCTGAAACAGCTGAATTTGAACTGATCGTACAGGACGATCTACTGATCGTCCTGGACGATCTTGGCCGACAAGTTGAGATTTAGGGCAAGTTTTAAGCCCTCCTTTAAAAGAACTTTTTCCTAGATTTGGAAAAATCTTTTGCTACCTTCCTTCCCTGAGAAACCCTAGAGAGAAGAGAGAGTTGGGAGAGAGAGAAGAGATCTTGTGAGGGGGAGTTAGTGAGGGATTCACTAAGGTTGCTCCAAGCACGGATCAGAGTCGTCTTCTCCGCTCGTCGTCTGTCGTCTAGTCGGTGTTCTTCGTGGGAGGATCGTTCGCAAGAAGATCCGGGGTTCTCTGCCCGCTTCAGGTGGAAGCAAAAGGAGTTCGAAGGTTCTCTGCCTGCTTCAGGAGGAAGCGAAAGGAGGTCAGGTTCTCTGCCTCACCGTGTGGTGAAAAGGAGGTATTTTGTACAGGCTTCTCCGCCTTGCTGTGGGAGCAAAAGGAGAGTCACTTTCGTTTAGTGCAATACCCGGAGGGGAGGCTCCGGGGAGTGGACGTAGGTCAAGTTGACCGAACCACTATAAAATCTGGTTTGCTTTTCTGATTCAGTTTTGCACTTTACTTTTCAATATAAACTGCTTGGGTGATTATCGTTGGTTGATCTTTTCGTTATTGTTTATTTGTTTCCGCTGCTAAGTATCGAAAAGATTTTTGTTGTTATCGTGAAATTTTTAAATAACCAATTCACCCCCCCTCTTGGTTAGCCTCGGGACTAGTTCAGTAGGGCTTAACATCCCTTTCGAACTTTCAACGATCGCACGATCGTCCAGTACGATGTACAGAATTTGACCTGTTAGTACTGTACGATCTCAGAATCGTACAGTACGATTAGTTCAATCGAAGTGCAGTTCGTCCAGAAGGAATCCTGGGACGACCAAAATCGTCTCTGATCATCGTACAGTACGATCCAGTTCGTACAGTACGATCAAAATATCAAAATTACGCAGATTCAATTGAATAATCACAGGATTAAATTAGGCAATATTTTAAACAACGTACAGTACGATTAAGATCGTACAGTATGAATAAAATAATTTTCAAATTCAAATTTTTGCTTAATTTAATGATCGAAGGGGTTTCTAATTATACCAGATCGTCCAGTACGATATGGTATTCGTACTGTACGATTAGTTATATTTCAAAAGAATTTTTTTCCAGAAGAATAAAATATTTTAATTAATTTCTGTAACACCAGATCATACAGTACGATCCGGATCGTATAGTACGATGTAGAGAAAAATTAAAATATTTAACATTAAATTTTCTCCCATTGTGTGTGTGTGCACGGTCACCAGGCTATCACGCACCTTTACAGGACTTGACTCAAGAAGTTAAAATAAATAAATGAAAATTACATTTTCTTTCAACATAATCTATTCTACCTAGTCTTGAGCCCTAAATCTTCAAAGACCGATGCCTGTTGTACCTGAAATGTTAGTCAACACAAAAATATGTATACACAACAAATACTAGGAGAAATAAAGAGCCAATCAATAATATTGTTATCATCAAAATCATAAACTCGGGAGCCCGAGTTATAACAATCTCCCCCTTTTTGATGATGATAAATATTATTGGTTGAATTTACAAATTTAAAAATATTTTCTCCTAATCTCCCCCTCACTAGGAGAATTATATTAAAAAATAGGGGTAAGCATTTTTTTTTTAACAAATAAACATTTAGAAACTAAATATTATAAAATAAAAAAAGTAAATAACAAAAAATTTAAAAAAACCTAAACCATAAATGCAACCAACCACAATACACTCTCCCCCTTTGACATTATAAAAAAGAAGAGATATAATGCAACATGTAAGTTAAACTACATGCAAAAAAAAGGTAATGACATATAAGAAACTAAAATATGAAATCATGCTTAAAACATACTAAACATCAAACACATAAAATAGATAAATAAACATACAAAAAAAAAAACAAAACACACAAATAAACCTCAACATACTTATACCTGATCAGAATTACCAATCGAATTCTTGATGATTTAGCATAAGCTTGTTCCCTCATCATCTTGCTCCTGTTCTGATGATTCAGAAGCTAAGTCTGCCCATGAGATTTTTTGCTTCTTTTCATTTCCCCTTATTGGAATTGGCTTATCCTCACTCTTTTTCTTTACAAGATGTTTCTTAAGATTGGGGCATTCATTTTTGAAATGTCCAGGTTTCCTACACCTAAAATAAATAATGTCAGAAGTAGGCTTATCATACTTATCATTTTTACCTCTGCTTCGCTTTTATTCTCTCTTGTGCTTGTGCTTCAGTAAACTTTTGAATTGGCTTGTTATTAATGCCATTTTCTCATTCTCATCACTTTCTAAGCCATCTTTATCTTCATCATTTGCTTTTAGAACTATAACCTTTTCATCACCTGCATCAAAAAGTCTTTGACTCACACTTTGCTCGTAGGCAATGAGTGAGCCAATTAGATTATCAATAGAATAAGAATTCAAGTCTTTTGATTCACATATAGTAGTCACTTTGGCATCAAATTTATCAGGTAGATAATATAAAATTTTGTTGACCTTTTCTAGGTTTGAAAGTTCTCTACCTAAAGCAAACAATGATGTCACAATATGAGTAAACCTAGTGTGCATGTCTAAGATAGTCTCATAAGGTTTCATGCAAAAAAGTTCATAGTAATGCAAGAATACATTTAATCTAGATTGTTTGACTTCACTACTACCTTCATATGTCATGCATAGTTTATCCCAAACTTCCTTGCCAGTGATACAGGTAGAAATAATTATATAATCATCAGAAGTTAAAGCACAGAAAAAGCAATTCAATGATTTAGCATTCAATTTAGCATAAATTTTTTCTTCTCTACTCCATTCAGCAAAAGGAATATCAGTTTTCACACCATTAATAATACGAGATAGTATAGAATATCCAGATTGAATCATATGCCACATCCTAAAATCAATGGATTGTAAAAATACTGACATGCAAATTTTCCAAAAATTAAAAGGAATATTTTCAAATAGTGGCGTGCGAGTTATTGAATAACCTTCTGTAATATTTTTATTTCTAAAGTGAGCCATTGATCGTTTTCCTCTAGGTTTTCTAAAACACTATTTTGAGTACCACTCTCATACCACTTGAAAGATCGAGATGCGCCAAGAGTTCTAATATTTATTAATTTTTCAGATTTCTTACAATAATAACTTAACTAGTCAAATGTGGAAGCTGATGATTTGTTATATAAAGATGGTGATTATTCTCTAATTATCACAATAAAATAATGTTCTCAGATTTTCACCAAGCAGTTATAATAGAAAATAAGATGCATGAAAATAAAGAGCAAAAAATAAAATCAGAAAGAGCACACCAGATTTATAGTGGTTCGGTCAAACTATGACCTACGTCCACTCCCCGGAGCCTCCTCTCCAGGTATTACACTATCACTATAGTGTCTCTCCTTTAGCCCCCTCAGCTAGGCGGAGAAGCCCTTACAAAATCTCTTCCACCAACCCGGTGCGGCAGAGGACCGTACTCGTTTCACAGGCAGAGAACCTTGACTTCTTTTCACCCTCCTGGTGAGGCAGGGGACCTGAACTCCTTTTCACCCTCCTGGTGAGGCAGAGGACCTTGAATCACTTTCACCTTCCCCGCTACGGTGGAGTAGCCGAGTCTTTTGACACCAAAGAGGTCTTCTTCTTCCCAAAGCTTCCCTCAAGATAAACCTTGACTCTTGGAGGAACTCAGGTGCAAGTTCGCCGGAGCAACCGTGTGAAAACCCCCTCTCACACTCCCTTGAAGCCCACAAGGATCTTCTCCCTCTCTTACAAACTCCACCCTTTCTCTCCCTAGCCCAAAGCTCTCTCTTCAAGCTTTCTTTAGAAGAAAACAACTCAATGAATGCTCAAAAAGACTCCTACAAAGTCTTATGAGAAAGCTTAAATAGAGGGCTTCAAAAAATCCTAAAAATCCAATTCAGTCGTCAAAGATCGTACATTACGATCGCAGGATCGTCTAGTACGATGTGTAGAATTTGACATGTTAGTACTGTACGATCTCAGAATCGTACAGTACGATTAATTCAATCGAAGTGCAGTTCATCCAGAACGAATCCTGGGACGACCAATATCGTCTCTGATCATCGTACCGTACGATCCAGTTCGTACAGTACGATCAAAATATCAAAATTACGCAGATTCTATTGAATAATCACAGGATTAAATTAGGTAATATTTTAAACATCGTACAGTACGATTAAGATCGTACAGTACGAATAGAACAATTTTCAAATTCAAATTTTTGCCTAATTTAATGATCGACGGGGTTTCTAATTATACCAGATCGTCTAGTATGATGTGGTGTTCGTACTGTACGATTAGTTATATTTCAAAAGAATTTTTTTTTAGAAAAATAAAATATTTTAATTAATTTCTGTAACACCAGATCGTACAGTACGATCCAGATCGTACAGTACAATGTACAGAAAAATTAAAATATTTATTATTAAATTTTCTCCCATTGTGTGTGTGTGTACGATCACCAGGCTATCACGCACCTTTACAGGACTTGACTCAAGAAGTTAAAATAAATAAATGAAAATTACATTTTCTTTCAACATAACCTATTCTACCTAGTCTTGAGCCCTGAATCTTCAAAGACCGATGCCTGTTGTACCTGAAATGTTAGTCAACACAAAAATATGTATACACAACAAATACTAGGAGAAATAAAGAGCCAATCAATAATATTGTTATCATCAAAATCATAAACTCGGGAGCCCGAGTTGTAACATGGACGATTAAAGATGATCGTACAGTATGACCAGATTCCTGTATGGGATAATAATTAAACGTCATCCCTCATATTGGATGATTAGCTATGTATTTGTACTTATCATATAGGATGATCGAAGATGATTGTATCGTATGACTCGATTCATGTATGTGACGATAATTAAATACCGCCCCTCATCCTCGATGATTAGCTATATATTTATTCTAATCATACAGGATGATGTGCCCAATCATACAAGATGATCCATATTAAAACTTTAACTGATCGTACAGTGGGTTATAGTCCGTACTAGCTAAAAAGCTATTTTAAACTAAATCATATAGTATGATTTGGCATCATACTAGACAATCAGAGTCGCCAGATTAAAATTTTGGATTTTTCATGAGGCTCTCTCTTAAATCTCTTCCCATTATCTTATTGAAAAGACTTTTAACTGCGAATTATTTTGTGAGGGAGCAAAGAGGTGCTTAGGTGAGCATTGGGCGAGAAAAGAGTTGGAAAGTTTTTGTAAGGGAGATTTGTGAGGTATTCACATGGTTCCTCCAAGCAAGGATCTTCCTCATCTTTTCCAAGCTTCTGCCTTAATCCTTTGGAGGCTCCAATAAGACATTCTGCAATGATAGTCCCAGGTTCTCTACCTTTTTTAGGAGAGAGAAAGATAATTTTAGGTTATCTTCCTTCACCAGGAGGGTGAAAAAGGATTCTAGGTTCTCTACCTTCAACAGGAGGGTAAAAAAGGATTTTAGGTTCTCTACTTTTGCTAGGTTGGTGAATAAGATTTTGTAAGGGCTTCTCCGCCTTGCTGTGGGGGCAAAAAGAGCGACACTATTTTTAGTGCAATACCTATAAAGTAGGTCTCCAGGAAGTGGACATGGTTAGGTTGGACCAAACCACTATAAATTTTTGTGTGTTTTATTATTATTATTATGCACTTTAATTTTTTTGTGGTTTACTTTGTGGTTAAAAACTTTGAATTTCTGTTATCATAATTTTAATTTTCTTCCATATTAAGCGGATTAAGGTGCTTTCTTTTTGCTTCAATTTTTTAAATAACTAATTCACCCCCCTCTTGGTTAGACTTAGGATAGTTCTTTTAGATTTAACAACCTATACAAACTTTCAAGTGGTATCAGAGTGGGACTCAAAAACTTAGTTTTAAAAAACTTATGAAAAATGATCTATGGATACTTTTGGTAATTATAGTACTACAGAAGGGTATTTAATCACATGACCACCTTTATTTGATGATATTCCTTTTAATTTTTAAAAAATTTATATGTCTACCTTCTTATAATCTATTGATTATTGCATGTGGATGTTAGTTCAGTAAGGATATTCTGCACCTTCACATTTTGTAAATGGCATTAAAATTGAAATACCTTTTCTGAATGGAGCATAGAGGATAGAGATTTAGCCCAACTAAATATAAGATTTTTAAACTATTTTTTTTATGCATTAAAATTTGAAGATTACGTGTGTGTGTGTCTTCTTGATTAACTGATAAGAAATTTGGGATAAACTTTGCATACCCTATGAAGGAATAAATGAAGTAAAATAATCTTGGTTGAATATTCTGCTCCATGATTATAAACTTTTCGAATGAAACCTAGTGAGTCTACTTCTGAAATGTCTACTAGGTTCACCCAAATTGTGACTTTTTTGCATATATTAGATAAAGAACTCATAAATTCTAAAAAAATAAACAAAATTCTATGTTGTCTACCTAGTTCCTATAATGCAAAGATATCTACTATTATTGAATCCAAGGATCTAAATATTTATTCAATTGATAACCTACTTGGATCACACATTGCTTATGAGCAATGAGTGAGTCAAAGACCGATTGATATAGGTGAGAAAAGAAAGGAAAAACCCTATTGTCTTAAAGGCTGATGATTTTGATAGTGATAATTTTGTGCCTAAAGATGATGATGACATAACACTAATGATAACATAATTCAAAAGCTTTTTGAAGAAAAAGTAAAGATGTCGTCAGCAATAGAATAAAGGTAAATCTAATAAAAATTCAAAAACTTCTTATGAAGTCATCTATTTTGAATATAGGAAGCCATGCACATGAAGATTGATTGCCCAAACCTTAAAGCTCACCCAATTAAGAAAAAGGGTGAAGAAAAAGCCAAATTCAAAAAGAGCAAGCAATACACTTAGAAGGCTTTTTGGGTAGACTCCGCTTCAGTCTCATCTAAGACAAAAGCTGAAGAGGAGGTAACCAACCTATACTTAATGACAGATAACTATCTTGATCATTCTTATCAAGAGGGAATGTGAGCTTTCTTATGATGAACTGTTTGAAGTTTTTGAACAAATTTATATTGCATATAGGAAGCTCAAAAAAATATATGTAAGCCTTAATTCTGACTTTTCAACTTGTAAATAGAGCATAAATGTCTTGGAAATGATCACTCCATATTGGATAATAATCATATGATCTTGTTTGATGAATTTGATTCATTAAATAAGAAGCATCTTGATTTAATTGATGAGCATGATTCCTTGAAAGCATATAATATTAATCTAAAAAATTTATTTAAGAAATTGAAGGCATGTTTAGATGAAGCTAATAATAAGAAGCAAGAATTAAAAGTTAAAAATGCAATTCTTAAAAGTGCAAATAAAATTCTACAAGAAAAAAAAACTACTCCTAAGGAAAACAAAACATCACCACAACATGCATCGTATAAACCTAGGAAGAGGAACCATAACCTAAATATACTTGTAAATCACTTTCCATGAGTTAGATATTTTTCTTGTGACATGCTATGATATATCTCCAACACTTGTACTATCCACCATCGAACACATTTAGTGTAGAGGCCAAAATTGCATGGACCATAGCATAACATGCAAGTATATCATCTTTCAATCTATAAGGTGGAACCCAAAGTTGTTTTAGTTCCTAAATCTAACCATTAATGATTTTATAGGGCTGCTCTCATAAAAGTCCCATTGAGAGCATGTGGTACTTGGACAGTGGATGTTTATGGCATATGCCTGGAGATGTAAAGCAGTTCATCATACTGGAGGCTTGGGTAGGGTTCAACATAACACTTAGAAATAACACCACCAGAAAGGTGGTTGGGTTAGGTATAATTGGCAACTCAAAAAATTTCATGATTGAAAATATTATACTGGTAGATGGCTTAAAACCTAATCTACTCAGCATTAGCCAACTCTGTGATAAAGGCTTCAGCATAATATTTTTATTTACTAGCTATATAATAAGCTTAAATAGAAATACTATTTTACAAGGAAAAAGAATTAACAATATTTACATGCATGATTTGAATTTTATTGATTCTACTGCTTCTCTTTGTCTAAAAACTATTACTGATGAATCCTGATTATGGTACAGGAGACTATGTCATGCAAGCATGAAAAATCTTAGAAAAATCACCTAAAAAGACTTAGTAAGAGGCATACCAAAACTAGAATTCATTAAGGACCACCTATGTGATGCCTGTTAGTTAGAGAAGCAAATCAAATCCTCCTTCTACTTAATTAAGGACATTAACACTAGCAAACCTTGAGTCCTTCACATTGATCTCTTTAGACCCGTTAGTACTACAAACCTGAGAGATAAAGTCTTTGGGTATGTGATTATTGATGATTACTCGAGGTTTACTTGGATTAGATTCTTATCTCATAAACTGAATCATTTAATGAATTTAAGACATTTTTCACTTAGATTCAGAGGAAGCTAGGTTATGAAATTCTAAAAATTTATAGTAATCATGGTGGAGTGTTTGAAATGAAAATTTTGAATCTTATTTTAAGAAGCAAGGGATAGATCATAACTTTTCAGCATTTAGAACCCCTTAGTAGAACAAGGTAGTTGAAAGAAAGAACAGAACCTTGGTAGAAGCTGCTAGAGCCAAGTTAACTGAATACTCACTTCCTAAATACTTTTGGGCAGAAGCGATAATTACAGCTTGTTATGTTCTAAATTTGGTTAATGTTAGATCCAAGCTAAATAAGACACCCTATGAAGTCCTTAAAGGTAGGATACCCAACCTCTCTCACCTTCATATCTTTAGATGTAAAGTGTTCCTTCTAAATAATAAAAATCTTTGCTAGGAAAGTTTGACCCAGAATCTGATGAAGGAGTCTTCTTAGGATACTCACGTGTTAAAAATCCTTTAGAGTTTTCAATAAAAGGATACTGGTGGTAGAGGTGACCAATCATATAATTTTTAATCAATCTAATAATTCTGGATGGTCTAGGGTAGAAGAAGAAGAAGTGGTTGAATTCACCCAAGGAGCAGAATTTATAAATCTAGAAGAAAGGGTGGAATCTAAAAATGTACTATCTAGAGAATAAATATATTCCTCAAGTCATCCTAAAGAATTGATCTTAGAAGACCCATTTCAAGGTGTTAAAATTAGGCATGGACTTGAGAAAGAAGTTAAGCACTCTGCCTTTATCTCAATGTTTGAACCCACAAATATAAATCAAGCACTATCTGATAAATTCTGGATCCTAGCCATGAAAGAAGAATTGAATCAATTTACTAAAAATGATGTTTTGAAGCTAGTTGAAAGACTTAAGGACCAGAGTATTATTAGAATAAAATAGGTTTTTAAAAATAAAATGAATGATTCTGGTGTAATGGTTAGAAATAAAGAAAGACTAGTGACTAAGGGGTACAACTAGATAGAAGGGATTGATTTTGAAGAGATCTTTACCCCTGTAGCTAGACTAGAAGTAATAAGGGTGCTACTAGCTTTTACCTACTTTATGTTTGATTGAAAAATATATGATTTTGAAAAAGTTTAATTTTCTTTAAGAAATATTTATTTTCTAAAATTTTAATATTTAAAATTGAACGCTTATTATGAATAATATATCACCTCGAAAGGTGAACATATTGTTCCCTAATAGTTCAGATTACAAATCTTTGAATTTATCCTGATTATCATAGTCGAATTTGAGAAGGAACTACATATGACCCCGAAGGGTCAAAATGACTGCTCAATCAAGTATTTATGATAGTAATTTGGATAAGAGGATCATTAATTTCATAATCAAAATTATAATAGTAATTGTTATATCTCTTTGAAGAAAGAAGGTATCAATCACTATCGATCATCTGAAAATAATGGTAATAATCGTTGGGTTTGATTTCTCCAAAGATAATTAATTAAAGTTTTGAAAATTTGATTTTTGAAATTAGATCGGGGGTTCTAAATCTCCTACGAGCGCAAGCCCTTGTAGTTAATTACATTGTAGGAAACCAAAAATTTTCCTACGAATACTCTCAATTAAAATAGTGAAACAAATTTTATTTAGATTTTTAAAGATTGATGTCAAAGGAGGTAAGGATTGTAAATTCAATAGGGATTGGTTCAAGGTTAAACACTTATTTCTAAAGTTAAGGGATGAAGGGTAGGAGGCACCTAGGATTCTAAAACAATTCAAAAGTGCTTTAGCCTATCCTAAATATTGGGCTTGAATTTGATGGAAAGAGATTTAATATTTGAGTTATCAATTTTATTAGAGAGTGGGAATTAGAGTCCTTAGATCCTAAGTCTAAGATGGGGACCCAATAATCAGTGATCTAAACCTAGCTAATGCAATACAAATCTAGACTTATCACGACCTGGATTAGGGAGCCAGCTAAACCACCTAAATGCTTCAAAACCATGTGTTCGGTCTTTAATATAGAGTGGTTGGGGATATTATTTAAGATTGAGTTTAAGGAGTTGGGGTCGACATCTAGAGCAGATTCCTAATTGACTCCTTTGACTTATATTGGGTGAAATGCTAAAGTAAAAATGTAATTAAAATTTTAGACACTTTTAAATGAGTTTCTAATGCAACGCATACAAATTGACTCGATTAAATGCTTAAATCAGAATGAAGAAGTTTTAAAATTAGGCTTAAAAATAGGTTTTATCCTAAAGATTGCATAAATCTCCTTGACAGAATTGCACCCACATTGGCCAGGTGGTCTGCCAGAACCTGCACGTGAGGAGGTTCCTTATAAGTAGAAAGAAAATATAGCAATTATGAAATGAGAACTCCAAGCAGTCTCGGGCTTACTTCTTAAAATATTAAAGTTGCTATGTTGACTTAAATATTTTAAATTCAATTTAAAAAGAATAATTTTAATGATCCCTCACGAGCCTCCGATCAGGTTATAGCCTAAAATAAATATCGACATGTAAAAAGCGCCAAAAAACTACTAAAAATATGCAATCTTAATATCACAATCAACACATCAATCAAATCAATTAAATAATCAAATCAATTAAATTAATATTCAAAATGAAAGTCCATAGGTAAGTGCCTTTTAATATTACAACCCAGGGTCTGCAGGAAAGTAAAGTGGTCGGGCACCACTGACTACAACCCGGATTCTACTCCTAAGACTCAAGTGTCTTTGAGAATGGGTCTTCTCATTCTTCACTTCTTCGTTCTTCTATGAGCTCCTTGGATCGTTAGGTCCGGATATCCAAGTGAAAAGAAACTCCTCCTCGAAAGGGGTGTTATCTTTTCTCCTTGGAAACTTGAAAGTCATCCGAATTTGGATCTCCAAATGGAGAGGGACTCTTCCATAAGGGATGTCCCTTCCTTTTTAGATTCCAAATTAGATGTTTAAATCCCATCTCAAATCATTTAACATTTATAACTCAATTCATATCAAATTACATTTGAATAAAATTTAAAATCTAGACTCAACAACCTAGAGGGTTATCCTAATAATCAACAGTTTATTTACCATCCTAAGTAGTTATATATTTAAAATTTAAACTACTCAATTATAGCCACGCTTTGAAAGATAATTAATTTAAATTAAACTTAATTTGTTACTGATTTTTGAAATTTGAATTTATTTAAATTTGCTATCAATCAGTTCGTGGCGTTGTGCCACCAGGCTCTAGGAACAAAGCCTCCTTAGGACACATAGCCCCACAGCCCGGAGTAGTCTAGTCTATAAACTTGATTGATATAATTTAATTAATAGTTTTAATTTTAGTTAAGTCATTAATAATCCCTTAATTTTAAAGTTTAAATACTCCTTTGAATCCATTCGTGGCATTGTGCCATGAGGCTCGCTAAACAAAGCCTCCTTAGGATAGGTAGCCCCATAGCCCGGAGTAGTCCAGCCTAAAAACTTCATTTTAGGAGTGGTTGTTGTGTATTAATGGATTAGTTGAGCATTTTAAACATTAATTTAATATTTTCTGGAATTTGAAATCAATTATTAAATTTGTGAATTTTCTAGATTATTTTAATCAATTAATTAAGGGGTCAAAAGTTTACTTTTTGATTAAGATTAAATTATGAAAAGTTAGAATTTTATTAAAATATTAGACCTTAATATGATCAGTTAGACTGTAAGTCTGCTGGATTTAGATTTTTCTACATTTTTATTATAAAGATTTGAAGTTTTGACTTAAGTTTGATCAAAAGTTGACTTTTTCAAATTTGAATGATTTCTGAAAATTTGATATTTTTGATAAATATTAGATCATTATATGAATTTAATACCTTTGAGTTTTCTCTATTTGGAGTTTTTTATAAATAGTTATGAATTTTCAAAGTTTAATGAATTAATTGAATTATTTAATTAACTTAATTAGGAGGCTTTGATAATTTGAATCCAAACTCATTCCAAACTTCTTAAAATCACCTCCAAAGATCAAAAATAATCTAAGGAGGGATTATCAAGTGTTTGAGAAATTTTTGGAATTTTCAATTATTTTTTAATTAATTAAATTAATTAAATATTTAATTTCACATAAAATTAAATTATTCTTAAAATTGATGTCAAATTATAATAATTTTAATTTTCATTGATTAAGGGTTGATTTTTGGTCAGTTAGAGATATTATTTGTAATTTTTAGGTTTAAATTTGATGTATTATATTTTCTAGAAGTTTAAAAGTTAATTAGGGGTTTAATCTGAAGAAAATTAATTAAGGGGCTTAATAATCTCAAAAATCAGTGGGAATTTTTCTTGGGGCTTAAGATATCACTAAGTTCAATTGGTTTAAGTTTCAAGTCAGAGGATGTGCATCCTAATTATTATAAATTTTTTAAGTTTTCTAATCAAGGTCCTTAATTATTGTCCTTAATGACACTAGGTTGGAGTAGGTTTAAATCAAGGTTTGCCTAACCCTTAGACAAGTACATGTAAACATACACATAACCATTACAATCACATCCTAGAACTAGGAGAGCCCTAAGTGTGTGTGCACACCTACACAGGTAAATTAAATAATGACTTAAATAATTAACAATTTAATTAATAAATAATTAAAATTATTCACTAATCATCCCCATTAATCCTATTCATTCAAAGTTAAACTATGTTCAAAATTCTAATGGACCTCTCAAAGCTTGAAGATTTAATAGTCATATAATTTTAAAATAGAATTTAAAATATATATAAAGATATAAGCATATCTATATATATATATATATATATGAAAATATAGGTTTTGAAATAAAGAATTAAAACTATAATTAAAATAATTTCAAAATAATTTATGTTATCTTGAGAGGTCCTATGATTTTTTTTAGATTTTTTTTGGAAATAAATTTTTAATATTTAAAATATTTAATATAATATTTAATTAAATAATAATTAAATATTAAAAAAATCAAATAATTCAAATTATTAAAAATAGAACAAACTTAAATCTTAAAATTAATTTTAAATTAAAATATTTAAAATTCTATAAATTTTGATGCATCATTTATATTTTATTGAATTAAATTGAAATTAATTTAAATTAAATATTATTTAAGTATTTAAATATTTAAAATTTATGTAAAATATTTAAAACACTTTAAATTAATTTTAATTTTAAATGGAAATTAAAATATTTTAAATTTCAAATAATTTTAATATCAAAATTATACTTAAAATTTTTAAAAAATATTTCAAATGTATAATATTTAATACCTTTAAAAATGTCCAAAATAATTAATATTTTGAATTAATTTAAAATAAAGTATAGTTAATGTTTTAAAATAAGATTTATTTTCTAAATTTTAAAATTTTTTATAATAAATATTAACATTTTTCTTTTTTTTAATTTTGATTAATATTGAAACTTTAATTGATTTTTGAATATTTTAATAATTAAATACAAATTTAATATGATTAAACATAGTCAATAGCAAATATAATCTAAAATTAAATCAAATTAAGTTTTTTTAAAATAGTTCATGGAGATTAGAAAGTATTTTGAAGGTCATGAATCAAATTATGAGAATATTTCAACTATTTTTAATTAAATATTAATTAAAAATCATAAGTATTTATTATTTGAAATATTTTAAAAAAATAATATTTTAAATTTATTTTAATTTTAAATTAAAGAATTTAATTATCTGGGTAATTTAATAATTTATTTTAATTGTTTGGATCAAAATTGAATTTTTAATGATTTAAAGTAGTTTTCTAGTTTTAAAAATTAATTAAAACTAAATTTTAAATAATAAAAAAAATGGCGATGCTGGTGGTGGCGGAGGACATGCGGCGGCCCTTAATTGGGCACTACAAACCGTGGTGGCGGCTCCCAATCATTGGCAATGATTGGGGTTGCCCTTAATGATTGCCCACTGATTAGAAAAGCACGTGGGACCCATGCGGTTTTAACTTATCCACGTCAGCAATCTGCGATCACCGTTTGATCTCCCGCTATTCTAACCAAACAGGTCTGATCTTAGCAGACGGAGCTCCGATGGATCCATACACACACGCGGTCCAAATCCTCTATGGTTTGGCCAAATCGTGACCATTGATCGCCATATCACATCCGGTTAAGAGGCTATATGAATTGAGCCCTAGAATGCGTTTTTGAGCTCGTTCTCAAAATCTACTCAACGAAACTTAATGAAAATTTAAACATAGTTTAACATGATGAAGAGCATTGATGTGGATCTTATTTGACTGATTAAAATACACTTTTCAAAAAGCTATTTTACTCTAAGTGATCTAAACTAGTGTTTAGGATTTTTACCTCGATAAGGGATGGTTTGACCCATTTAAGGGATGGTTGAGCTTGTTGTTTATCCACGTATAATCTCTTAGAAGACTTCACGAGCAGAAAATCCTTCTATCACCTGGGATTTGAGTTGGATGGAATGAGTGCTAGGGTGGCTTAGAGATTGTCGTCAGTGAGCTTCTAGTGTTGGGGTTTTGGTTGGGAAATGTAGAAGAGCTACTTGGGAGATTAAATAAAATAAGTATTCATTTAGAGAGCTTGAGTATGGAGAGAGAGGCTCTAGGTTAGAATGTAGCTTCATTATGGTGTTTTCCCCCTAGTGAGATGTCCTCTAATCAAAATGGGTGGCTGAGATTCATTGAGGGAGCTCTTAGATGATTGCCATCTGTCCCTAGGGTGGTTAGGAGTAGAGAATCAAAGGATAAGGGGGTACATCCCATGTGTAAAGTGAGTTTTGTCCCATATGAACCCTTAGAGTGATTAGGAACCATTGGATCTTGATCTAATGGCTAGGAGTGAGTCCTAAGAAGGTTCTAAAATCTCTTAAGACTACTGGACTGGTTTAGATTAGAGTGGATTAGGTTTAAGAGGGGTTTAAACCAAGTTTGAACCCTTTAAACCCTTGGTTTGACTATCTGACAAGTCCAAAGCTACTTGGACTGCTGAGGTGGCATGGGAGGGATCTTTAGGCGTTGTTTGGATGGTTTGGGTTCAAAATAATGGAAGGGATTTGATCTTGCTTGAACATTTAAACCTTTTAATTCCTTTAGGAGACTTATTGACTAATGTTGATCAGTCAAAATTCCACCTAGGCTGATTAGGTGGCATGGGGGTGACTTAAGTAGCTCGTAGGCTGATTCAAAGGGGATTTGATGGTTTAAAATTGTGGTTTGAATGTATTAAAGGAGTTTGAGCTAATTTGACTAAGTCTCAATGTGTTGACTTGGTTAACTTGCTTAGACTTGATTGACCCATGATTAGAAAATTTTTAAGCCATGGTTTGGAGTTGATTTATAGCTTGAAAGTGGTTTGATAGGTTAAATGGGTTAAAATAACCCATTTAAAGCCTTAAGGGGGATTTAGGTCAACCTAAGTTGACTTGGTCAACCATGTTATCCTAGGAGATGAATTTGAATTCAATGGATTTGATTTGACATTTTGAGTCTTGTGAAGGTGATTTGAGTGATCAGGAAGGTTATTTGGATCAAAATGACTCATTTAGGCCCTTAATGGGCCTAATGGGTCAACTAGGTTGACTTGGTCAACCAAGTGGACCCATGGTTAGGGACTGGGACTAACTAGTTCAAAATGACATTCTGAGTCTACTGGTGGTGGTCCCATAGTCTGGGGAGGTCATTTGGTCAAAATGACCGTTTTGAACCCTTAAAGGCCTATTTGGTCAACCTAGGTTGACTTGGTCAACCAGGTTGACCCAGTGGCTAGATTTAGGTCTAATAGGTTGGGTTTGATATTTGAAAGTTGCTGGAAGTTGTTACATTTTATTTGGAGCTCATTTGATCCAAGGTAGTCTATTCATACCCCCAAGGGGTATTTTGGTCATTTTGATCCCTTGTTAACTGGGGGTCAAAGTGAGTCCAACAAAATAAAGTTTAATATTCAATGAGTCATAATAAAGGGTTTGGAAGTGATTGGGGACTTTGGAGAAAGCTCCAAGGTCAAAGTCCACTGGGTGATAGGTCCAGTGGCATATGCCATAAATATTTAAAGGTTTTACAGCCTTTGGAAATCAATTTAATTTTTAGGGTTAGAGACCTCAGAATGAGCTCAAATTTGGAGGGTTGTCTCTAAAGACATGTACCATCAGTATGCAACTGAGAGAATTTGAATCAGTAATTATTTGATTAGGTTTTCAAAGGTTTGAAAATTCACTAGAAAAGACTTTCAGGACTTAGACTTTGGCCTTGGGTTTTGGTTTGAATTTTTAGGATTGAATTGGGTTTTAGATTTGAATGATTAGAATTAAATTATCCAAATCATCTATGATCATTTGGGGTGATCATAAGTTATTGAAAAGGATTTGAGCTAGATCAAAGGTAAGATCAAGGTTTGAATTAGAGTTTGGATTTTGAACTAGACTGAAGTCTGGATTTTGATTGAGGTTTGAATTGAATTAAGGTCTAGATTGGCTTGAGGTCAGATTTGAGGCTTGAATAGGTTTAATAACCAAATAAACTTGAGATCTAGATTAACTTGAAGTTAGGGTTAGATTTATAACTTGGATTGATTTAAGATCTGGGTTAATTCTAAAGTCTAGATAGATCTAGGGTCAGGGCAGATCCCAAGGTCTGGATTGCTCTAAAGTCTAAAGTCTAGGAGTATCGTAAGGTCTAAAGTTTAGGAGTATCCTAGGGTTTGGGATCTATAATGATCTTATGATCTAGATAGATCTAAGGTCTAGAGTCTATGAAGAATCCTAGGGTCTAGAGTAGATCGTAGGATCTAGAGTCTAGGAAGAATCCTAGGGTTTAGAGTTTAGAAGGATCCTATGACCTCAATAGATCATAAGTCTAGAATTTAAAAGAATCCTAGTATCTAGAATAGATCTAAAAGTCCTGGGTTGATCTGGGAGAATCTTAAGGCATAAATAGATCTAGAACCTAGGTAGATCCTATGTTTGAATTCTAGGAGAATTCTAGAGTCTATGAGTGATAGGGAGTGGGGTTTAAAATAATCCTAGGATCTAGATAGATCTATGGGTCTAGACTAAGTTGATCCTAGGTCCTGGATTCATCTGGAGTCTAGATTGGGTCCTAATGACCTCGTATAAAAATGAAGTCAACACTTTAAGGGATTCAAATTATATCAAATGGATGTTAAAAGTGTCTTTTTGAATGAGATAAGAAAATAAGATATGTATGTTGAATATCCCCCAAGTTTTGAAAATTCATAATTTCCCAAACATGTGTTTAAATTAAAAAAAGGTATTGTATGGACTGAAACAAGCACCTAAAGCATAATACAAAAGACTAAGCACATTCCTACTAGATAGAATCTTTGTTAAAGGGAGTGTAGACTCCCTTTTTTTAAAAAAGGTAGGAGAAGAATAACTTATTATCTAGATCTATATTGATGATATTTTATTTCTTTTTCTGATAAAAAGCTTTATGATGAATTTTCTAAGACAATGAGTAAGGAGCTTGAGATTAGTATAATGGGAGAATTGAACTACTTTTTTGGATTTAGTATAAGGCAGAAGAATGATGGAATTTTTTTTAGTCAATCAAAATACATGAAGTACATCCTTAAGAATTATGAAATAGATAAAGCCAAGGCAATTAACACAACCATGAGTTCTACAGTTCAGTTGGATAAAGTACTAAATAAAAAATTAGTTGATCAAAAGAAATATAGAGGAATAATTAGATCACTTCTTCACTTAACTGCTAGCAGACCTATATTATGTTTAGTGTTTATCTCTGTGCTAAATTTCAGACTGGTCCAAAAGAATCCCACTTGACTACTGCTAAGAGAATCCTTAGATATCTCTTAGAACCCAAAATTTGGGAATCTGACATCCGTGACATAACACTTCCTTTTAAATCATAGGATATTCTGATTCCAACTTTTCTAGATGTACGGTTGATAAGGAAAGCTCTTCTACAACTTACCAATTCATTGGGTAATCTTTAGTCTCTTGGTCCATTAGAAAATAAACCTTAGTAGCCATGTCCACTGCAGAAGTTGAGTACATAGCTTTAAGAAGTTGTCTGGTATAGGTCCTTTGATTAAACCAACAAATCTTAGATTTAGGACTACATGTAGGCCCCATTCCAATCTTATGTGATATCACAAGTGCCATCTATATTTCAAAAAGAATCAAATTTGACACTCTAGGATCAAACACATAAAAATATAACACCATTTCATTAGGGACCAATGCACCAACAGAGATATAGAGCTACATCATGTAGCCACTGAAAATCATCTTGCAGATATCTTCATAAAACCACTAGCTTTTCAAACCTTTAGTACCTTCAGAACTAGATTTGGTGTTATAGATATCCATGCTTGAAAATTTGAAATCTGATGTTTTCTATTTTATGTTTTTGTCCTTTCAGTATTTTTTTTATTTTATTATTTTTGTTATTTCTTTCTATGCAAGTGCTAGTTTATTTCTTTTAAAACATAAGAATCTGATCACTACTTTAGTAGTTGAACTCTTCTTTAAATGAAAATCTTACATATTTTTAAAAGCAATGATTGACTCCTCTAAAATAGTTAAGGGAAGAAAATTTAAAGATTATCTCTCTTCCTTTAACTCCTTTAGGGGTGTAATTTCATTTTGAATCAAAATCTATTTCAAATTAAAAAATTGGACTAAGAAATAGAGATTTGTTTCATGTTCCTATAGTTTTCTATCTCATTTAAATATTTTTGTAAATCAATAAATCTATTTCAAATTTTCTTAATTAAGCTGTTTGATTATATTAAATGGATTATATTTTAGTTTTTGGTTTACTTTTCTTTATAAGAGAGAGTGAGTTCTTATTCTCTTATATTTGGAAGATAATCCAATAACTGAGAGTTTTTAATGACCTAGAAAGGAAGCAAGTTTGCAATAGTGAAAAAGAGGTACAAAATGAGCCTAAAAACTGAAAAGATATGCAATGATCGCCAACATTTGAAAGATGCAAAAAGTGTATTAAAAATCAAAAGATGTGTAAAGTGTGCCAAACACGAATAAAAGAGGCACAAAATGAGCCCACAATGAGTTAGCTTCCCTTCCTTTCAAATCTTTAAATTTTAGATAAATCCATGTTCCAATTGATGTCATCTACACTTGAATTTGAAAATCATGATTTTTGATTCATCACTTTGCAATACTATTCTCTTAGATATATTTTTGAAAAGATGTTTAAAATAATCACATTTTCTGTCTAATTTATTTTTTGAATTAGATTTTGTTTAAAAAAGTACTTTAACCTGTAAGGAGCCTAAGCTAGGGTTAAAAATATTCAAATTTATAACCTTTCTGGATCTTAGTGTTGTCAATGCATTTCTTACTGAGTATTTACTCTAATCATAAGGTAAATTTTCATTTAATGCATCTAATCATTTTCTTTAAAAAAATCTTTAATTTTATTTTGTGGCTGTTTTTGTCTTATTTTTCAATTTGTTTTATGATGTTCTTATTTTGTTTTTATTTTGAGCCCTTCCTAATCAGCACATTACATCCTTTAGCTTCTCTAATTTTTGTTTATATCATCCAGTATGATTCATATCATACTGTGCAATCTTAACAAAATATCAAATCTCTGATAACAGCACATCCAATGCCAAATAATAATTAATTTTTGGTGATCATATTGTATGATGTATTCATCATATTGTAAGATCCACACCGTAGGAGCTGTTTGATGAATTGAATTCAACTGGTATGATCTTTAATGACACATTATACTGTGTGATCCATCTGTTCATACTATATGAACTTCTAAGTCAACGACGTACAAGGTGACTCCTCGGGATGATCGCTCTCTCTCTAATATTCCAGTATGATGTCTAATCGTACTATATGATAAGACAACCTTTTTTTACTAATCACTTGGACAAATTAATTACACATATTATTATGTATGATCTCACGATCGTACAATAAAATCTAATTGAATTCTATTTAAACATCAACACTTTCTTCAATCTCTTCACACAATTCTACTCTTTAAATCCTTTTCCTTCCCTCTTGAGATCTTAATGGCTGGAGGAAAGCATTCCCAAGCACTTGTGGGTAGTTCGTCTAGATGCACTATCGATCCAAGATTTATTAAGGCCGCTGATGAAGAGGCCTATATCCAATATAAAACTATTGGAATAACCCCTTCCAAAATCATTAACCAGGAGGTTCTAAACTTTTAGGTACTTGATCTCTTTGCCCATACCACTCTTGGCTTCATCCTCAACCTTGCCTGTCCATTCTTTTCTGAACTTCTATTTAATTTTTTTTGCAAGCCTTCAAATTAATAATTAAGTTACTGCCCTATAATTTTATGTTAACAGAAGACCTGTGAAATAACCTACCAAGACTTCCATGACTTTTTTCACCTTTCTACTACTAGCGACAAAATTCATATTTTGGCCTCAGATCCTAACTATAATTGGACCCAAGCAACACTATTCTTAGAGAATCCACTGTTAACTATCACATTCCTACTGTTAACACATTAGTGCAAAATGTTAAGATCATAAAGCATATTCTTCATAATTTTATAGAATTAACATTACACTTGTTCTCTCACTTGCTACTTATTATATCATGACTCACATTAACTTTATTCCAACTGATATTATAATTTGATAACTTGGTAATCTAATCTACATTAGATATCCTAGACATAAAAGAAAGCCTAACCTTACCTTAGGACATCTCATTACCTTTGTTCTAGAGTCTATATACAATCTTCAATTTCCTACTCCACCTGATCAACTCCCAATATTCTATTCTAATAGCTCTTTCTATGTCCTTCATAGTGCTCATCACTATATTGTTTGATATGCTGACTGTAAGGCAGAGGAGGGAAAGGAAGAATAACCTCAAGCGCTTGCCCTATCCACTAGCACTCTTAGTTTGATCAGCTGGTTTGAAGGTTTGATTAGTGGGAGGCCTGTTTTGACTCCTACTTAGTAGAGCAGCAGTAGCAACATGAATAAAATTTAGCTCACTATGACTCCTATATAGCATAGTAGTAGGAGCAACATGAACAAGATTCTACTCACTTTGATTCCTATATAGCCTAGCAGCAACTACAACATGATTAGGATATGGCTTGGTTTGGAGAATTATTTGCCTCCCTTCATCACTTGTTTCAGCCACCACCACCTCCACCTGATCAGGGTCCTTATTATTTCTAGCTTGTTGTATTTTTATTTATTTCTATTTAATATTTTTCCTCCTTTTTGTGATGTCTAAAGGGGGAATAGTATTGTGTTGTTAATTATTTACATCTTTTGTTTTAATGAAGCAAATTTCCTATTTTACTTAACTTTTATTTTACATATTTTTTATTTAACTTATTTTTTATTTAACTTATTTTTGTTTTACTTATATAAATAATAATAAAAAAAATAATAAAATAAAAAAATAATATATATATATATATATATATATATATATATATATATATATATATATATATATATATATATATATATATATATTAAACTCTCCTTATTTTTAAAAATTTTTCTTCTAGGGGGGAGTTTCAATGAATGTCAAAGTGTTTTGAATTTCTTTAACAATAATGTTTGCCATCATTAAAAAGGGGGAGATTGTTGTAAATCTGAACCAAAGCACAGTGATTTTGATGAGAACAAATATTATTGTTTCCATACTTATCTTCTATTAATCGTTATTATTGAATATTTACTTTGTTGCCCTACTTACTAACAGTTGCTAATATTTTAATATTCAAATTTTAGGTCTAATCATATCATATGATATGCATCGTACTACAAGATATAAGACAATCATGCCTAAATTGATCCTTTGATTAGGTGTTCAATTAAGGTTAAATTATTCGATTAGGTCGTGCAGCATGATCAAAGATGATTATACTGTATGACTCTATTTCTGCATGGAATAATAATTAAATGTCACCCCTCATATTGGATGATTAGCTATGTGTTTGTACTAATCATACAAGATGATCAAAGATGATCGTACTATATAACCCAATTCCTATATGGGATGATAATTTAATGTTGCCCCTCATACTAGATGAGTAGCTATATGTTCGTACTAATCATACATCATAATTTGCTCAATCGTATGAGTTAATCAATATAAACACATGAATTGATCTTACAGTGGGTTCTAGTTCGTAATGGTTGAAATGTTCTTTTGAACTAATCGTATAGTACAATCTAGGATCATATTAGACAATCAGAGCGACCAAATGAAAATTTTTGGCTTTTTTTGATGCCCTCTATTTAAGCTCTTCCATTGTCTTCTTAAAAAGAGTTTTGATTGCTAATTATTTTGTGAGAGAGCAAAGAGGTGCTTAGGAGAGCTTTAGAAGAGAGAAGAGAGGGAGAGTTTTAATAAGGGAGATTTGTGAGGGATTCACAAGGTTACTCCAAGCAAGGATCTTCCTCGTCTTTTTCAACCTTCTACCTTGATTCTTCGGAGGCTCCAGTAAGACATTCTGCAGTAACAGTCCTAGGTTCTCTACCTTCTCTAGGAGGAGGAAAAAAGATTATAAGTTCTCTGCCTTCACCAGGTGGGTGAAAAAGAATTTTAGGTTCTCTGCCTTCACCAGGTGGGTGAAAAAGAATTTTAGGTTCTCTGCCTTCATTAGGGGGTGAAAAAGGATTTCAGGTTGTCCAGCTTCATCGAGTTGGTGAAAAAGATTTTGTAAGGGCTTCTCCTCCTATCTATAGGGGAAAAAGGAGAGGCATTACTTTTAGCTTAATACCTGAAATGGAGGTTTCTAGGGAGTGGATGTAGGTCAGGTTGGACTGAACCACTATAAATTTTTTTGAGTTTTGTTTTTATTATCCTGCACTTTGATTTATCTATGTTTCACAAACTTTAAATTTTTATTATTGTAATTTTAATTTGCTTCTACATTAAGGAGATTAAGGTGCTTTCTATTTTTTTAAATTATCAATTCACCCCCCTCTTAGTTAGCCTCTGACTAGTTCCTTTTGGTTTAATAATCTTCACAAACTTTCAGTTTAGCATTATGATATGAATTTATCATATAATTTACTAAGACTTTGAGCGAAGGTAGCTATACATCCAAAGGAATAATAACATCCACATTAAAGACTAAAGCATATGACATTGACTGAGTTACCGTTCTAAATGTGGTCTTGTGTGGTAACAAAGTTCAACCAACTTCTCCTACCATTAATACTTATTGTCATCTAAGGTTTCCTTTAATATCTAAACTATAGTTTTGTTGAATGTCTTTACAAATACATTTTTTGAGGGTAATAAATAGCAGATATCTCTAATCGATGTTATGATGTCAAAAAAAATTATTTATAGTAGTACTTTTAAATAAAGGACCATTATTCGAGATGATTCAGTAAGGAACACTAAATATACATATATATTTTCCTTAAAGAATTTTAAAAAATGATGGGTTTTGACTTCTCTCAAATGAATTGATTCTGCCCATTTAGACAAGTAATCTGAAGCTGCTAATATAAACCAATGGTCTTTAGCGGTTGCAGGATCTTTCAGACTAATGATATATATACGCCAGCTTTCAAAAGGCCATGAAGAAATGGCTGGATGTAGTATATTTTGCGACTGATGTAGAACCACCCCGTGCACCTAATATTGATAATATTGGCGTGCAACATTCATGTTGTCATCTATCGATGGACAATAATACCCCATTTATTTAATTTTCATCACCATCTTTGGGCCAGATTGGTGTGCACCACATAATCTTGCATGAACTTCTTTTATTATCTTGCACACTTCTTATTTATTTAGAGACTGTAACCATATCTTCATCAATGATCTTCTATATTGGGTGTTGTTAATCATAGCATAAGATATTGATCTTCTTTTGATTTGATCTACTACAGATTTTTTATGGGGGAGCTTATTTTCTTACAAGTAATCAGTGGAAATTTTCTCTAATCCACCAATTCTTCATCTATTGCTAAAATAATATTTACCCCAATTAATAATTTTCTTTATTTATATTAAAAGTCTATAGGAGATAAAACTTGTTTTCCCTGCACTTCTATTGGAATTGAATCTTCTTCAGGAAATGCTAAGGCTTTTGCTAGCTTTGCGAGAGCATCTTCCGTAGAATTACTTTCATGGGAAATTCTTTATGATGTCACATTTGGATTCTATTCCAACAAATACATTGTATATTGATGATAAAGAATTAAAATTTCTTTCAACACTTTATAAATTTTAGCTACTTAATTGATCACAAACTGCAAATCTCAAAACATTTTGATGCATTTATTTTCATTTAAAATTGTCAGTTCTAGGGCAATTATTAGTGTCTCATACTTATCTTCTTTATTCGTACAAGATTCTAACATGTGCTAAGAGTAATTCATCAAACCTTATGTATGAAGTAATGAATACTATACCAATTCCAACACATCATAGGGAATATCTTTTGATTCTCCTTGTTAACTAGAAGCAACATCATCAAAGTAGATTTCCTAAATGGACTTTTCACTTGATTCCAATTCCATGATCTGTTCATCTAGTAATTTGTCATTTATCAGACAATCATCTTGTACTAGGTGAGCTGTTAAGAAGTCTACAATGTCTTTTCCTTCTACTTCTCATAAAAAGATAAATGTAATCTCAAATTGTGACATAATTATTGAACATTGAGCTAACCTTCTTGATAGCATCTGTCTAGTCATCAAATATTATAGTGGGTTTATTCTTGCTATCAAATTTACTTTATGAGATAACATGTAATGCGTCAACTTCTATGCTATAAATATCAAGGCTAAATAATGCTTCTCAATCTAAAGATAGTTTACTTTAGTGAAAAGTAAATATCTATTTAGATAATAAAGTGCATTCTATTTTCCTTCCTTATTAGCCTGAGCAAATAAAGCACCAAGAGATTCACTTAAGGCTGCCTTATATAGGATCAATGGCTTTGCTCGTATAGGGGATGTAAGTACTGGAGAATTTATTAAATATTACTTTATAGTATCAAACACTTTCTAGTAATTCTCATCCCACCTAAATGGAGCATCATTTTTACAATTACTACAAATGACTAACTTCTTACTAAAAGGTTAGATATGAATCTTCTAAGGTACATTAATCGACCTTATAAAGATCTCAATTGGGCAAGGCTTTAAGGTGATTGCATTTTTATTATTACTTTGATTTTATTCAGAATAATTTTAATTCAGTGATGTTGAACCCCAAAACCTAAAAATTTTCCTAAATTGACTCCAATGGTACACTTCAAAGCATTCATTTTTAAATTATATTAGCATAATCTTTGGAAAACAATTCTCAAATTGTGAAGGTGGTTTTCCCTTTGGTGACTTTTTACAACAAAATCATCCGCATAATATTCAACCTATTTGTGTAGTAGATCAATAAAACATTGGGTCGTAGCTTGATGGTAGGTTGCACCATTATTCTTATATTTGAATGGAGTGACTTTGTAGCTAATAACTTCTATAGGTTTTCTAAATATATTTAATTTCTTATCTTTAGGAGGCATCTTGATTTGGTTATACCTAGACATTCCATCCATAAAGGAGAAAATTGCATGTATAGAGGAAATGTCTACCATAAGTTATAGTATAAGTAATAAGAACTCATCTTTGGGACAAGCCTTATTTGAATCCTTATAATCAATACATACACAAATTTGACCATTTTTCTTTCTTACTGGGATGATGCTAGCTGACCAGGAGGGGTATTTTTCCTATTGAAGAAATCAGACATTGATTTGCTTTTAAACTTTCATGATGACTTATTGTTCAATTTCTAGGCACTTGCATCGCGGAACCTTACTTTATAAGAGTCATGATTGGTTAGATTGAATTTTATGGGCTACCACTTATGGAGATAAACCAAGAACTTTATCATAGCTCTAGGAAAAGCAATCCTTATTATCTAAAATTAACTCAACTGTGTTATTTGACTCATCCTCATTCAATAAAGTAGTTATAAATGTCATATGTGAATTTCTTCATTACTAAGGTTAATTTCTTTTAGTTCATTTATGGTTTACTTTATTTTCTCTTCATGTTTAGGTGGTGCAACCTTAACTTGAGAGTCATTTGGATCATCTAAAGTTTCTAAACAAATTTCACTAAGAAGTTTAACATCCTTCACAAAAAGATAATCTGACTTCTTATTGTTATTATTAACTAAGAAGTAGTCATCATCATCTAATAAACCAATAATACTAAAAATCAGTTCTGCTTTTGATTTTGGTTTATATTTTTTTGTATTCCAAAGATTTCAAAATGATGAGATTGATGTTTGGTCTAAGTGGATAGAGATAAACCTTAATTTAATTAAAGATTTAACAAAATAATAGTACCAATCTAAAAAGAGTTCCACAATTACATTCATGGAACGATCATCAACATTTATATCAATTTCAGTACATTTGCTAGTAAATTTAATAAACTTAGCAATTTTATAGTTATCACATATAACAAGTGATACCTTAACTACCAACCAGCTATATTATTTTGTGATAGTGGGGTTAAAGCTAATGTTTTCACATATCCATTAAGTCTCTCATAGGTAGACATGTTAAATTATGCATAATATTTGTTTGGACCCTATCTTATTATTTCCTAGAGCTATTGTAATTTTTGGCCTTTTATTGCTAATAGTAACTTTAGGTATTCCCTTGAAGTAAAAAGCCTTATCTGGCTGCTTAGTGAGCCAAAAAAATATTTAGAACTATTAAATCTTTAATAAAAGCTTCTATTATTTCCCTAGAAAGGACCAAAGCATCATATATACTTAGTTAGGTAGACAGCTTCCTAAGATGAGCTAAGACATTATAATCAACCATGGACATTACCCTGAGACGAAAATGCTAACGAGAATGTGAAGACTCTGGTTCATCAATAACTTGCTTTCCTTCATCACGAGAAGAACTAAGAGGTGATAGAATGTTGCTACCATGGAGTTTGACATAGACCGCCTCTTAGTTGTGTGTGAGGGTGAAGTGGTGTGAGAGGGGATTGCACATGGTTGCTCCAAGAAAACATTTATCTTGGTTCCTCCTTATGTCTTTATTGATCTCAGGGAAGCTTTATTGAAGAAAGTTTTTAAGGCCAAAGATCTCTGATAACTTTGAAGAACTAGAGAAGGTGAAAGTAATTTGGTTCTTCATCGCAGTAGAGGAAGGTGAAAGTGGTTTGGTTCTCTACCGCACCAGAGGAAGGTGAAAGTGATTTGGTTCTTAGTTGTGCTACTGGTGGAAGTGATTTGTGTAAGGGATTCTCTACCTTGTTGTGGGGGAAAAAGGAGCGTCACTAAGGTTTTAGTGAAATACCTGGGGAGGAGGACTCCTGGGAGTGGATATTAGTCATTTGATTGAACTATAATAAATTTGTGCTGATTCTTAACTTTTCTTGTTGCACTTAATTTTTTTTACCTTTATTTTCTTGCAAACTTGTATTTAGATTCATTATAATTGTAATACAAAATAATTTGATATTTATATAGAATTAACTTGTGTTAGAATAACAAATAAAAATAAAAATAATATAATATAAAAAATTAAAATGATTTGATATTTATTTTTCTACAAAATTAGAAAGAACAAAAATATTTATTCATAAATTGCTTCCACTTTTATTTATTTTTGTTTAAGCTTTCAAAAGAGTATCTGGGAGAGGAATATTTTTAAAACACCAATTCCCCCCCCCCGCCCCCCCCCCCCCCCCCCCCCCCCCCCTGCCCAACCCTCCCCTTCTTGGTGTGCTTTGGGCAGTGGTTTAACAACCCTTCCTTTAACTTTCAATTGGTATCAAAGCAAGTTCTCTAGAATTATTTGTTTAGAAACCTTTAATAGATCCAATGGATAATTTCAATGGTAATTATAATAACACTGAAGGATACTCGATTACTCGCACACTAATGTTTGATAATATTCCTTTTGTATTTTGGAAATTTTGTACGTCTACTTTCGTATAATCAATTAACTATCACATGTGGCACATGATACAAGTAGTATATACTGCTCCATCTCACATTGTTAATTATATCAAGGAGGAAATTTCTTTTCATGAATGGAGCTTTAAGGAGAAAGAATTTGCTCAACTCAATGCAAAATGTTTAAACTATTTTTTTAGTACTTTAAAGTCTGAGGATTATATGTGTGTTCCTTCATATACAACTGCCAAGGAAATTTGGCATAGATTATGTATCACTTATGAAGCAACCAATGAAGTCAAACAATCTCATATGAACTTATTTTTGCATAACTATGAACTTTTCTCCATGGAACATATTGAAACAATAATTGACTTTTAAAATAGGTTTACAAAGATAATAACCTCATTTCATGCACTAAATGGAGAATTATCTATATGTGAAAAGATTAATAAGATTTTGTGTTGCCTACCTAATAGTTTTGATGTTAAAGTCATTGCTACTTGTGAATCAAATTATTTGAATACTTAATCTATTGATAATTTACTAGGTTCACTCATTGCTTACGAGCAAAATGTGAGTCAAAGATTGTAAGAAGCAGGTGACAGGTGAAAAGAGATCATGGCGCTGTAGGACAATAACTTAGATAACAACAACTCAGAAGCAGATGAAAATAATGAAATATATATGATGACTTCACAGTTCAAAAGCTTTTTGAGAAGAAAGCAAAAGTGATACATGATAGGAGCAAAGGGAAGGCAAGCAATTTTTTTTTAATTTAAAAATTGAGTATGACCTCTTAGTTAAAAATACTTTTAACCTTATATTTAAGCATGTCTCACTAGATAAAGAGCATGCATTATTATTAGATGAATTAGGTGAGTTAAAAAAGAAGCATATTGAATTTAGCAAGCCACAAGAATTCTTTAAAACTTAGCATGTTTGAATAAAAAATGCATTCAAGGAATTATAGACACTTGCAATGGAGCTAATAACTAATGAGCATACATTGAAATTTCAAGTTAAAAGCTACAAAAATGCTTGTGAACTTTTACAAAAGAAAATAACTGCACAACAAAATAATATACAAGGTCTTACACTATCACTAAAACCATAACCTATGATACATCATGCATCATATGAACCTAGAAAGAGGCACTATCCCCCACATTGGTTAGTGAACCCATTTTTAGGGGTAGGTGTTATTCTTCTGGAATGGTAGGACACATAGATCGAACTTATGGAGTTCACCTTAAGAAACATCAAGTTTGGAAGCCTGAGGTCTCATCACAGCATATCATTCTTTCTATTCATTCATCAAAGAATAAGGTGGAACCCAAACTCTCTTAGGTTCCCGAATTTAACATCTGATTAACTTTGTAGGGATGCTCTCATAAGAAGTCAAGTGAGATCATGCAGCACTTGTATAGTGAATGCTCAAGACATTTAACTTGTGACATGAAGCAGTTTATCATGTTAGAGGATAAGAGTGGAGGAAAGGCAACCCTTGATGGTAATAACACTAGGAAAGTAGTGGGCTCAGGTATGATTGACAAATCAAATAACATTATTATTTAAAATATATTTTTAGTAGATAGCATAAAACATTATTTACTTAGTATTAGCTAACTTTATGATAAGGGTTTTGATATCAAATTTCTTTCTAGCAAATACATGATTACTTTAAAAGGAAAAAAGGATAAATAATGTTTACTTGCTTGAGTTATTGTGTATTGATTATTTTAATTTTCTTTGAAATTGTTATGAATGATTCATTGCTATGGCATAGGAGACTAGGCCATGCTAGTATGAAAATTCCTAGGAAGATTATCCAAAAAGACCTACTTAGAGACATACCCAAGCTAGACTTATCTAAGGATCCTCATTGTGATGCCTATCAATTAAGGAAGCAAACTAGGTCATCCGTCCATTCCATTAAGGATATCACCACCACAAGATTAACTTAATTTAGATCCTTAGCACATAAAAGTAAGACTTTTGATAAATTTAAAGTATTCTCCACTTAGATTTACTAAAAGCTAGGAGTTTTGATTTCCACAATTCATAGTGACCATGGTGGAGAATTTTAGAATAAGAAATTTGAATTATTTTATAAAGAGTTAGGAATTGATTATAATTTCTACACCTAAAACCCTAGAAAAGAATGGCATAGCTGAATGGAAATATCGGACATTAGTGGAGGTTGTAGGGGTAATGCTCGCTGAGTATACCCTACCTAAATACTTTTGGATAGAAGGAGTGAATACTACTTATTATGTGCTAAATATGGTGAATATTTGATCCAAATTGAATAAGACTGTTACGAATCTAGTTTCAAAGACTATGATTTTGATGATAGCAAACCTTTTCATTTCTGTTTGAGTGACTAATCTTTCAGGTTCACAGGATTAATTACAATTCAAGCCAGCCCAAGATCGAGTCAGTCTGTTTGTGGTTCAGGGTCAATATACTTTTTTATTTTTCTTGAGTCAAGTGTAATGTAACAAATCCCCAAGCTAAGTAACCTTGCACACACACACTCATGGGGAGAGTTTTAGTGAGTTAGAGTTTCTATTTCAAATTTTGTTCAAATTATCCAGGATGATATTCATATTATCTTGGATTATCTAGTGAATAGAAACCCTAATTAGGGTGACCATGTTAAGTTGGTTTGATTAAGTAGATTATCCTAGATGATAAACCCATCATATAGGATGATATGCTCAAATCAGAAATTCTCAACCACCAGACTGAGTTAGGCAAGTTTTTATTTTTAGAATTTTGGTCTGATCATCTCAGACGATATGTATATCATCCTGGATGATCCTTTATAATCATGCCTAAACTAGTCTGGTGATTAAGAAAAGTAATTAATATTTTATTGATATGATCATATCATCTTGGACGATCGCAATATCATCCTGGATGATACATGTAAATTCTTGACTATCTAGAGCACTTCACCTGGACGACCCAAGAAATTTGGTGGATGATATTTCTTATTTTGAACTAATCATACGGGATGATATATATATCGTCCTGGATGATCAGTTCATTTTGAAACCGTCCAGTATGGTTTGGCTGTACGACCCGAGAAATCTGCTGGATGATCTTCCTAATTTGAACTAATCATCAAGGATGATCACAATATCATCTCGAACGATCTACATAGATTTTATCTTCTAATCGTCCAGAGAAACCAGATCATTCAGGCTGATATATGTGATTTTTACTGATCGTATAAGATGATCTATCGATCGTCCTGGATGATCTTTGACGACTAGTTGAGATTTAGGAAAATTTTATAGCCCTCCTATTTAAGATCTTTTTTGTTCAATCATTAAAATCTTTTGCCACTTTCCTTGCCAGAGAGAACCTTGAGAGAGAGGGAGAGAGAGAGCTTGAGAGAGAGAGAGAGAGAGAGGATCTTGTGAGGGGGAGTTTATGAGGTGTTCACAAAGGATGCTCCAAGCAAAGATCTAAGTCATCTTATCCAATCGTTGTCTCTTATCTTGTTGGTGTCTATGTGGAAGGGTCATCCACAAGAAGATCCAGGTTCACTGCTTGCTTCAGGAGAAAGCAAAATGAGTCTAGGTTCTCTGCCTGCTTCAGGAGGAAGCGAAAGGAGTCTAGGTTCTCTGCCTCACTAGGTTGGTGGAAAGGAGTTTTATACAGGCTTCTCCGCCTTGCTGTGGGAGTAAAAGGAGAGTCACTTAGTGTTAGTGCAATACCCGAAGGGCAGGCTCCGGGGAGTGGACATAGGTCAAGTTGACCGAACCACTATAAAATTTGGTGCGTTCTTTCTGATTATCTTTCATATTTATTTTTTTATTAATGATCATATGATTGTGATAATTATTTTGTTATGGTTGAACATCTGCACATCATCACGAAATTGTAATTGCCTTAAAATATTCAAAAAGATTTTTCTAAATCATTTTTGCTCATGAATTTTTAAAATAACCAATTCACCCCCCCCCCTCTTGGTTAGCCTCAGAACTAGTTCAGAAGGGCTTCACATCCCTAATGAACTTTTAAGTGGTATCAGAGCGGAATTCATAAAATGTAGTTTTGAAAAACTTTTGAATTTGATCCATGGCTAACTTTGGTTGTAGAAATACTGTTGAAGGTTATTCTATTACTTTTCCACCTTTATTTGATAACATACCTTTTGATTTTTGGAAAACTCACATGTCCACCTTTTTATAATCTATTGATTATCGCATGTGGATGCTTGTTAAAGATGGTTGTGAAGACCATTTAGACTTATTAATGGCGTTAAAAGTGAACTTCCTTTTACTGAATGGACATTTGAAGATCGTGATTTAGTACAACTGAATGCAAAATGCTTGAACTATTTTTTATGTCCATTAAAATTTGAGGATTACATGCGTGTCTCTACTTGTACTACTGGTAAAGAAATCTGGGATTAACTATACATTTCTTATGAAGGTACATCTAAAGTTAAGCAATCTTGATTGAACTCTTTTGCATGAAATCTAGTGAGTCAATATCTGAAATGTATATTAGGTTCACTCAGATTGTCACCTCCCTACATGCCTTAGGAAGAGAGCTTACTAATTATGAGAAAGTTAATAAGATTTTGAGATGTTTGCCTTCTTCCTATGATGACAAGATAACTGTGATCACTGAATCTAAGGATTTGAATGCTTATTCTATTGATAACTTACTTGGATCACTTATTGCTTATGAGGAAGGGGTGAACCAAAGACATCTTGATACAGGTGAAAAAAGAAAGAGAAAACTGTGGCGCTGAAGGCCAACGATGTTGATACTGATACTTCTAGGTCTGATAGCGATGATGTTACCTTAATCACTAAGCAATTCAAAAGCTTTCTAAGAAAGAAACACAAGAACTTTCAAAAGTGAACAAAGGTAAGAGTAGCAAAAATTTTAAAGGTTATTCTGATACAGTTTGTTTTAAATGCAGGAAGCCTGGACATATAAAGGCTGATTATCCTACACTTAAGGCTCACCCAAGCAAGGAGAAGGGTGAGGAGAAACCCAAGTTTAGGAAGGACAAGAAGGAGATCCAAAAGGCTTTCTGGGCGGACTCTACATCTGACTCCTCTGAAACTGAAGCTAAGGAGGAGACTATAAACTTGTGTTTGATGGCGGACGAACATCATAATCAGTTTGATCAAGAAGAGGTATGTGAACTGACCTACAATCAATTACTTGATGTTTTTGAGAAAATTCATTCATCATATAGGAAACTTAAGAAAATGCTTGCTAGCCTGAAATTGGTATTCTTAAACTTGAAAAAAGAGCATGATGTTTTGATTAAGGATCATTCTACACTTGATAGCAATCATATGTCATTACTTGATGAATTTGATGAGTTAAATAAAAAGCATTCTGATTTAATTACTAAGCATGATTCATTAAAAGCATCGCATGTTGAATTAGAAGCTACATTTAAGAAATTAGAAGCTCATATATCTAACTTAGATAGTGATGAGCATTATTTAAAATTTGAAATTATAAGTCTCAAAAAAGAAAATGAATTTCTAAGTATAAAAATTAGTGTTTTTGAGAAAAATAAAATACCTCCTACTTTTACACAATTTTTTACACCTCCATCACTTGAAGAATCTAATTCAAAATCATCAAAAATGTTTCATTCAAACCTAGGAAAAGGCACTATCACCCATGTAGATTAATTAACCCTTTTCATGGCGTTGGATATTTTTCTTGTGGCATGCTAGGACATATCTCTCACACCTGCACTGTTTACTGTAGTACACATTGGGTATGGAGGCCTAAATTACATGTTTCATAACACAGTACACATGCATTGCATTTTTTTTCATAAGAAGGAACACAAACATTTTTGGGTTCCTGAATTTGACATTTAATGATTTTGTAGGTGTGCTCTCACATAAGTCCTCATGAGAGTATGTGGTACTTGGACAGCGAATGCTCAAGACATATGACTGGAGAAGCAATCAATTCATTTTGCTAGAGGCCAGGGCTGGAGGCAAGGTCACTCTTGGAGAAAATACCACCAGGAAAGTGGTAGGTGCATGTATAATAGGAAACTCCAAGAATCTTTTGATTGAAAATGTTTTGCTTGTAGATGGACTGAAACACAACCTTCTTAGCATCAGTCAACTTTATGATAAAGGGTTCAACATCAAATTCCTGGAAAGCACTTACATTATAAGCTGAAATAATAACATTATTTTGCAGGGAAAGAGGATCAACAACGTCTACATGCTTGATTTAAATAATATTGAATGTGCTACTTTATTTTGCTTAAAAATTTCTGCTGATGAGTCATGGTTGTGGCACAAAAGATTATGTCATGCCAGTATGAAAACCCTTAGAAGAGTCACCCAAAAGGACTTAGTTAGAGGTGTCCCCAAGCTTAAGTTCACTAAGGACCCCCTGTGTGATGCTTGCCAGCTAGGGAAGCAAGTCAAATCCTCTTTTCACACCATTAAGGACATTAGTACCTCTAGACCTTTAAAAGTACTTTACATGGATCTCTTTGGACCCATTAGCACTGCCAGCTTAGGGGAAAAAGTCTATGGATTTGTAATTATTGATGATTACTCGAGGTTCACTTGGATTAGATTTCTGCCACATAAATTTGAGTCATTTGATGAATTTAAATCTTTCTCCACTTGGATTCAGAAGAAGTTAGGATGTGAGATTTTGACCATCCATAGTGATCATGGGCGGTGTTTGAAAATGAGAAATTTGGAACTTTCTGTGAGGATCAAGGGATTAGCCATAACTTTTCAGCTCCTAGGACCCCTTAGCAGAATGGGGTAGCTAAACGGAAGAACATGACCTTAGTATAAGCCGCTATAGCCATGCTTGCTGAGTATTCACTTTCAAAATACTTTTGGGCAGAAGCGGTGAACACAGTCTATTATATGCTGAATAGGGTGAATTTTAGATCCAAACTGAATAAGATACCTTATGAGATCATTAACGGTAGAACTCCAAACCTGTCCCAACTCCATGTCTTTGGCTGTGAGGTTTTCAATCTAAATAATGGGAAATAATCCTTAGGAAACTTTGACCCCAAATTTGATTAAGGAGTGTTCCTAGGCTATTCTAGTGCAGGGAAATCTTTTAGGGTGTTTAATAAGAGGACTTTGGTGGTGGAGGAGATAACTCATGTGGTATTTGATGAATCTGATCTTAAGGAGTCTAGAATTGAGAAAGAAGAAGAGGTCGGAGAGATCACCCAAGGAGTTGAAAATACAAATCTGGAGGAAAGGGTAAAACCTTAAAATACTTTGCCTAGAGATTAAAGATATTCTTCGAGTCATCCTAAATAACTGATCTTAGGAGACCCTTCTGAAGGTGTTAGAACTAGGCATGGACTTAGGAAGGAGTATACCATTCTGCCTTTATCTCAATGATTGAACCTACCAACATCAATCAAGCCCTTTCTGATGAATTGTAGATCTTAGCTATGCAAGAGGAATTGAACTAATTTCTAAGGAACAATATTTGGGAGTTAGTAGAAAGACCTAAGAGTCAAAGTGTAGTAGGAACCAAATGGGTCTTTAAGAATAAGATGAATGATTCTGGTGTGGTGGTTAGGAATAAGGCAAGATTGGTGTCTAAGGGGTACAATCAAATAGAAGGGATTAATTTTGAGGAGACCTTTGCCCCTATAGCTAGATTGGAAGCCATTAGAGTGCTACTAGCCTTTACCTGTTATAAGGGATTTAAGCTTTTTCAAATAGATGTCAAGAGTGCATTTTTAAATGGGGTAATAAAAGAAGATATCTTTGTAGAATAACCCCCATATTTTAAGAGTTCCCAATATCCTAATCATATTTACAAATTAAAAAAGGCCTTATATGGATTGAAATAGGCACCCAGAGCTTGGTATGAGAGGCTTAGCACATTTCTATTAGAAAGAGAGTTTGTTAAGGGGAGCGTAGACACAACCCCTTTTTCTGAGAAAAGTAGGAGATGATTTACTCATTATCCAGATCTATATTGATGATATATTTTTTAAATCTTCTGATAAAAACTTATGTGATGATTTTTCTAAAATAATGAGTAAGGAGTTTGAGATGAGTATGATGGGAGAATTATCCTACTTTTTGGGGTTTAGCATATGACAAATGGATGATAAAACCTTTTTGAATCAATCAAAAAATAATAAGGACATCTTGAAGAAATATGAAATGGACAAAGCTAAGCCAATCAACACTCCCATGAGTTCCACTATTCAGTTAGATAAGGATTCAAATGGAAAAGTTGTTGATTAGAAGAAGTTTAGAGGAATAATTATATCACTGCTTTACCTGACTGCTAGCTGACCTTATATTATGCTTAGTATTTGTCTTTGTACTAGATTTTAAGCTGATCCTAAGGAATCCCACCTAACTGCAATTAAGAAAATCCTTAGATATCTCTTAGGGACCCCAAACCTAGGAATTTGGTATCCTAGGCATAACACTTCTTTTAAGATTATTAGATATTTTGATTCTAATTTTGCAGGATGTATGGTGGATAGAAAGACCACTTCTGAAACTTGCCAATTCATAGGATATTCTTTAGTCTCCTAGTCTAGTAGAAATTAGAACTCAATTATACTTTCCACTACTGAAGTTGAGTACAATACCTTAGGAAGTTGTGTGGCCCAAGTCCTTTGGTTGAAGCAACAAGTTTTAGATTTAGGATTACCTGTTGACATAATTTTAGTTCTATGTGATAACACTAGTGCCATCTACATCTCTAGGAATCCTATCCAACATTTAAGAACTAAACATATTTACATAAGGCATCACTTCATTAGGGACCATGTTACAAAGGGGACATTGAGCTACACCATGTAGCAACTAAAAATTAATTGGCTGACTTCTTTACTAAACCACTAGCCTTTGACTCATTCAGCATTTTGAGGACCAGATTTGGTGTGATTGACATAAATGCATGACTCTGATGACTTCTAAATTTTCTATTTTTCAGTTTGCTTTTGTTAGTTAATTTTTTTTATTTGATTATCTATTTCCTGTTGGTTTTTATTCTCTATTGATTTTGAAAGTTTGATAGGAATGTTAAGCCCTGATGAACTAGTCCCGAGACTAACCAAGAGGGGGGGGGGGGGGGGGGGGTGAATTTGTTATTTAAAAAAATTTTGAGCAACAGGAAAAATCTTTTCGATAATTTGCAACAGAAATAAGTAAACACAAAAATGAGAAGATCAACCACAGATTTCACCTAAGAAGATAATAATAGAAAAATAAAGTGCAAAAAATAATCAGAAAGAGCACACCAAAGTTTGTATTGGTTCGGTCAACTTGACCTACGTCCACTCCTCGGAGCCTCCCCTTCGGGTATTGCACTAACATAAAAGTGACTCTCCTTCTGCTCCCATAGTAAGGCGGAGAAGCCTGTACAAAACTCCTTTCTACCAACCTGGTGAGGCAAACAACCTGAACTTCTTTCGCTTCCTCCTTAAGCAGGCAGAGAACCCGAACTCCTTTCGCTTCCTCCTGAAGCAGATAGAGAACCTGAACTCCTTTTGCTTCCTCCTGAAGCGGGCAGAGAACCCGAATCTTCTTGCGAATGATCCTCCCACAGAAAACACCGATAAGATGAGAGACGACGAATAGAGCAGATGACTCTGATCCTTGCTTGGAGCAACCTTTATGAATCCCTCATAAACTCCCCCTCACAAGATCCTCTCTCTCTCTCCCAAGCTCTCTCTCTCCTCAAGGTTTCTCTGGAAGGAAAGTGACAAAAGATTTTTCTTGTTGGAAGAAAAAAATCTTTTATAGGAGGGCTCAAAATTTGCCCTAAATCTCAACTAGTCGACCAATATTGTCCAGGATGATCGCTATGATCAGTTCAAAATCACCTGTTTTAGCCTGGACGATCTAGCTCTTCTGGATGATTAGTAGAAAAAGTTATTTAGATCGTCTCGTAAGATTCTGCGATCGTCCGGGACAATTAGTGTAAATCAAAAATTTCATCCAGAAGACCGCTCTGGTCGTCCAGAGGAACTTATACTAGACGACCTCAAAATGACTTGATCGTCCAGGATGATATTTTTATCGTCCTATATGATTAGTTCAAAAAGTGACAAAATCATCCTGATCACCGCTCTGGATGTACAGGTGAAACATGCTGGACGGTCAGGATTTTTAACACATCATCCTGTATGATCCTGCTATCATCTAGGACGATATGATCGAATCAATCAGACCTTGATTACTTTCCTTAATCACCAGACTAATTTAGGCATGATTGTTATGGATCATCCAGGATGATACACGTATCATCCGGGATGATCAGATCAAATCTCTAAAAATAAAACTTACCTAACTTAATCTAGCGGATGAGAAATTCTAATTTGAGCCTATCGTCCCGTACGATGATGGATCATCCAGGACGATCGGCTTAATCAGACAGACTTAACTTGGTCGCCCTAATTAGGATTTCTATTTTCACTAGATCGTCCAGAATGATATTTATATCATCTGGGACGATCAGAACAAAAATTTAACAAAAACTCTAATTCACTAAACCTGTCCCCTTGAGTGTGTGTGTGTAAGGTTACTTAGCTAGGGGGTCAATTACATTACATTTGACTCAAGAATGGAAAAAAATTACATTTAGACACACTTGGACCCGATCTTGAGTGGGCTTGATTTACATTTAATCTTTTATACCTGAAATGATTAGCCAAGTAAAATAAAATACAAACATATTTATCATAATCAAAATTATACTTCTTGAATCCAGGTTTGTAACAATCTCTCCCTTTTTGATGATGGAAAACATTGATGTAGTAGTTTTAAATAAAATAGACAGGAGTAACCAATGCACGTACGAAAGAAAACATTTCATTCCAAATTTCACTAACCATAAAAAATAATAAGGAAAATAATAACAGAATAAGAGCAATACAAGAAATAACTAGAACAGTACAAGAAACTACTAGTCGCTCAAAACACTAACTCCCCCTTTTGACATCACAAAAAGGAGGAGGTGCAGACACAACACTATAAGCAGAAAAAAAACACAAAGCTAAAACTGAGGCGGATCCTGATCAGAAGGAGGAGGTGGTGGTGGCTGAAAGTAACTATGAATGGAGGCAAAATATGCACCAAACCAGGTAATGTCCTGGTCGTACTGCTGTTGCTGTAGAGTAGCGTAGTCATTGAAGCGCTGTAGATCCTCAGTGTGCTACTGCTCCTGGGCAGCCATATAAGACTCAAACTGGGCCTCCCACTGGTTGAACTGTTACACCAGATGATCAAAAGGGGATGCAATATGAAGGGAAGCAGCTGCATCAGGTGTAGCTGGAACAGGAACATCTTCTTCCTCTTCCTCCTCAACATCCGGGGTGGGCTCTTGATGTAGTCGGGTACTATGGAGTACATGGAAGGAATTGTTTGTGAAGTAGGAGGGAGGGGCATTAGCAGGGACTAGATATTACAGATCGTATTTGGTCTCTAAAGCATATACAATGATGTGTCCTAGAGCTAGATTTGGGCATCGTCTATGGCCCAGATCCCTAATGGTAGTGAGATGCTCGATATAGCAAAAAAGGATATCAGTAGCATTGCAGTCCCGGTGGGCTATGATGTAGTAAGTGGTCAGGGAAGGTAGAGGGGTGATGTGAATGCGGTCTCCAGCCTTTGACATGATGGATTAACAAAGGACATGTTGAATGGTATGGGCATCCTTAAGGAGGGAAGCGCAAGCATTGTCGTGGTAGGGAGCATTGGTATTTCTAAGGAAGTGATTGGCGACACTCCAATCAAAAATAGGATCAGAAACTAGGGTGTGGAGTTTATCGCCAGTGACAGAGAGTTGAAGGATATGGTGAAAATCCTAGGCGGTGAGTTCTACTGGTCGCTGATTAATGAAGGAGTGAAGGGTGGAGTAGTCAGCGGTGATGCGAAGATTTATGAAAAAGACCCTGAGAAGTTCAGTGCTAAAGGGGAAGGCCAAGGTGAGGATGAATGCGAGAGAGGTATGCATAAATAGATCCAGGATAGGGTAGGTAAGAGTGCAGGGGTTGACGATCTTGGATTGTGTGATTCCAACTTCAAGATATTATTGGAAGGCAGCCTGATCGACTGCATTTGGAAAGCGGGGATCAAAATTTCCCCAGGAGGAGCTTGCACCTTGATGCCTAGATCTCTTTCCACCAGCCATTAGAATCACAAGAGAGGAGATATCAAAGGAAGAGGGGTGAAGAAAATTTAAGAAAACAGGCTGTTTAAGTAGAAGTTGGCTAGATCGTCCCGTACGATCGCAGGATTTTCCAGGATGATATGAGTAATTATGATGGCCTGGACGATTGGTCAAAAAGGTGGTATGATCATCCAGGATGATTAGAGATAAGCAATTGTCCCGAGGAGTCCAGCCGAATGACTATTGACGAAAAGTATCATATAGGATGATGAGGTGGATCATCCAGAATGATATGCAATTAATGCATAGGACAGGCCAAATTTGAATCGTCCAACTGCTGAAACGTGGCTCATCCAAGATGATGAGGTGGATCATCCACGATGATGAATAATAATTGGAGCATTCTCAGCCGTTTGATTAGGATCAGGAAATATGGATCATTTCATCCAGGACGAGATAAGGATCGTCCAAGATGATCTCCAATAATTGATGTATCTCAGCCATTTGAACAGAGTGGGGTCAATTTGAATGGATCATCCAGGATGATGTATAGATCATCCAGGATGAAGATGATCATCCAGGACAATTTTGGGATCGTCTAGGACGATGTGAAGAAATAGTGAAAAAAGATGGAGGATGGAGAGGGAAGATCAGGGATCCCAAAAACATATACCACAAAATAAAAATAAAAAATAAAAAAAATAAAATAAGAAATGATAAACACAAAAAGACAAAACAACGAAGTTTTTTTTTTGAATCGATCTGCTCCAGTGAATCAGAATTTTCCCTTGATTTTGAATCCAAAAACCAATAAGATGATGATCGACAGCGCTAAAATCCAGGAAAAGTTGGAAAATTAACTTTCGTAACTCCCACCTCGGATACCTTATAGATGCAAATTCCTTTCAAAACAAAAATCCAATTCAGAAGAAAGAAATTAGATTTTTGATACACTTTGTGTATTCGTTCAATTTTTGGTGATATTGCGCATCTTTTCAGTTTGGGCTAATTTTGTGCCTCTTTTCATTTTGGCGCTCTTTGCGCATCTTTTGTAGGCTTTCTCTCTCTCAAAATCGTTAAAGAATCTCAATTGTAAAATTACCTTCCAGACATAAGAGACGACAAAGCTCACTCTCTATAATAAGGAAGAGTAATTCACAAAATAAAAACCATACAACATATGATAAGTGCAATCCCTTGGTTCAGAAAATCATAACAATTACTCAAAACTTTGAAAACACTATTCATATGTGGTAGATTACTATATAAAGATAAAATAAATCTTTATTTTAAAAACTAACTTTTTAATTTTGAAGAAGATTTTAATCCAAAAGAAATAATACACCATTAAAGGAGTTAGAGGAAGTTTGACGACTAGTTAAGATTTAGGGCAATTTTTGAGCCCTCCTATTTAAGATCTTTTTTGTTCAAACATTAAAATCTTTTGCCACTTTCCTTGCCAAAGAGAACCTTGAGAGAGAGAGAGAGAGAGAGAGCTTGGGGGAGAGAGAGAGGATCTTATGAGGGGGAGTTTGTGAGGTGTTCACAAAGGTTACTCCAACCAAGGATCTGAATCGTCTTCTCCAATCAACATCTCTTGTCTTGTTGGTGTCTCTATGGAGGGATCATCCATAAGAAGATCCAGGTTCTCTACCTACTTTTGGAGGAAGCAAAATGAGTCCAGGTTCTCTACATGCTTTAAGAGGAGCGAAAGGAGTCCAAGTTCTCTGCCTCATCGGGTTGGTGGAAAGGAGTTTTGTACAGGCTTCTCCGCCTTGCTATGGGAGCAGAAGGAGAGTCACTTAGTGTTAGTGCAATACCCGGTGGGAGGCTCCGAGGAGTGGACGTAGGTCAAGTGAACCGAACCACTATAAAATCTTGTGTGTTCTTTCTGATTATCTTTCGCATTTATTTTTCTATTGATGATCATGTGATTGTGATAATTATTTTATTATGGTTGAACATCTGCACATCATTGCGAAACTGTAATTGCTTTAAAATATTAAAAAAAAAATTTAAATTTTTTTTGCTCATGAATTTTTAAAATAACCAATTCACCACCCCTCTTTGTTAACCTCAGGACTAGTTCATAAGGGCTTAACATCCCTAACGAACTTTCAAAGACACCATATAAGCTGCTTAAGAGTAGGATTCATATTTATATGTCTTTGAGTGTAAGTGCTTTATACTCATCAATGATAATCTCCTCTAGGAATGTTTAATGCTAAATAATATGAAGGAGTCTTCTTTGGTTCTTCCTTAGTAGGTAAAGCTTGTAAGATCTTTAATAAAAGAACCATAGTTTTAGAGGAATCCACCCATGTTGTTATTGATGTATCTAATATATTAGTTGAGCCTAGGATAGAAGATTATGATAAGGTTGAAATTACATGAGGATTATAGGCTGCTGAGCTAGTAGATACAATAGGCCCTCAGGACCCTTTGCTTAGAGAATGGAGATATTCCTCCAGTAACCCTAAGGAGCTTATCTTAGGAAATCAATCAGTAAGAGTTTGGACTAGGTAAGGCCTTAAAAAAGAGGTTAGCTATACTGCATTCACCTCCATAATAAAAATAATGAGCATTGATCAAGCCTACAATGAAGAAATCTGCATCTTAGCCATGAAAGAGGAATTGAACCAATTTATTAGGAACGACAAATTGGAGCTAGTTATTAGACCTTTTGATTAGAATATAGATGGAAATAAATGGGTATTTAAAACAAAGTTGGATGACTCTGGATGAATGATTAGGAACAGGGCTAGATTAGTAGCTAAGGGGTACAATCAAATATAAAAATATAATTTTAAGGTGACCTTTACCCCGGTAGCTAGAATAGTATCCATTAGAGTCCTATTGGTATTTGCATATTTTAGAGGCTTGAAATTATGTCAAATGGATGTGAAATGTGTATTTCTTAATGGGTGATTAAGGATACTATTTATATAGAATAACCCCTAGCTTTTAAAAAGTCAGCATTTCTCAACCATGTCTATAAGTTAAAGAAAGCTTTACATTATTTAAAATAGGTAACTAGGGCAAGGTATGAGAGACTTAGCACCTTTCTTCAAGATAGATCATTTATTAAGCGCAGTGTAGATACCACCCTATTCCTTAAGAAAATTGGAGATGGTATTCTTATTATTCAAATTTATATTGATGAAATATTATTTGGATCTATGAACAAAAATCTATGTAATGTATATTTTTGATAGAATAAGTAAAGAGTTTGAGATGAGTATGATGGAAGAATTATGATTTAGTAAAATGTAGAGAGAGGATGGTACCTTCCTAAGTTAGGCCAAATGTATGAAGGAGATCTTTAAAAAGTTTGATATGTAGGTTCAAAAAGTTTTAATACAGCAATGAGCTTAACCATCTATCTAAATAAAGATGTAGATGGGAAACCAATAAATTATAACAAACATAGGGGAATAATAGGCTTGCTTCTCTATTTGATTGCTAGTAGAATAGATATCATGTTTAGTGTATGCCTATGTGCTAGATTCCAAGCTGACCTAAAAGAATTTCATATGACTATTATAAAAAGAATTCTTAGGTATCTTCTAGTCACCCCAAATGTACGCATCTAGTATCCCAGATATAGCACCACCTTTGAAATTGTAGGATATTCAAAATCAAATTTTCCTGGGTGTAGAGTATATAGAAAATACACCTCTAACTCTTATTATTCATAGGATAACAATTAGTTTCCTATGATAGCAGAAAATTCAATTGTGTTACCCAACTTAATTCATAGAATTTAGTTGCTAATTAACCACTAAAGTAAAATATATAGCTATAGGAAGTTGTATTGCCTAAGCCTTATGGTTAAAGAAATAAATCCTTAACCTTGGACTTTTTGTAAGCACTATCCTAATCATGTGTGATAAAACTACTACTATCTATATTTTAAAAAAAAATATTCAATATTCTGGCATAAAGAATATTGATATTAGGCATCATTTTATTAGGGATCATGTTGCTAAAGGAGACATAAATTTGCATCATATAGGCGCTAAAAACTAATTGGTAGTCATCTTCTCAAAACCCCTGAGTTATGAGACTTTTATTACACTTAGGACTAGACTAGGTGTTTTTATATCAATACTTTTAGATAATGGGGTAAAGATATAAAAATAATTAGTGTGTGTTTGATTGATTATGTTATATATTGTTTTTATTGTTGTTTGTATCAATTTAATTCTATTTCTATTTTGTGTTACCTATGACTATTTGTGAAATTTACTCATAGATTTTTCCCTAATCAACACACACAAAAGTAACATTTTCTCACATCATGTTATATAATTTATATCGTACTCTATGATTTTAATAGATTCTCACATCATTACTGCATATCACACCCAACAGCCATGAGTTAATCAATTATTAGTGGTCGCACTATACTAATCAATAATTCGTACAATATGATACATATTGAAGAGATCATTATCATCTTTAATTCAATTGGTGTGGCATTTAATCAGCCTCATGCTAAGCAAACACATATGAAAGTTCGATAGGGATGTTAAGCCCAGATGAACTAGTCCCGAGGCTAACGAAGAGGGGCGGTGAATTGGTTATTTAAAAATTCGCAGTGAAAATCTTTTCTATGATATGCAGCGGAAACAAGTAAATACTCAAATGAAAAGATTAAACATAAATTTCACCCAAGCAGATAATCACGAAAAAATTAAAGTTTAGAAAGTAATCAGAAAGAACACACCAGATTTTTATAGTGGTTCGGTCAACTTGACCTACGTCCACTGCCCGGAGCCTCCCCTCTGGGTATTGTACTAAATCAAAGTGTCTCTCCTTTTGCTCCCACAGCAAGGCGGAGAAGCCTGTACAAAAACTCCTTTTTACTGATACGATGAGGCAGATAACCTAACCTCCTTTTGCTTCCTCCTGAAGCAGGCAGAGAACCTCAGACTCCTTTCTGTTCCTCCTGAAGCAGGCAGAGAACCTGAACTCATTTTGCTTCCTCCTGAAGCGGGCAGAGAACCCTAGATCTTTTTGCCAATGATCCTCTCACAAAGAACACCAACAAGACGAAAGACGATGAGCGGAGAAGATGACTCTGATCCTTGCTTGGAGAAATCTTCGTGAACCCCTCATGAACTCCCCCTCATAAGATCCTCTCTCTCTCTCAAACTCTCTCTCTTTCTCTAAGGTTTCTTTGGAAAGGAAAGTGGCAAAAGATTTTTCTTGTTCGAAGAAAATTTTCTTTTAAAGGAGGGCTCTAAAATTGCCCTAAATCTCAACTGGTCGGCAAGCATCGTCCAGGACAATATAAATATCATCCTGTACGATTAGTTCAAAATCAGCTGTTTCAGCCTAGACGATCTGGCTCTTCTGGACGATTTGGCACTTCTGGACGATCAGTAGAAAAAATTGTTCATATCGTCCCGTACGATTCTGCGATCGTCCGGGATGATTAGTGTAAATCCAGGAATTTCATCCAGAAGACCGCTCTGATCGTCCAGAGGAACTTGTGTTGGACAATCCAAAAATGACTTGATCGTTCAGGATGATAAGGGTATCATCCAAGACGATTAGTTCAAAAAGGGCCAAAATCGTCCTGATGACCGCTTTGGACGTATAGCTAAAACACAATAGACGATCCTGATCGTCCCAGATGATCTTGTGATCGTCCCGGACGATATGATCATATCAATTAAATATTAATTACTTTCCTTAATTACCAGACTAATTTATGCATGATTATATGGATCGTCCAGGATGATACACGTATCGTCCAGGACGATCAGACCAAATATCTTAAAATAAAAACTTACCTAACTTGATCTAGTGGCTGAGAATTTCTGATTTGGGCATATCATCCCGTTCGATGTTGGGATCATCCAGGATGATCTGCTTAATCAAACACACTTAACTTGGTCGCCCTAATTAGGGTTTCTATTTTTACATGATCGTCCAGGACGATGTGAATATCATCTCGGATGATATGAACAAAAAATTTGAACAGAAACTCTAATTCACTCAAGCTCTCCCCCTGAGTGTGTGTGTGTAAGGTTACTTAGCTAGGGGATCAGTTACATTACAATTGACTCAAGAAAAGGAAAATAATACATTTGGACACACATGGACACGATCTTGAGTTAGCTTGAGTTGCTCTTGATCTTTTGTACCTGAAACGGGTTAGCCAAGCAAAACATAATAGAAATATATTTGTCATCATCAAAACCAGATTTGCAACAATCTCCCCCATTTTGATGATGGCAAATATATGTGTAGTAGTTTTTTAAAAAATAATAGAACTAGGAGATCAAAAAACAAAATTTTCAAATTTTATTGAACAACTAGAATAGTACAGGAAACACAAAGCTACTGAAATCAAGAACAAACACTACTACAACTGAAATCAAGAATAAAAACTACTACAACTGACTCCCCCTTTTGACATCATAAAAAAGGAGGAGGGTAAAAAGAAAAATAGAAACAATAGTACAAACAGAAAGAGAAAAAACATCTACAAAACAGAATACTAAAATGTGTCGGATGGGCCGAATTTGAATCATCCAGCTTCTGACACGTGGATCGTCCGGGATGATATAGTGGATCATCCAGGTCGATGACCAATAATTGGCATAATTACAGCCGTTCGATCAGATCAGGAAGATATGGATCATATCGTCCAGGATGATATAAGGATCGTCCGGGACGATCACCAATAATTGGTGTACTCAGTAGAAGGATCAGTATGGGGATGATTTGAATGGATCGTCTAGGATGATTGATGGATCATCCAGGATGATATGGGGATCGTCCAGGACGATGTGAAGAAAACAGGAAAGGATTGAGGATGGAAATGAATGATCACGATCCCAAAAATACAAACAGTAAAATGAAAATAAAACCAAAGTGAATAAAATGCAAAATGGGAACACAGAAAATAATGATTTTTTTTATCAATCTACTCCAGTAAATTAGAATTTTTCCTTGATTTTAAATCCAAAAGCCAATAAGAAGATGATTGACAGTGCTGAAATCCAGAAAAAGTTGGAAAATTGACTTTCATAACTTCCACCTCGGACACCTTATAGATGCAAATTCCCTTCAAAACAAAAATCTAATTCAGAAGAAAAGAAGTTAGATTCAAAAAAAGATCCTTTCAAGCCTCGTTCTAGAAAAATATATAATATAATAGTATTACAAAGTAATAAACCAGAAATAAGGATTTTCAAACACAAGCTTTTGAACATATTAGGTGGCGCACAGATTTTTCTAAGGTATTTAACGATCTGAAAGGGAAGAAAGCTTGGTTGGGCTCATTTTGTGCCTCTTTTTCAATTTGTTTGGCACTTTGCGCATATTTTAATTTTTGATACACTTTGTGTATCTTTGAGTTTGGCAACATTTCGCATCTTTTTAAACTTTGGGCTCATTTTGTGCCTCTTTTTCAATTCATTTGGCGTACTACGCATCTTTTGTAAGCTTTCTCTCTCTCAAAATCGTTAAAGGATCTCAGCTGTAAAATTACCTTCCAGACATTGGAGACGCTCTCCACAGTAAGGAAGAGTAATTCACAAAACAAAAACCATACACCATATTATAAGTGCAATTACTTGGTTTAAAAAATCATAACAATGACATAAAAACTTTAAAAACACTAATCATATGAGGTAGATTACTGTAGGAAGATAAAACAGATCTCTATTTTAAAAAACTAACTTTTTAATTTTGAAGAAGATTTTTATCCAAAAGAAACAATACACTATTTAAGGGAGTTAGAGGAAGAGAAACAATCACCAATGTATCTTCCCTTTAATAGATCTAGTGAAATCAATCACTGCTTACAAGCTTCCAAATAAAAATAAGGTAAAACTCTTAGTCAGAAATCCATTTTATTAAAAGTAGCGAGCAATGATTGGATTTTGAAAAGCATAAAACAGTAACTAAAAGAGATGAACCAGTTAATAAAAATAGGTAAAAAATCACATCAAAATAAATACTCAAATCAAATTAACACGACTAAAATGAAAATCAGTAGATAAATAAAAACTAACAGAAAATGGATAATCAAATCAAACAATTAACTAATAGAAACAGAATGAACAATAAATACATCAGAAATTAGAAGTCATCAAAATCATGCATTTATATCAATCACACTTAATCTGATCCTCAAAATGCTGAATGAGTCAAAGGCCAGTGGTTTAGTAAATATGTCAGCCAACTGATTTTTAGTTCCTACATGATGTAGCTCAATGTCCCCTTTTGTAACATGGTCCCTAATGAAGTGATACCTTATATCAATGTGTTTGGTTCTAGAATGTTGGATTGGATTCTTAGAGATGTAGATGGCACTAGTATTATCACACAGAATAGAAATTGTGCCCACATGTAATCCTAAATCCAGGACTTGTTGCTTCAACCAAAGAACTTGGGCCACACAACTCCCTAAGGCAATGTACTCAACTTCAGCAGTGGAAAGTGCAACTGAGTTTTATTTTCTACTGGACCAGGAGACTAAAGACTACACTATAAAAGTGCTTTTTCTATCCCCCCTACACCCTATAAATTCAGAATCAGAATATCCAATAATCTTAAAAGAGGTGCTGTGCCTAGGGTACCGGATTCCTAGGTCTGGGGTTCCTAAAAGATATCTGAGAATTCTCTTAACGGCAGTCAGGTGGGACTTTAGGATCAGCCTAAAACCTAGCACAAAGATAGACACTAAATATGATATCAGGTCGGCTAGCAGTCAAGTAAAGCATTGATCCAATTATACCTCTATACTTCTTCTGATCAACAGATTTTCCACTTGAATCCTTATCTACTGAACAGAGGAGCTCATGGGAGTGTTGATTGGCTTGGCTTTGTTCATCTCATTTCTTCAAAATGTTCTTAGTGTATTTAGATTGATTTAGAAAGGTTCCATTATCCATTTGCCTTATGCTAAACCCCAAAAAGTAGGACAATTCTCCCATCATACTCATCTCAAACTCCTTACTCATTATTTTAGAAAACTCATCACATAAATATTTATCAAAAAATCCAAAAATTATATCATCAACATAGATCTGGACAATGAGTAAGTCATCCCCTATTCTCCTCAGAAAAAGGGTGGTGTCTACACTCCCCTTAACAAACTCTCTTTCTAACAGAAATGTGCTAAGCCTCTCATACCAAGCTCTAGGTGCCTGTTTCAATCCATATAAGGCCTTTTTTAATTTATAAACATGATTTGGATATTGAGAACTCTCAAAGCCTAGGGGTTGTTCTATAAAAACATCCTCTTTTATTACCCTATTTAAAAAGGCATTCTTGACATCCATTTGAAACAGCTTAAATCCCTTATAACAGGCAAAGGCTAGTAGCACTCTAATGACTTCCAATCTAGCTACAGGGGAAAAGGTCTCCTCAAAATCAATCCCTTCAATCTGATTATACCCCTTAGCCACCAATCTTGCCTTATTCCTAACCACCATACCAGAATCATTCAACTTATTCTTAAAGACCCACTTGGTTCCCATAATACTTTGATTTTTAGGTCTTTCTACTAACTCCCAAACATCATTCCTTACAAATTGATTCAATTCTTCTTGCATAACTAAGATCCAAAACTCATCTAAAAGGGCTTGATTAATGTTGGTGGCTTCAGTCATTGAGATAAAGGTAGAGTGGTTTACTTCCTTCCTAAGTCCATGTCTAGTCCTAACACCTTCAGAAGGGTCTCCTAAGATCAGTTCTTTAGGATGACTCAAAGAATATCTCCAATCTCTAGGCAGTGTGGTTTGAGGTTCTACCCTCTCCTCTAGATTTGCATTTCCAACCCCTTGGGTAATCTCCTCTACCTCTTCTTCTTCCTCAACTATAGTCAACTTAGGATCAGATTCATCAAACACACATGAGTTATCTCTTCCACCACCAAAGTCCTCTTATTGAACACCCTAAAGGATTTCCCTACACCAGAATAGCCTAAGAACACTCCTTCATCAGATTTGGGGTCAAATTTTCCTAAGGATGATTTCCCGTTGTTCAGAATGGAAACCTTACAGCCAAAGATATGGTGGTGGGACAGGTTTGGAGTTCTACCCTTAATGATCTCATAAGGTGTTTTGTTCAGATTTGATCTCACATTCACCCTATTCAGCACATAACATACAGTGTTCACCGCTTTAGCCCAAAAGTATTTTGGAAGTGAATACTCAACAAGCATGGCTCTAGTGGCTTCCACTAAGGTCCTGTTCTTTCTTTCAGCTACCTCGTTCTGCTGAGGGGTTCTAGGAGCTGAAAAATTGTGACTAATCCCTTGCTCCTCACAAAAACTTCCAAACTTCACATTTTTAAACTCTCCACCATGATCACTATGAATAGTTAAGATCTCACACCCTAACTTTCTATGAATCTAAGTGGAGAAGGACTTAAATTCATCAAATGACTCAGACTTATGTGAAACAATCTAATCCAAGTGAACCTCGAGTAGTCATCTACAATCACAAACCCATAGACTCTCCCCCCCAAACTGGCAGTGCTAATGGGTCCAAAGAGATCCATGTGAAGGGCTTCTAAAGGTCTAGAGGTGCTAATGTTCTTAACAGAGTGAAAGGAGGACTAAACTTGCTTCCCTAATTGACAGGCATCACATAGGTGGTCCTTAGTGAACTTAAGCTTGGGCACACCTCTAACTAAGTCCTTTTGGGTGACTCTCCTAAGGGTTTTCATACTGGCATGACACAATCTCCTATGCCACAACTAAGACTCATCAGCAGTAGTTTTTAAGCAAATTAAATTTTCAACTTTAATGCAACTTACATCCAGCTTGTAGACATTATTGATCCTTTGTCCCTGCAAAACAACTTTGTCATTTAAGATTAAAATGCAGTAAGTGGGAAGGAATTTGATGCTGTATCCTTTGTCACAGAGTTGACTGATACTCAGCAAGTTATGTTTCAGTCCATCTACAAGCAACACATTGTCAATCATAAAATTCTTTGAATCACCAATTATATCTGTTCCTACCACCCTCCTGGTGGTGTTATCTCTAAGTGTAACCTTACCTCCAGCCCTGGCCTCCAGCGAAATGAACTGATTTGCATCTCCAGTCATGTGTCTAGAACATTCGCTGTCCAGGCACCACATGCTCTCATGAGGTCTTGTATGAGAGCACACCTACAAAATCATCAAACGTCAGTTTTAGAAACCTATACAGGTTTGGGTTCCTTCTTATGAAAAGAAGAATGCAATGTATGTGTACTGTGCTGTGAAATAGACAATTTGGGCATCTACACCCAATATGTACTATGGTGAACAGTGCAGGTGTGGGAGATGCATCCTAGCATGCCACATGAAAAATATCTAACACCAGGAAAAGGGTTAACTAATCTACGTGGGTGATAGTGTCACTTCCTAGGTGTGTATGAAACATGCTTTGATAAATTTGCAACAGTTTTTTTAAAAGGTGGTGGTGTATAAAACTCTTCAAAAGTAGGTGGTTTTTTATTCTTCTCAAAGGCAGCAATTTTTACTCTTAAAAATTCATTTTCCTTGTTAAGACTAGCAATTTCAAAAGTCCTTGCATTTTCATTACTTTCTAGGTCACATGCCATATCATTCAATTTCTTAAAAGCAGCTTCTAATTTAACATGCGATATTTTTAATGCATCATGTTCAACAATTAAATCAGAATACTTTTTATTCAGTTCATCAAATTCATCAAGTAAAGACATGTTATTGCAATCAACAGTGGAATGATCCTTAATCAAAACATCATGCTCTTTTTGTAAAGTCAAGTAATCCATTTTTAAGTTAGCATGGGTTTTCTTAAGCTTCCTATACGATGTATGAATTTTTTTAGATATTTCAAGTAATTGATAGTAAGTAAGCTCACATACCTCTTCCTGGTCAGACTGACCAGGATGATCATCGGCCATCAGTCACAAATTTATTTCCTCCTCTTCAGCTTCAGTCTGAGAAGAGTCGGATGCAGAATCTGCCCAGAACACCTTCTGAATCTGCTTCTTGTCCTTTCTAAACTTGTGTTTCTCCTCACCCTTCTTCTTACTCAGGTGAGCTTTAAGCGTAGGATAATCAGTCTTAATGTGTCCAGGCTTCCTGCATTCAAAACAGACAGTGTCAGATGAACCTTTAAAATTCTTGATGGACTTACCCTTGTTCCACTTCTGAAAGTTCTTATGTTTCTTCCTTAGAAAGCTTTTGAATTGCCTTGTGATCAAGGCAACATCATCGCTATCAGACCCGATAGAACTAGTATCACCCTCGTTGGCCTTCAGTGCCACTATTTTCTCTTTCTTCTTCTCACCTACATCAAACTATCTTTGGTTCACCCCTTGCTCGTAAGCAATGAGTGATCCAAGTAAGCTATCAATAGAGGAAGTATTTAAATCTTTAGACTCAGTGATTATAGTTATCTTAGTATCATATGAAGAAGACAAATATCTAAGAATTTTGTTCACTCTTTCGTAGTTTCTAAGTTCTCTTCCTAAGGCATACAAGGAAGTCACAATTTGAGTGAATCTCGTATACATTTCAGAAATGGTTTCACTAGGTTTCATGCAAAAAAGTTTGTAATCATGAAGCAGAATATTTAACCTAGACTGTTTGACTTCAGTTGTACCCTCGTAAGTGATGCACAATCTATCCCAAATCTCTTTACCAGTCGTATAAGTAGAGACACGCATATAATATTCATATTTTAAGGCACAGAAAAAGTAGTTCAAGCATTTGGCATTTAATTGTTCTAAGTCACGATCATTAAAAGTCCAATCAATAAAGGTCAATTCAGTTTTCACATTGTTAATCATTCTAAAAGGTGGTTCGTATCCATCCTTAACTAGCATCCACATGCGATTATCAATTGATTGAAGAAAAGTGGACATGCAAGTTTTCCAAAAATCAAAAAGAATATTATCAAACAATGGCGATCGTGTAATTGAATAACCTTCAGCAGTATTATGATTACCAAAGTTAGCCATGGATCAAATTAAAAAGTTTTTCAAAACTAGATTTTATGAATCCCTCTCTGATACCACTTGAAAGTTTGATAGGGATGTTAAGCCCTGATGAACTAGTCCCGAGGCTAACCAAGAGGGGGGATGAATTGGTTATTTAAAAATTTGAGAGCAATAGTAAAAATCTTTTCTATAATATGCAGCGGAAACAAGTAAATACTCAAACAAAAAGATTAAACATAATTTTTACCCAAGTAGATAATCACTGAAAAACTAAAGTTCAGAAAGTAATCAGAAAGAACACACCAGATTTTTATATTGGTTCGGTCAACTTGACCTACGTCCACTCCCTGGAGCCTCCCCTCCGGGTATTGCACTAAATCAAAGTGTCTCTCCTTTTGCTTCCACAGCAAGGCGGAGAAGCCTGTACAAAAACTCCTTTTCACCGACACAGTGAGGAAAAGAACCTAACCTCCTTTTGCTTCCTCCTGAAGCAGGCAGAGAACCTCAGACTCATTTTGCTTCCTCCTAAAGTAGGCAGAGAACCTGAACCTGTTTCGCTTCCTCCTGAAGTGGGCAGAGAACCCCAGATCTTCTTGCCAACGATCCTCTCACAAAGAACACCAACAAGATGAAAGACGACGAGTAGAGAAGATGACTCTGATCCTTGCTTGGAGCAACCTTCGTGAACCCCTCACGAACTCCCCCTCACAAGATCCTCTCTCTCTCTCAAACTCTCTCTCTCTCTAGGGTTTCTCTGGAAAGGAATGTGGCAAAAGATTTTTCTTGTTCGAAGAAAAATTTCTTTTAAAGGAGGGCTCTAAAATTACCCTAAATCTCAACTGGTCAGCAAGCATCATCCAGGATGATATAAATATCATCCTATATGATTAGTTCAAAATTAGCTATTTTAGCCTGGATGATTTGGCTCTTCTGGACGATCAGTAGAAAAAATTATTCATATCGTCCCGTACGATTCTGCGATCGTCCGGGACGATTAGTGTAAATTCATGAATTTTATCCAGAAGACCGCTTTGGTCATCTAGAGGAACTTGTGTTGGACGATCCAAAAATGATTTGATCGTCCAGAACGATAAGGGTATCGTCTAGGATGATTAGTTCAAAAAGGGCCAAAATTATCCTGATGATCGCTCTGGACGTACAGATGAAACACAATAGATGATCCTGATCGTCCCGGACGATCGTGCGATTGTCCTAGATGATATGATCGTATCAATTAAATATTATTTGCTTTCCTTAATTACCAGTTTAATTTAGGCATGATTGTACTGGATCGTCCAGGAAGATCAGACCAAATATCTTAAAATAAAAACTTGCCTAACTTGATCTAGCGGTTGAGAATTTCTGATTTGAGCATATCATCCCGTATGATGTGGGGATCATCCAAGATGATCTGCTTAATCAGACACACTTAACTTGGTCGCCCTAATTACGGTTTCTATTTTTACAAGATCGTCCAGGACGATGTGAATATCGTCCCGGACGATATGAACAAAAAATTTGAACAGAAACTCTAATTCACTCAAGCTCTCCGCCTGAATGTGTGTGTGCAAGGTTACTTAGCTAGGGGATCAGTTACATTACAATTGACTCAAGAAAACGAAAATAATACATTTGGACACACTTGGACCCGATCTTGAGTTGGCTTGAGTTGCTCTTGATCTTTTGTACCTAAAACGGGTTAGCCAAGCAAAATATAATAGAAACTTGTTTGTCATCATCAAAACCAAATTTGCAACAACATATTCATACTGTATGATAAATTGGTTAAAGATAGTACAAGATGACTCTTCAAGATGATCGAGTTAATAAACATTACCTAATATAATTTGATAACCTTTATGCATTGTTCGGTTAGGATGAATTGAATTTTTCTAATCATACTATATGATGTCCATCGTATAATATGATCTACTGAGAGCTAGAAAAGGGAGGGAAAATCTAAGCATTTAAATCACAACATTCCAACTCATCTCCTCCGTGCCTTCAAGTTTCTCTCTTTATTATTTCAAATGGTAGGGGGATTACAGTTGAGAGCTTTAGCAGTAAGTTCCTCCCAACAATTGGTTGGTGATCTTTTTGTAGATGCAACAGATGAGGAAGCCCACCATAAATACAAAACTTTAACAATCACCCCTTCCAAAGTCCTGAATCAAAAAATCTTGAATTTTTATGGACTGGACCTTTTCGTAGGCACTACAATTCAAATTATTCTCACATTAGCTTCTTTCAACTATGAGCTCCACTTTGAATATTTTGCGAGTTTAAAAGTTAACACAAAGGGTATAGCACTCCAATCTTATGTTTGTAGATGCCCTATAGCCATCACCTATCAAGATGTTGATGAAATATTACACCTATCAACCACTGGCCAAAAAGCTCACACTATAGTCACTACCGTTGATTATGAATGGACTCAAATCAACCTCACTCTAAGAAATAAACCAAAAATATTCACCTTAAGTTAGTTTGCACACTAGTTAAAAATATCCCCATCATTACTCCTAAAGAAGATGATAGGGTCAACATTACTCTTATGCCATCTATCGTCACCTATTTTCTTATGATCAGCATTAAATTCAATGTAGATGATTGGATTATTAATAACATTCAAAATCTTACTAGCATTAGAGTTCCTAGGGTCCACCATTAGTAAAATCTAGTGATATGAAATCTTATTGCCTATGTCCTATAAACAAAATATGGCTTTACATGCCCTATACCACCTAATCACCTCCTTATTTACTACTCTAATAGCTCCTTCCATGTATTATATAGTGAAAGATGTTGAGTGGCTTGTTATGAATTGGAGCCTGAGCAAGAAGAAGAAGGGGAAGCACTAGTACAGGCACCAACACCAGCACCTATACCAGCATATTAACCTCAATTCTATGAGATAATGATAGAGTGATTTGACAGCCTAGAGATGTGATTAGGCACATGTATCCATTAGCAGTAGTTGTAGCATGAGGCAGTTATGGCTTGGTTTGGAAAGCAGTTTGCTTTAATTCCCTTATTTTTTCAACCACATCCACCACCACCACCTAATTAAAGGCTTTCTTATGAGTAGAGTGTTATGTAGTTTGCCTATTTTCTTGTAGCCTATTTGTACTTTTCTACTTTACACATTGTAGTATATGTTTGTTCTAGTTTTTAGTTGTAGTTCTCCTATTTTTTGTGATGTCAAAAGGGGTAGTAGGTAGTTGTTGGTTTTGTAACCTTTCTTTCTTCACTAGTGCTATTTGGTTAGTTTCAATTTTCATGTCTTTCCATTCTATTTAACAAAATATATATATATATATATATTATAAAACAGAAATTTCTCCCTAATTTTTTAAAAAATCACTTAGTAAGAGAGAAAAATCAGGAGAAAAATAAAATTAATTTGAAATTCAACCAATAATATTTGTCATCATAAAAAATTATTTGATTACTATAATCTGGGAGCCTGAGCTTATCTTTTGACGATAACAAATATTATTTTAGTTTATGAAGTTTCTCTTATTTGTTATTATTGAATATATTATTTTGTGTGTTCTAAAATTTTAAGTACTACATCATTAAGCACCACCAAAGGATCATGGCTCAAGACTGGGTTAAATAGGTACATGTATGCAAGTCTATATTTTTATATTTCTTGAGTCTATGTATTATAAAATTGGGCATGTTAGCATAACAACCATGCACATATGCAAGAGGGAGTGAAATATAAAATTTTATTTTATTTATAAATCATACTAGATGATTTGGACTATTCTATATGATATGTCCTTTCAAAAATTAATTAAAACACTTAAATTAAGAAAATGAAAGTCTAGATTAAGATGAAATAATCTTACTATATGATGTTAGTCATACAAGATGATCAGTTTATATTTAGAAATCCCTATCGTCATTTATAATTAGGCAATATTTTGAAAGTTGAAAATTGTTCTATTTATACATTATAATACTAATTGTCTAGTAAGATATTTAAAAATCTTGCTAATTAAATGCCTAAGATTAAGAAATCAAATTAGAAATTATTTGTGATTAGTGATCATACTATACGACGTGAGTTTTGTATTATACAAATTGAGCGACGACCAGGATGATAATTAATCGCCAGGATTCATCCAAGATGAACTATTATTTGATTGAACTAATCATACTTTATTAACTTAAGATCATACTGGAGGATTAGTTAAAAACTTTGAACTAATCAAATAGGGAAATAACCATCATATAATACTAAAGTGAGAATTGAACTAATCATACTATACGATCCTTAGATTATCTTGTATGAACTATGACGGTTGAATTAAATATTAGGGTTTTTCTTGGAGCTTCATATTTAAAGATCCACTATTTCATTTTGAAGAGTCTTTTGATTGTTTAGAGAATTTTGAGGGAGATGGTGAGGGCTTTTCTTCTTAAGAGAGCTTGAAGAAACAAAACTTAGAGCTTTTGAGAGAAAGGGGGAGAAGTTGTGTGTGAGGGAGAAGTAGCGTGAGAGGGGATTTCACATATTTACTCAAACCAAACACTACCTTTGTTCCTCCTTAAGTCTTTGTTGTTTTCAATGGAAGCTTTATAGAAGAAAGTTTTCAAGGCAAAAGATTGCCGAAAACTTTGCCACACCAGAGAAGGTGAATGTGATTTAGTTCTCTACGGCACTAGAGGAAGGTGAAAGTGATTTGGTTCCTTGCCACTCCAGAGGAAGGTGAAAGTGATTTGATTCTCAGCCACACCATTAGTGGAAGTGATTTGTGTTATGGATTCTCTACCTCATTGTGGGGGAAAAAAGAGAGTCACCAACGTTTTAGTGCAATTCCTTGAGAGGGGGACTCTAAGGAGTGGATGTAGGTTATTTGATAGAACCATTATAAATCTAGAGGGCTCATTCTTTACTTTTCTTACTACACCTTATTTTTCTTGCATATTTATTTTCTTACAAATATGTGTTGAGATTCATTATCATTGTGATACAAAAAAATTTTAATATTTACATAGAATCAACATGTGCTATAATATATATATATATATATATATATACACTTTGATATTTATTTTTTTTTACAAAATTAAGAAGAACAAAAATATCAATTTTATTGATTGCTTCTGCTTACTTTGGTGTAGTTTGGTTTAAGTTTTTCAAAAGATTTATTTTGAGATAAATATTTTTAAAACTTCAATTCTCCCCATCCCCACTCTTACTGTGCCTTGGGTAGTTCAAGTGGTTTAACAACCTTTTCTTGAACTTTCATTTATAATATCATAGAAGTATTTTGAAGATTATTTTAATCCATCAAGATTATATAAATCATATAGAGAATTATCATTAAGTATATTTCCTATGTCACATGTAATATTTTTATTAGAAATAGATAAGAAATACCTAGAATCCATTTTAATTGATTTCTTAGGTCTTGGTGGAACAAAATAAAAGTTATTCGAAGTGAGAATGTTAAGGATTCTAGCTTCCCCATCTGCAGAAAAACACCATCTTTCGAGATACAAAATGATCAATACTACTAGAGATAAAAACAGTGTGTATTGTCCTCCCTCTCTTAAAATGTAGGAGACTGATTTGGGCTTCCTTAAGCTCTGAAGGTGGAGTCATCTACGAATCATCATCTAGAGCTAATAGATCAAGCTAAAATGGATTCTAAACACTGAAAGACACCTAAAGAGAAGAATAATAAGTTTGTTCTAAATTTTCTTTGAACAATAAGATAAAGTTATATCCCAAATAGTATTAAAATTTTAAAAAGATATAGGCTCACTAGTCGCACACTTTGCTGATCCTTGTCCTAGATCCTCTAAGTACTCCTTGGGAAAGACCACTACTCCATATTTTATATTCTTTTCAAGCCATTCTTTAAAAGTGATGCAGTGTTTAAGCATGTGACCTAGCATCTCATACAAGGGATAATAGTTGGGTTTATCTTACTTGCTTATTTACTCTGGTTTCTTAGGTTCAGGCAGTTTAAAATAAGGCTTCTTAAAAGAGTTTTCAGTATCCTGTTTAAAGAATCCTTCTTTAATTATTATGTTTTATTAACAATTAATTTTAATTTTTCCCCAATTCTTCCTTCTCTCATATAAAGTGTAATAAGGTCATTTCCTGTATGTTTTGACTACATATGCAGCTATGGTTGATACTATTATAGCCTCTTTAACTACCAACTGTAAAGATGATATGAAGAGTTATAACCTTAAACTTTAATGGGTTGTCTGCCTTTGTCTACATCTAAAACTGACCCAGATTTATTTTTCAAGACTTTTAAGGGGATTTAGCCATTTTTGGATCAGAAGAAGATTGGCCACTAAGGAAAGAGAGCTGTGAAGCCTATTCTTAAAGACTTGAGACCTTATTAAAAAAATTTTAGATATTTTGATAGTGAAGCCTTTCAAATAAAGTTTTACTTACCCATGGGTATTTTTCAATCATATTTTAATTGCATGTTGCTCCTATAATTGAGGTTCATATTTCATGCTTAAGCTCCTCCATATGAATATATATTCAACTAAGTTTTCTCGATGCTTTTGTCTTTCCACAATATGATCACCTACTTTAACATGACACCGAGTGTCTATAAAATGCTTAATAAAAATGCTTTCTAACATTGTAAAATTGTACAATAAGATATTAAGTATGTCTATCTAGCAATCAAATGCTACCTCAAATAAGCTACTAACAAATTGTGTAATTAATAGTACATCAATATTTCCAACATTGTAGTAATTAGCTTTGAAATATACAACATGCCATCTTGGGTTTCCAGTACCATCAAAAATATGGAAGGATGGGGGCACAAATCTTTTTGTTTATAAGACTCCATCGTATTTATGTAATTTCTTACCCTTTGGAATAGATGAGGTTTCTTGAGACCGTGCAAATGCTTCCTTCACCTACTACTAAACTAGTTATTTTATTTAGATTTTTTCCTTAAACTATTGTTGTTGTTCTTCTCTAAATAGATGTTCTTGTTTCTTAGCCATCAACTAAAGATACTCGGGTTGAGGGGATTTAACCTTTTCTCATGATGGTAAAGACTCATGAGACTACATTAATGCAATAGTAACCAACATATTTTCTATCTTCATTTCTATTTTTGAAATGTAATCCACTTTTTGGGTTAACTATTATAAAAGATGTTGGCTTAATTCTGGTTCCATGCCCTCCTCAACTATAACATCTTGTAGATCAGTATCTATAATATGATCTGTGTGTGGTGATCTCCCTATATCTTCCATAGGCATATTATCTAACATGTCATCCAAAAGATCTTCTTGGTAAGGGCCAAAGACCAAAGCTTCTTTCTTTTATATATTCTTAAAACTATCTTTAATTCATCCAATATTTTCTCAATGGAATTTCCAAAAACTTTATATGGATCAATAAGAACTTATCTTTCATAGATTATTGCATCCAACATGTCCTCAACATAGTTAATCTCAAGCTTATTCTCCTTCTTGAGTTCTTCCTCTTATAGGCTTCTCAGGTGAAGTTACTATAAGAGGAGTAGTTTTTACCATAGGTCACCAAATCTTCTTCTCATTAGAAGTTAATGAATTTGGAATGTTGAATCGAACAGCTCCACACGAGGATGGGAAGATAGAGATGGACCACTAAGGTAGTGACTATTAGCTCGAGGTGAAGAATGTGCATGAGAAAATTGTTAAACTATTCTAGAATCATGTGATTGTGTAGAGGAACGTGACATATGATAATGGGAATTCTAGGAAGTATATCTCATATATTGGGTATCATTGGGGGCCTCTATCCACTAACGAATGTAATACTATCTGAATATCAATGATATTCATTAGTGAGTATAGAGATGACATCTTGTTTAACTGTCTTTATGTAATTTTTTGTTCTCGTTTGATCTACTATACGGGTTCAAATTTTCTCCTCTTTCAAAACTTTAGCCTTTAGCTTTCTGTCAATCGTTCCTTTTATATTCTGTAGGAATTCATCTTTAGTTTGTGATAAACTAAATGCACACTTATGGACTATACCCTTCAACATTTTATTAATTTTTTATTTTCTTCTTTAGTAGGCAAGTCACAGGGTAATCAAAAGTTGGAGGGGGTGAATTAGAAATCAATCTCACATCATCCACTCCATCAGTAGCGAAGAAGAGATGAAACCTATTTCTAATGAGGTGTGGAGAGATAAAAGGGACATCAAGCTCATTCTCCTCGGAAATAGTTTTGCTTAGATTATCAAAAAAATTTATTTTGAAATTTTTGAATTTTTTGGACCCTGTGCTAACACAAACATCAAGCTACAAGAAAAATATTTTTGCAAAATACAAATTAACATATGTGGATTTTTCTTTTCTTTTCTACTTCTTTTTTAATTTTTTTTATTTTTATCTTTATTTTTGACATTAAGAATTTTAAAAATTTTAATATTTTTTCCCTATCTTGATAAATATAGCAAGTTATGAAAGATTGAACTTTAATATGTTAATTATAATAAGGGGAATATTTTCTATATTTTTAGGTTATTTTTCATTACTTTGTTTTTTTAATTTTGTATGATCATCATGCCTAAATTGATCCTATGATTAGGCTAACAATTATGGTTAATTTGTTCAATCAAATCATACAGGACAATGGGTTACCATCATACTATACGACTCGAGCGATGCATGGGACAATAGTTTATTATCGCCTATCGTACAAGACAAAATATCATCATTTTTTAACTAGTTGTACAAGATGAACCCCCCCCCCCCCCCCCCCCCCCCCAATTTTGTACTATATGAACTGTGCACTACATGGGATGATGATTTATCATTGCCTATCATACTGGATGATTAAAATTAACTCTTAAACTGATCATACAGGACAACACAGTTTGTATTATCTAAAAGAGTTATTTTGTATTAATTGTATAGGTCAATCGTATGATCATACTGGACAATCTTAAATGACAGATTGAAATTTAGGGCTTTTTGAGAGGCTCTTTATTTAAACTCTCATTTAGACTTGTTCAAAAGCTTTTTACTGCTAAATGTCTTGTGAGGGAGTATAGAGGAGTTTAGGAGAGCTTTAGGAGAGAAGAGAGGAGGAGATTTTTGTGAGGGAGAGTTATGAGAGATTCATAAGGTTACTCTAAGCAAGGTTCTTGTCTGTCTTCTTCAAGTCTCTGCCTTGATTCTTTGGTGGCTCCAAGGAAACATTCTACAGCACTAGGCCATAGTTCTCTGCCATCGACTAGAGGGTGAAAAAGGATTCAAGGTACTCTTCCTTCTCCTAGAAAAAAAAAGCTTTGAGGTACGCTATATTCACCAAGAGGGTAAAAAAGATTTTAGGTTCTCTACCTTCACCCAAAGGGTGAAAAAGAATTCTAGGTTCTCTACCTCACCAAGAGGGTGAAAAGAGTAAGGTCCTCTACCGCACTGGGTTAGTGGAAGAGATTTTGTAAGGGCTTCTCTGCTTAGCTGTGGGGGTTAAAGGAGAGTCACTAAACATTTAGTACAATACTCGGAGGAGGCCTCTGGTGAGATGGGAAATCAATAGATTATCACATGTGTATGTTATTTCAGAAAGGATATTCTACACCTTCTCACTTTCTAAACAACATTAAAACTAAACTACCTTTTTCTGAATGGAGTATTGAGGATAGAGATATAGCCCAATTAAATGCTAAATGTTTAAATTACTTTTTCTATGCATAAAATCTACATATTTCATGTGTAAATCTACTTGTACTACTGGTAAAAAATTTTAGGATAAACTCTGCATAACCTACGAAGGAATGAATAAAGTGAAATAATCTAGGTTAAACATTCTTCTTCATGCTTACGAACTATTTTGCATGAAACCTAGTGAGTCAATTTCTAAAATGTATACTAGGTTCAATCAAATTGTTACATCCCTACATGTTTTAGGTTGAGAACTTACAAATTCTAAAAAAGTTAATAAGATTTTGTATTGTCTACCTAGTTCCTATAATGCTAAAATAATTGTTATTACTTAATTTAAGGATTAAAATATTTTTTTAATTGATAATTTACTTGGATCACTCATTGCCTACAAATAAAAAGTAAGTCAAAGACAGATTGATGCAGGTGAGAAAAGAAAGGAGAAAACTGTAGCCTTAAAAGCTAATGATTTTGATAGTGACAGTTTCATACCAGAAGATGATGATGACATAGTGTTGATAACAAGGCAATTTAAAAGCTTTCTTAAAAAAAAGTAAAAGCATCGTATGTAATGGAACAAAGGTAATGCTAATAAAAATTCTAAAGTTTCTTTTGATGTCATATATTTCGAATGCAGGAAGCTAGAGCACTTGAGGATTGATTGCCCAATCTTAAAGCTCACCCAGTCAAGGAGAAGGGTGAAGAAAAAGAAAAATTTGGAAAGAGCAAGCAAGGAAATCTAAAGTCTTTCTAAGTAGACTCCACTTTAGACTCATTTGAGATATTAGCAAAAGAGAAGGTAACCAGTTTGTGCTTAATGAAAAATAATCATCTTGATTATTCTGATCAAGAGGAGGTATGTGAGCTTTCTTATAATGAATTATTTGAATTTCTAAAAAATTCATAATGCATATAGAAATCTTAAGAAAATGTATGCAAGCCTTAATTATAATTTTTCAAATTTGTAAAGAGCGTGAATGCTTTAGGGAAGATCACTTTAGTTTGGATAACAATCATATGATCTTACTTAATGAATTTAATGCACTAAATAAGAAGCATCTAGATTTAATTGCTAAATATGACTCCTTGAAAGCATCTCATGTTGATATGAAAAATTCATTTAAAGTTTAGATGAAGCTGATGATATGAAGCATGTATTAAAAATTGACAATTCAATTCTTACAAGTCTAAACAAATTTTTGCAAGTGAAATAAATTTTTTTAAAACAAAATAAAACATCACCTACACTTGTACAATTTCATAACCATCACCACAGTATTCTTCATTTAAACCTAGGAAGAGGGACCATAACCAACATAGACTAATGAATCCATTCCTAGGAGTTTAGGTATTTTTCTTGTGGCATACTAGGATATATATCCCACACTTGCACTGTCCACCATAGAACACATTCAGTGTGGAGGCCAACACTGCATAAATTATAGCATAGCATGCAAGCATTTCATCCATTAATCCATAAGGTAAACCCAAACTTTTTGGGTTCCCAAATTTAATCATTAATGACTTTATAGGATGCTCTCACAAAAGGCCTAGTGAGAGCATGTAGTATCTACATAACAGATATTCAAGGCACATGATTAGAGATGTAAATTAATTCAGCACATGGCAAAGTAACACTTTGAGATAACACCACTACAAAAGTGGTTGATCAGATATAATCAGTAACTCAAAAAATTTTATTATTGAAAATGTCTTACTAGTTGATGGCTTGAAACTTAATTTGCTTAGCTTTAGTCAACTGTGTTGTAAAGGCTTTAGCATAAAATTTTTATCTACCAGCTGCATGATTAGCTTAAATGAAAATATTATTTTGTAAGGAAAAAAATTAATAATATTTACATGCTTGATCTGAATTATATTGAATCTACTACTTCTTTTTTGCCTAAATACTATTGCTGATGAATCCTAATTATGACATAGGAGATTGTGTTATGCAAGCATGAAAAATCTTAAAAAAATTACCCAGAAAGACTTAGAGGCATACCAAAACTAGATTTCACTAAGGACCACCTGTGTGATACCTATTAATTAGAAAAAAAATTCGAATCCACCTTCCACTTAATCAAGGACATTAACACTAACAAACCCTTAAAAGTCCTTCATATTGATCTCTTTGGGCTTGTTAGCACTCTAAGCCTAGGAGGGAAAGTCTTTGGGTATGTGATTATTAATAATTACTCGAGGTTTACTTGGATTAGATTCTTATCTCATAAAAGTGAATCATTCAAGGATTTTAGGACATTCTCCACTTAAATTAAGAGCAAGCTAGGTTATGAAATTCTAACCATTCATAATGATCATGGTGGAGAATTTGAGAAGAAAAAATTTAAATCTTACTATAGGGAATAAGGGATAGATCACAACTTTTCAGCCCAAAAACTCCTCAATAGAATGAGGTTATTGAAAGAAAGAACAAAACCTTGGTAAAATCCACTAGAGCCATGTTAGTCGAATACTCACTTCATATGTATTTCTTGGAACAAGTGATAAATACAACCTGCTACATTCTGAATAGAGTTAATATTAGATCCAAGCTAAATAAGACACCCTCTTAAATCCTTAAGGGTAGGACAACCAACCTCTCTCACTTTCATGTCTTTGGATGTAAATAATTTACTCTAAATAATAGGAAATCTCTATTAAAAAAGTTTGACCCTAAATTTGAAGGAGTTTTCCTAGGATACTCAAATATTGGAAAATCCTATAGAGTTTTTAATAAAAGGATACTAGTGGTAGAGGAGAACACTCATGTGGTATTTAATTAATTTAATAATTTTGGAGGGTCAAGGGTAAAAGAAGAAATAGTGGTTGAAGTCACCCAAGGAGTAAAATCTACAAATCTAGAAGAAAGGGTAGAACCTAAAAATTCATTGCCTAGAGAATAGAGATATTCTTCAAGTCATCCAAAAGAATAGATCTTCAGAGACCCATCTAAAGGTGTTAAAGTTAGGTATGGATATAGAAAAGAAGTTAATATCTCTACCTTTATCTCAATGGTTGAACCCATAAATATAAATTAAGTCCTATTTAATAAATTCTAGATCCAAGCCACGTAAGATGAATTGAATCAATTTGTTAGAAATAATATTTGGGAGTTAGTTAAAAGTTCTAAGGACCATAGTGTTATTAGAACAAAATGGATTTTCAAAAATAAAATGAATGGCTCAGGTGTAGTGGTAAGAAATAAAGCAAGACTAGTGACTAAGGGGTATAACCAAATAGAAGGGATTGACTTTAAAGAGACATTTATCCTTATAGGTTGACTAGAATCCATAAGAGTGCTACTAGCTTTTACCTACTTTAATGGATACAAATTGTATCAAATGGATGATAAAAGTGCCTTTCTTAATGGGATAATAAAAGAAGATGTACATGTTGAACAACCCCAAGGCTTTGAAAATTCTTCATTTCCCAATCATGTGTTCAAATTAAAATAGGCATTACATGGACTAAAACAAGCAGCTAGAGCATGATATAAAAGGCTAATCACATTCATACTAGATAGAACCTTTGTTAAGGGCGTACACATCGCCATGTTCTTAAAAAAGGTGGTAGAAGAACTACTCTTTTTCCAAATCTATGTTGATATTTTATTTGGATCCTTTGATAAAAACCTATATGATAAATTTTCTAAAATAATTAGTAAGGAGTTTCAGATGAGTGTGATGGGAAAACTAATTTCTTGGATTTAGTATAAGGCAAAAGGATGATGGAATTTTTTTTAGTCAATCAAAATAAATTAAGGACATCCTTAAGAAATATGAAATGGATAAGTTCATGGCAATAAACACTCCCATGAGCTCTATGGTTCAGTTATATAAGGACTCAAATGAAAAATCAGTTGATTAGAAGAAATACAGAGGAATAATTGGATCACTTATTTACTTGACTGCTAACAGACCTAATATTATGTTTATTATTTTCTCTGTGCTACATTTCAGACTGATCCAAAAGAATCTCACTTGATTGCTGCTAAGAAAATCCTTAGATATCTCTTAGAAACCCAAAACTTGGGAATCTGGTATCTTAGGCATAACACTTCCTTCAAAATCATATAATATTATTATCTTGACTTTGCATGATATAGGATTGATAGGAAAAGCACTTTTAGAACCTTCCAATTCATAAGATAATTATTAATCTCCTGGCCTAGTAGAAAAAAAACTCAGTAGCCATGTCCACTACAAAAACATAATACATAGCCTTAGGAAGTTGTGTGCCACAAGTCCTTTGGTTATAGCAACAAATACTAGATTTAGGACTACCTATATGCACCATTTCAATCTTGTGTGATAACACTAGTTCTATTTGTATTTCAAAGTATCCAATCTAACACTCCAAGACCAAACACATAGACATAAGGCACCATTTTATTAGGGACTATGTCATCAAAGGAGAAATAGAGCTACATCATGTAGCCACTAAAAATTAACTTATAGATATCTTTACAAAACTATTGGCTTCTAAAACCTTCAGCACCTTAAGAACTAAATTAGGTGTCATAGATATTCATGCTTGAAATTGGATGCTTTAAAAAGCTAAAATCTGAACGTTGTGCTTCTATTTTATGTTCTATCTTTCAGTGTTTTATGTTTTTGCTTTTATGCATGTGTTTGTTTATTTTTTATATCATTCTTTAAAAAAAACTTTTAAAATTTAAGAATCTAATTACTACTCACTTTAGTAGTTGAAGGTTTTCCTTAAATGAATATCTTACCATATTTTATATAATATTATGTAAGTAGTGATTGACTCCTCTAAAACAGTTAAAGGAAGAAAAATTGATGATTATCCCTCTTCCTCTAACTCCTTTAGTGGTGCAATTTCTTTTTGAATAAAAATCTATTTTAAATTAAAAATTAGACATAGAAATAGAGATCTGCTCCATCTTCCTACCGTCCTCTATCTCATATGAATATTCTTGCAAGTTAGTGAATATCCTTTAAATTTTTTAATCAAGTCGTTTATCTCTATCATATGGATCAGGTTTTCTTTATGGTTTACTTCTTTATATAAGAGAGTGAGTTTTTCTTCTCTTATATTTAGAACATAATCACACAAGTGAGAGGACTTTTCTTTAAGGATTTGGAAAGGAAGCAAGTTTGCAAAAATAAAAAGAGGCCTAAAATAAGCCCAAACTGAAAGATGCGCAAAGTTCGCCAAATAATTACAAGATGAACAAAGTGTATCAAAAATTAAAAGATGCACAAGGTGTGCCAAAAACTAATAAAGAGGCACAAAATGAGCCTGTAATAAGTTAGCTACCCTTTCTTTCAAATCTTTTAATCTTAGAAGAATCCATGTACCAATTGATATCTTTTACACTTGAATTTACAAATTATGATTCCTGATTCATCACTTTGTAATGCTATTCTCTTAGATATATTTGTGAAAAGAAGTTTGAAAAAATTGTATTTCCTCTTTATTTTATTTTCTGAATTAGAAATTTTATTTAAAAAGACTTAAACATGTAAGGAGCTTGAGCTATGGTTAACAAAACTTGAATCACTAACGTTTATGGGTTTAAGCGTTGTCAATGCATTTCTTATTGAGTTTTTAATCTAATCATGAGGTAAAATTATCATTTGCTAAAATTGATCGATTCTAAAATTAAAAAAAATCTATGTTTTTTATTTTAATTTATGATTATTTATCTTGGTTGTTTTGTTTATCACAGTTTATTCTATTTTGTGATCGTTGTTTGCTCCTGTATTTTTTATTGTTTTTAGTTTTCTATTTTTGTTGTTGTTTCCTCCTTTTTGTGATGCTAAAAGGGGGGATAACATGTTGTTTATAGATTGTATTTTATTCTAAAATGTTTAATTTCATGTTATTCTCTTAAATAGACTATGTTGTATTGTAATGTGTTAATTTGTCATTAAAACAAATTGATACCTTCCCTATTTTAAAAGAATTTACTTAGTGAGGGGGAGCTTAGGGAATAGCAAAACACTTTTAAAATATATTCCAATAATATTTGTCTTCATAAAAAATGGAGAGATTATTGCAAATCTAAACCCAAGTACTATGGTTTGATGATGACAAATATTTTTGGATTTCTTACTATGTTATCCCCTGATAATAGAGTTTATTTTATATCTTTTTTGCCCTGCTCACTAATATTTCAAGTCCACTGTTCACTTGCAACTTCGATCAACTCAAGATTAGGTAGACTTGGATTAAAGTCTATCTTTTTAATCTTTATGTACATTTTATCTTTATTGAGTCAATCATGTAATTTGGTGGATCCTAAAGCTGAGTAACATTACGCATACACTCAAGGGGATGAGTTAGTGAGTTTGGAAGAACATGAGTTTTTTAAACTAATCATAATATGTGATTTACATCGTACTGGATAATTAGTTAACCAATAAAATCATTAGCTAGGGCTCTTTGGTTAATTGAGATTGATTAAACTAATCATATAGCATAATCCTTATCATACCCGCCGATCAGTTATAATCATGAAAATAATTGCCAATTATAATTTAGGCATTATTTTAAAATTCAAATTTTGTTTTAATATTATCGTACGATATGAATCATATTATATGATATGCATCATACTGTATGATATATGGTAATCATGCCTAAATTAATTCAGTGATTAGGGGAATAATTATAATTAATTTGTTACATCAAATCATACAGTATGATTGGTGATGATCGTAGTATACAACCAGAGTGGTTCATAGGATGATAATTTATCATCACCTATTATACAAGATGAAATACCATAGTTTTTCAACTAATTATATATGATGAATCCCTAATTTCTTACTGTACGAATCAAGCACTGCATGGGATGATGATTTATCATCGCCTATCATATTGGATGATCAGTACAAACTCTTAAGCTAATTGTGCAGGACAATGCAGTTCATACTATATAAAAGGGCTATTTTGTACTAATCGTATAGGATGATCATAGGATCATACTGGATGATGTTAAATGGCATATTAAAATTTAGGGCTTTTTTAGAAGCTCTCTATTTAAACTCTCACTTTGACTTATTGAAAAGCATTTTGCAGCTAAGTGTCTTGAGAGGGAGCATAGAGAAGGAGTGTAGGAGAGCTTTGGGAGAGAAGAGAGGAGGAGCTTTTATGAGGGAGAGTTGTGAGGGATTCATAAGGTTACTCCACGCAAGGTTCTTGCCTGTTTTCTTCAAGTCTCATCCTTGTTTCTTTGGAGGCTCCAAGGAGACATTCTATAGCACTAGTCTGTAGTTCTCAGCCATTACTTAGAGGGTGAAAATGGATTTAAGGTACTCTGCCTTCTCCTAGAAAGAGAAAAAGCTTTGAGGTATGCTTCCTACACCAGGAGGGTGAAAAAAGATTTTTGGTTCTCTGCCTTCACCAAGAGGGTGAAAAAGGATTCCAGGCTCTCTACCTCATCAGGAGGGTGAAACGAGTAAGGTCCTCTGTTGCACTAGGTTAGTAGAAGAGATTTTGTAAGAGCTCCTATGCCTAGTTGTGGGTGCTAAAGCTTCTCTGCCTAGTTGTTGGGGCTAAAAGAGAGTCACTAAATATTTAGTGAGGTACTCAGAGGAGGACTCCATAAACTGGATGCATGTCATTATTTGATCGAACCTATATAAATTCTGGTGTGTTTGTTCTTATTATTTTCTGAACTTTATTTTTCTTTGATTAATTGTGTGGTTGAAAACTCTTATCTTTTTGTTATTGTGAAATTAATTCACTTCCACAGCGAGTGATAAATGTTTTTTTTTAGATATTGAAAAAGTTATAAAAACATTTTTTGTCAAAGAAATTTTTAAATTACCAATTCAGCCCCCCCCCCCCCCCCTCTTGGTTAGCCTCAGGCTTTTTAATAAAAGAAGCCTAGTTGTAAGGGAATCCACTCATATTATGTTTGATGAATCAAATATGGTTATTAAGACTAAGATAAATAATGATGAAGAAGTTGAGATAACTTGTGGACTAAAGGCTATTGATTTAGAAAATAGTGTAGAACCTTAGGATCCTTTACCTAGAGAATATACTTACTCTTCTAGTGATCCTAGAGAGCTCTTCTTAGGAGACCCATCTGTTGCCGTTAAGACTAGGTAAGGTTATAGGAAAGTGGTTAGCCACACTATATTTATTTTAGTGATCGAACCCACTAGTGTAGATCAATCCTTAAGTGATGAATTTTGGAGTTTAGCTATATAATTGGAGCTTAATCAGTTCAAAAGAAATGATATATGGGAGTTAGTGAGTAGGACATATGATCAGAGTGTAGTGGTACTAAATGGCTATTTAAAAATAAGTTAAATGACTCTAGATCAGTAATTAGAAATAGAGCTAGGTTAGTAGCTAAGGGGTTTAATTAAACAATGAAATTTATTTTGAGGAGACTTTTACACCGATAGTTGGGTTAGAGGATATAAGAGTTTTGTTAGTCTTTGTTCATTTTAAAGGACTTAAACTATATCAAATAGATATTAAAAGTCCCTTTCTGAATTGTGTGATAAAATAGGATGTTTATGTAGAATTGTCCCTAGGTTTTGAGAATTCTACTTTTCCCAATCATGTTTATAAACTTAATAAAGCACTATGTGGGCAGAAGTAAGAACCTAGGGCATGGTATGGTAGGCTCAACAACTTTTTGGTTTAGAGAAATTTTGGTTAAGGGTAGTGTAGAAACTACCTTATTTATTAAGAAAGCTATAGAGGATATACTCATTATATAAATTTATATTAATGACGTACTCTTTCGGTCCATAGATAATAATCTATACAATGAGTTTTTATCACTGTGAGTAAGAAGTTTGAAATGAGAGTGATGGGTGAGTTGACTTAGTTTCTTGAGCTTAGTGCAAAATAAGGAGAAGGTGGTACCTTCATACATCAATCTAAGTATGTTAAATATATCTTATGGAAATTTAAAATGGAAGGTCATACGAGTATGAATACACCAATGAGCCTGACTACCAAGTTAGAAAAAGATCATGATGAAAAATTAATTGATCAAAATATATATATATAGAGTTATCAAAAGCTCCTTACTATACCTAAGAGTAAGTAGGCTAGACATTATGTTTAGTGTTCATTTATATGCTAGGTTTTAAGTTGATCCTATGCAATCTCACATGACTGCCATCAAGATAATTTTAAGATTCCTTACCAAACAATTAGGTATCTTGTATCCTAGGAATAGTTCTACTTTTAACCTTATTAAATACTCAGGTTAAGACTTTGTTGGGTGCAGAGTAGACAAGAAAAGTATATAAAGAACTTATCAATTTACAAGATAATCTTTAGTTTTGTGGTCTAGTAGAAAGCAATACTTCATAGCCCAGTTCACCATTGAAGCACGATATGTAGCTACAGGAAGCTATGTTTCCCAAGTCTTATGACTAAAGCAACATATTCTAGACCATGCACTCCTTATAAGAATAAACCCTATTATGTGTGACAATATTAGTGCAATATGTATTTAAAAAAAATCCTAGTCAACATTCTCACACTAAACACATAGTTATTAGACACCATTTTATTAGGGATCATGTATCAGCAATGTTGAATTATTTTATGTATGTTTTTCTGTGTTGTGTAGCTTGATTCTAAAGTATGTGCTTATAGAATTATCCTTGATCATCACTAACACACTTAATTTTTTTTCAATCCATACTATATGATCACCTTCATATTATATGATATATGTCAGTTAGTACAACATCAACCATCCATTCAAGCCGATAGCTCATGTTAACCTGATTATTGAATTTTGCACTCCATGAACACCTACTTGTGCTTTATGATACATATGATAATAACCATAGGGATAATTTAATTTTGACTAGTATGATCTTTTATTATCAATCATAATGTATGAACACCTATTCAAACTAAATGATGAGTTTAGTCAAAGAACATACAGAAGAATCCTCAAAATAAATAATTTTATAAAGATTGTCAAGTATGATACAATTCATACTATATGCTTTGATCAACCTTTTGCACTTCTCAGATAAGATGACTTAGATTCTTATCATTATATTATATGATGTCATTAAATTGTATGATCATTTAAGGCCTATTTTAGAAAGGGAAAATTTTCATGTTTCAGTTGTTGACCTCATTTTTATATGAGGATATTAGGATCCAATCCAGGTTCCAGATTAATCCTGACCCTAGATCAATTTAGCTTCCAAACCATTCCAGATCTTAGGATCTATCTAGATCTTAGGATTAATCTAGACCTAGACCCTAGGACTTCTAGACTCAAGGATTCTCCTATATTTCATACCCTAGGATCTACCCAGGCCCTAGATCAATCCAAACCCTAGGATCAGTTTAGATCTTAGATAACTCTAGACTCCAGATAATATAATCCTTAAGATCAATTCTAATCCTAGATCAACCTATATCTCAGACAAGTCCAAACCTTAAGATCCTTCTAGACTTTAGATCTTAGGATTCATTCTGGCCTTAGTACTCTTTCAGACTCCAGACCTTATTATCTACCTTGACCTTATGACCTATCTAGATCCTAGATTAATCTAGACCTTAATTCAATTCAAATCTCAAATCAACCCAAATCTCAAACATACCCAGACTCTAAACCTATCTTGATCTCAGCTTTAGTTCAAACCTAGATCCTACCCTTTGATCTAGCTTTAACCTTATCCCATCACTCATGATCATCCAAATGATCATAAATGATGTGGAAAATTCAACTCTAATTATTTAAACCTAAAATCAAACTGATCAAAACCAAAAATCCAGGCTGAAATTCAAATTCAAAGACTCTGGTCCTGAAACCCTTTTCTAGGGATTTTTCAAACCTTTCAAACCCCAATTAAATGAATTTTGATTCAAAGTCTATCAATTACACATTGATGGGACATGTCTCTAGAGGCAACCCTCCAAATTTTAACCCATTCTGAGGTCTCTAACCCCAGAAACTAAATTAAAATCTAAAGGCTATAAAACTTTCAAATATTTATGGCCTATGCCACTGCACCTACCATACAATGGATTTTGATCTTGGAGCTTTCTCCAATGCCTCCAATCACTTCTAGACCCTTGATTATATTATATTGAGAATTAAACTGTATTTTGTTGGACTCACTTTGACCCCCAGTTGGCTTGAGCTCAAAATGACCAAAATACCCCTTAAGGGCAACTTTGGAGTTTTCTCTAAACTTTAACATGCCCTTTTCAAATCAAACTCCATAACTTCTTCCAATGCATCCTAATCATCATTAGGAGTGCAATGGTTCAGGTCCAGACCCTAATCAAGCTTGGCTGACCAGGTTAACCAGCTTTGACCAAATTACCTTTGGAGGGTTTAAATACACATTTTAAACTAAATGACCTCCCTAGACCTTGGGACCACCACCAATAGACTCAGAATGTCATTTTGAACTTGTTAGACTGAATTACTGACCTTGGGACAACCTAATTGACCAAGTAAACCTAGTTGACCCATTAGGCCCATTAAGGGCCCAAAAGCGTCATTTTGACCAGATGACCCCCAAAATCTCTCAAACTACTGTCAATAGACTTGGAATTTCATTTCAAACTTATCTAGTCCAAACCCTGACCCTAGGTCAACCTAGTTGACCAAGTCAAGCTAGGTTGACCCAATCAACCCTTAAGCTTATTTATACCCAATCAAGCCTTAGATTAATGTCAAATCAATTAAAAACTCCTTTGGTTACATCCACTAGGGATTTAGACTTGATTAGACCCTTTGACCCAGTCAATAATTGACTTGGTCAACTGAGTCTATGTTTGGTCAAAGTTGACCCATATGACTCAGTTCAATGCATTCAATTAAAATCAATCCATTTTAAACCCCATCAAGCCCTTAATATTTTTCAAACCATGGCCTTATCATGTTTTAATCATAGGCCAATTAAATCCAAGTCAAAATTGACCATCTCAACATATTAATTTGGGTCAAATTCCTAAATCTTTAGTCGAATACCAATGTATCTTCAATCAAGCTCTCAAGACTCATTCAACTAGCTCCCAAGACCTTCCCTAGTCCACCTCAAAAATCTCCTTGACTGTTTGACCAGTCAAATGGTCAAATAATTGGTTTAAAATGGTCAAAATTGGTTAACATTGGTCAAAACACCATATAAACTTAATCTATTCCTCATTAGTCCTCTCCAAAAGCTTTAGGGATCTCTAGAATATTCCTAGAACCTATCTTAGCCATTAGATCAGGATCTAATGGCTCTCATTCACTCCACATGTGCATATAGGATAAAATTTCCTTTCCACATGGTTTGTACCCATGTCCTTTGATTCCCTGCCATCCCACCTACTCCTAGGACAGATGATATGCATCTAGACCCCTACCCAATCAACCCTAACCCTCCATTCTATATGGAGGAACTTGAATTGGGCAATACCCTATTTTGAGGATTCATTTCAACTTAACTATTCTCTCACTATTCTAACTCTCTCCATCCCCAACTCAAGTTCCTCTGAGCTCCTTAGCAACCATTCTTCACATTCTGAGCCCAAATTGACTGGTCAAAGCTCGTCGGTAATGATATTTTGATGAACCGAGGCTTCAATCCATCTAGGAGTTATACTGATTGATTAAGTATTTTTTAGACTGCAAGTTCAAGAGGAAAAAGTTATGTGGACCAACAACAAGTTCAAAGATACCAAAAATGGTTTAATCCATCCATAGATTGAGGTAAAAATTCAAACCCTAGTTTAGATTACACAAGTCTAATTAGCTTTTCATTAAGCTTATTTTAAGCCAAACCAAACCCTCCCCATAATTTCTATTCATTAGGGCATTCTAAATTTTAAATTTCATGAAATTTAATCCACTGGTTTGAGAGAACAAGCCAAAATACATAACTAAGGCTCACTTTATGCATTTTGTTTGCTGGAGGAGATCAGGGCTATTGATCCTATGATCAATAGTCGTGATCTGGCATTTCTACGATTTAAATCAATCGTGGATCTGATATGGCATTTAGCCCTTTCGTCCGATGAAATCCAGGCCGCCCATCTCAAACTACGAGATATTGGAGGGCTCCGCACATCCGTTGACGCGGATAAGTGAAACTGCGTCTGGGGTTTCATGATTGCCACGTGATTCTGTTCCTCCAATCCCATCGCGCCAGGTGTCCTCCAGCCAGCGGCGGTGCCGCCAATTACTTAAAATGAATTTAATTTAATTTAAAACTATTTTTTAAATGTAGATTTCAAAAAATATATATTAAAAATTATTTTAAAATTCCAAAAATATTTATTTTATATAAATATTATCATAAAATTAATAGTGTTCATTTAAAACTAATATTAAGTTAAAATATTAGAAACATATATTAAATTATTTTAGTTAATTAAATATTTGATATTTTAAAATAATAATTAATTAAAAATGATTAAATATTTCATAAAATTTTAAATATTATTTTTTTAATAAATAAATTTTTAAAATTCCACATAAATATTGAAGGTATTGTATTTTACAACGTACTTTAATTTAAAATTTAAATTAATTTAAAAAATATTTTATTTAATTATCTTAATTAATATCTACTTAATATATAATTAATATTAATTTAAATATTTTCAAATAAATATTAAAAAAAATTAGAGAATTAATTTTAATATTTAAATTTAAATTAAATTTAATATGAAAAATATTTATATTTCAAATAATTTTCAACAAATTAAATATTTAATCATTTAACTAATATTTAAATAAAATTAAATTAAAATAATTTTGAAAATTTAAGTAAAATTATTTTAGATAATTAAATTTCCAGAAAGCAATTAAGATTTAATTTAATTTCATTTGGGAATTATTTTAATTATTAATTAATTTTAAATTAATTTTAAATATCTTAATTAATTTAAAATTTCAAAAATTCATACAAAATTCAAATTAAATCAAAAAAATTAAAGTAATATATCAATTTTTTGAAATTTTAAGTTTTAATTTAAAATAATCTTTTATATTTTAAAAATTAATTTATTTTATTTAATTTTAATTACTTGAATATTTTAATATTTAATTACATATTATATTAAATATTTTCAAAATTTAAAATTTATTTTCAAATAAACTTTAAAAATCAGAGAATCTCTCATTAAGGTGTTAAACCTATTTTGGGGATATCTTTAATTATTTAATTTTAAAACTTATATTTTATATATAGGTTTATATATATATATATATATATATACTTTAAAATCATATTTAAAAATTATATGTATATTGAATCACTAACACTTTGAGAGATTCTCTTGAAATTTCAAACATAGGTTGAGCTATTTGAACAGAATTGATGGGGTTGATTAGTGAATAATCATATTTTGATTATTCATTAACCTAATTTTTAATTACATGTCATATTTTAATTCTTGCATGTTTAGGGTGCACACGCCACCTAGCCCTAAGGCTTTCCTAGATATAGTAATTTGGTTGTGATTTAAACCTATCAAACTTAGTGACATCATTAAAGATAATAATTAAGGACCTAAGTCTAGAAAACTTAGAATAATACTAATAATTAAAATACATCACTTATAGACTTGAAACTCAAATCACCTGAACTTAGTCATATTTACAGCCCCTAGGAAAATTTTCTCTGATTTTAGAAATAATTAAAATATTTAATTAATTAATTCATTAATTAAGCCTTAAAACCTTCTAAAAATTCTAATAAATCAAATTTAAATTACAAAAATACAAATAATACCTCTAACTAACTAGAATTAAACCCTGAATCAATGAAAATTAAAAGCCACTAGATTGGACATCAAATTTGAGCTTAACTTAATTTTAATTAAAATTAAATATTTAATTAATTCAATTAATTAAAAAAAATAAAAATTTCCAAAAAATTCCTAAACACTTGGGAATCTATCATTGGGTCATTTCTGACCTTTGGAGTTGATTACAAGGAGTTTGGAACTCAATTGGATTCAAAACATCAAAACTTGTCTAATTAAGATAATTAAATAATTCTAATAAATAGTCAAACTTCAAAAAATTATAACTAATTATAGTCAAATTAACCAAACTCAAAGGCATTCAATCTCAATATAAAATCTAATATTTATTAAAAATCTTAAAATTCTATAAATTATTTAAATTTGAAAAAGTCAACTTTTGGTCAAATCTAAGTCAAATATTCAAACCTTCATAATAAAATCTAGAAAAATCCAAATCTAGCATACATATAGTCTAACTGATTGCATTAAGGTTTAATATTTTAATAAAATACCAATTTTTCAAAAATTAGTCTTAGTTAAAAAGTCAACTTTTGACCATTTAAATTAATTGATTAAAATAATCAAGAAAATTCCAAAATCTAATAATCAATTTTAAATTCCAAAAAATATTAAATCAATGTTAAAATCACTCATCGAACCCTTTCATATATAACAACCACTCCAAAGATGAAGTTCTTAGGATGGACTACTCCGAGCTGCGGGGCTAAGTGTCCTAAGGACGTCGTGTTCCTCGAACCTGGTGGCACAACACCACGAATGAATTCAATGGAGTGTAAAACTTTAATTCTAATTGATTAATAATTATATAAATAAATTTAAAATCCTTAATTCAAATACATTAACTTTATTTTTAGGCTGGACTACTCTGGGCTGTGGGGCTACGCGTCATAAGGAGGCTTTGTTCGTTGAGCCTGGTGGCACAACGCCATAAACTGGTTAGTGGCAAACTTAGACAAATTGAATCTTTAAAACTAGTAACTAGTCAACCTTAATTTAAAAAAAAATTAATTAAATTTCAAACCTTAATCAACTAAACACACATAATCATACCGGGTACCACTAGGTAACCCAGGCCTATGAGGTTATAAAATTAGCACCAAGGAAGGTGAAATAAACTTCACAACCTCAGTGAGCAACAAAGGTGATATATATTTAACACTTTAAAATATATCTTAAAATTAATTTTAAATTATTAATAATTAAACTTGAATTAAGCATTCCCTTAAGCCTTTCAACCAACCAGAGCATCAAGCAACTCTAACATTATGCCCTTTATAGGACACATCCAACCCACACAACTTACCTCACACACTTTAGATGGTTTGCTAGGATAACCAACTCTAGTCTTAGGTTAGGCTAGTGTTTTACTTTACTGAAGTTGAATGCCAGATTTTTTATGGTTTTTATTATATATTTTTTGCTGGCTTAGATTGATGTATTTATTTAATTAAATTCTATAATCTGTGATGTGATTGATTGTGCATTAGATCTACCCTTAGATTAAGGGAGATTTATACTAATTCAATTTTATGTAGCTGACCATGCTCATACAAGGCAATTATAAATTAAAGGGGGCAAAATAAAATCAAAGCTTTAAATTGATATTATTTTTTGCAGGTGCTCCATAAATTGCTTAAGTTCCCTTTAAAATTAAAAGAGCATGGACAGGCATGGGTTTGATTTATGCATTTTAAATTTTAAATATATTAACTGCTTGGGATTATTTACATGTTGATTATTAGGATAACCCTACAGGTTATTGAGTCTAGATTTTTCTTTTGAATTCAAATATAATTTGATATGAATTGAGTAGTAATGTTTAAAGTACTTTGAGAATGAGATTAAGTATCTAATTTGGAATCCAAAGAGAAAGGGACATCCCTTAGGGGAGAGTCCCTCTTCATTTGGAGATCCAAATTAGGATAATTTTAAAATATCCAAAGAGAAAAGATAACACCCCTCTCGAGGGGGAGTTTCTTTTCATTTAGATATCCATACCTGACAATCCAAGGAGCTCGTGGAAGAAGTAAGAAGTGGAGAATGAGAAGACCCATTCTCAAAGTTAGTTAAATCTTAGGAGTATAATCCGGGTTATAGTCAGTGGTATCCAGCTACTTTACTTTTCCTGTAGACCCTAGGTTGTATAATAAAATGGCACTTACTGCATGAACTTTCAATTTGAGTAATAATTTAACTAATTTAATTATTTAATTAATTATTTGATGACTGATTATGATATTAGGATTATCTTCTTTACTTCTTTTTTGGTGATTATTGTATGTCGTATTTGATTTAGCTTGAAACCCGCTTGGAGGCTCGTGAGGGTATGAATAAAATTATTTTACTTTAATTAAATTAAAATTTTTAAGATAAGATAAAAACTCTAATGTTTTAAGAAGTAAGCTCAGGACTGCTGGGAGTTTTTCATTGCACAATTGTTGTATCTTCTTTCCGTTTATTAGGCACCTCCCTGCTTGTCGGCTCTAGAGACCACCTGGCCTATAAGGGTACAGATTTGTCAAGGGGAGTCTGTGCACTTTAGGATAAAACCTATTTTTAAGCTTGATTTTAAAATTTCTTCATTTTGATTCAAGCATTTAATTGAGTCAACTAGTATGCATTGTATTAGTAAAAAATTAAATCGAGTATAAAATTTGAATGCATTTTATTTCAAGTTTTATATCACCAAAGATATGTTAAGGGGCCAAATAAAGGATCTATTATAGATGTTAGCCCTATTCTTAAAAACTTATCTTAAATAACATCCCTACCCATTCTTACATAAAAGATTAGACTCATGGTTTTGAAGTGTTTAGGTGGTTTAGCTGGCTCCCCAATCCAGGCTGGGGTAAGTCCAGATCTTGTATTGCATTAGCTAAGTCTCGGGTTACTGATTTTCAGTGCCCACTTCAGAATTAGATTTTGAGGCAGGCTCAGGCCATAAGACCTCAAACTCTAGGAATCGAATCCTAACTTCCTAATAAAATTGATAATTCAAATTAAATATTTCTTTCCATCAAATTCAAGCCCAACACTTAGGATAGGCTGGGGTGCTTCTGAAGTGATTCAGAATCCTAAGCACCTCCTACCCCTCCTCCTTTGACCTCCAAAAAGAATTGCTCAACCTTGAACCATTCCCATTTGAGAATTCTAACCTTCACCTCCTTTGGTATCGATCTTTAAATTCTTAAATGAAATTCATACCGCTACTTTAATAGAGAGTATTCGTAGGAAATTTCTAATTTCTTATGATATAATTAACTACACGGGCTTGTGCTCGTAGGATATTTAGAAACCCAGATCAAATTTTTTCAAAATTAAGTTTTCAAAACTTTAATTAACTTTCTTTGAGAAAATCAAAAGTTAACAATCATTATCATCATTTTCAAATGATCGATAATAGATGATATCCTCTTTCCTTGAGAAGATATATCATACTATTAACATAAGTTTGATCATAAAATTAATGATCTTTTATCTAGATCATTATAGTTAAACATTTAAGTAAACATCATTTTGATCCTTCGGGATCATAAGTTGTCTCTCTTTGAGTTTAGCTATGATAATCAAGATAAATTCAAAATTTTATAATCTGAACCTATTAAGGAATGATATATTCACCTTTCGAGGTGATATATCATTCATAATAAGCATTTGATTTTAAAATTAAAATTCCAAAAATTTGACTTTTCCAAAAAAAATTAATCTTTTTCAAAATCACATATTTTTTTTCAATCAAACATAAGTCGCAAAAGCTTTCTAGCATTTCTTCCTTTAAGCTTCATGCCACTAAATTTCTTATCCTTAGTGTTTTGTTGGTCAGCAGAAAGAAAACCCTACTCCTTCAAGGGGGTTCTTCATGACATCCAATAGATGATAGGTTATAATTATTAGAAGATTAAGCTGTATACCATTGCTATAAAGTCAAATAAATTACTCCTAGAATTCAGAATCAGGCCATTATATCATACCAAATATTAACACAACAGTCCAATTTTTCCTTAAAATTATATTTCCATTCAAATATGAAATACTTTTTGAGTTCTTTTCGAGTCTAAAGATTAATATTGAAAGTACTATTATGCAATTTTATGTTTATAGATAACTTGTAGAATTAACATACCAAGATTTTCATAAGCTTTTACACATTTCTACTATGGGTATAAAACTCCATAATGCCAGCTCTAGAGGTGATTAAGATTTGACCTAAGTAAATCTTAATATTAAAAACACACCAATTAGTTTAAACTTACCTTTGCTCAACACTCTTAACCAAAATTCTTGCATCATCTAGTATGTTCTTAGAACATCAGACCTTCTTAATGCAAGATATAGAGTCAATATCACACCCCTGCTATTTATTATCATATATTTTATTCCTATTAGCACAAAGTTTAATATAATGTATATTCTTATCCGCTACATTGAAAATCTAACTTCTATTAGAGATCCCAATGCTTGACATAGGTAGAATCTCACACTAGGACACATTATTGTATATATCTTAGATGCAAAATATAGCCTTATGTATCCTACAACAATAACCACTTTCCTTTTAAACTGATAGTTCCTTCCACCTACTTTTTAGTAAGAGATGCCATGCAGCATAGCCTGTAGAGAAGGAGCATAGTTTGGTGGAAGAAGGGGGTGCACCACAGGCTAAGGTACCATCATATGTACCACTAACCACCTCGTAACTTATGGATTGAGTGATTTGATCACTTAGATTTATGATTGGTGCATCACATTTAAGAGTGCACTTCCCACTAGGAGTAGTCCATAAACTATTAGCAGGAGGCCACCTCCCAATTTGACCATATATATAATACCAATAGAAGACCGATCTTGCCTAGTTAGAGGACCAATTTGCTTCGGTGCATCATTATTTATCTACCACCACCACCACCACCTATTCATGCTTCTTTTAATAATTAATCTAATATTTACTATGTGTTTTCTTATACTCTCCACTTTTATTGATTTCTATTATTGTGTAGTTTATACATAGATTTTATTTTCTATGATGTCAAAATGGGGAGTAAAGAGTGTGTTGGTTGCATTATGTTCTTCTTATTAGTGCAATTTTTTTATTTTAATATTTATTTTGATTATTATTTTGAATGTAGTTTGCTCAATTAAAAAAATATAAAAATATGTTCAAAAATTAAAAAATAAATAAAAATTAGAAAAATAAAGATTTTCCCTATTTTTAAGAGAAGCAACAAATAAAAATTAATTTAGTAGGAAATAAAAATTTGAAATTGCAAACTTAATTTCCAAAGAACAATTTTTGCCATCACAAAAAATGGGGAGAATGTTGCAATTAGGGAGCTCGACCTTCTATTTTGATGATTACAAACATATTTGATATTTATTTACTAATTCTTGCATTTTATGTTGAATATTTCTCTTATGCACTATTGACATTTCAAGTTCAACATGCACAAAGCTCCGATAAATAATTATACCTCAAGAAAGTATTGTGTTAGTATGTGAGTCAATTTATGTCTAAAAAGTCAAAAATTAAATTTTTCTTGAGTCTTTATTTTTAGTAGGTGAATGTTGGCTTAGCAATCGGGCACACACATATTAGTGGACTGATAAAATATTAGTTTTTTTAACATAAAATTGCATAATCAGCTAAATAAAAATTAATTAAAATGTTTAATTAAGTGAGATTAAATTTGAAATGGGCTGTAATAATTCGTATTGTTCAATCAACACATCATACAAGATGATTAGTATATTTAGAATGCTCAATGATATTTAAATTAGGTAAAAATTCAAATTTTGAAATTTGTTATAATCGTACTATGTGAACTTACTCATTTTGTAAAATGTTTAAATATCTTTTATAATTTAATCCTTATGATTAAGAAATCAAATAAAGATTAATTATAATTGATTATTGTATTATATGATCTAGATCGTATAGGATAATTATTAGAGAGATACTCTAGGTGATCTTGTTCATCTCGAGGATCTTCCTGGATGAACTAATGTTCAATTGAACTAATCATATTAGATGATGTTGGATTGCATAAAAGAAAATAAGCCAATTGTACTTTATGGTATGTCTATCTTACTATACGATAAAACACAACTAAATTAAAAATTAGGGGGTTTTTCGGAGCATTCTTTATATGCTCTTATTATATTCTTTAAACAATGGTCTTTGGGTTGTTTTGTGTTTTGTTTTTTCAATGAGAGATCTTTGAGAGAGAGAATTGAGCATTGGAGAGATAGGGTAAGGTTTAGTGAAAGGTAGAAGAGCCTTAAGGGTTTCAAGGGAGTGTGAGTGGGGTATTCACACGGTTACTCTGGCTAACATGCACCTGAGGTCCTCTAGTTTTGTTTGTGTGTCTCTTAAGAGGAGCTATAAAAAGGAAAGACCTTGATGCTAAAGACTATGGTAACTATCATGCATGGTCGAAAAGGAGGACTCCATGAGTTTGCTTGGCTAAGGAGGAGACAAGAGGACTTATTGGCTACACCAGATCGAGTAGTTGAAAGGAGGACTTAGAAACTCCTTTGGAATAGGAGGTGAAAGGAGGGCTCAGTGACTTTCGCTGGATTGAAGAGGTGAAAGGAGATATTCTTTGGGGTATGAAGAGACTACAAAGGTGCATTCTCCACATGTGGTAAGGGAGAAGGTCTTCTCCACCTAGCTATGGGCTGAAGTAGAGTCACTATTTAGTACAATGCCCAAACAAGAGGACCTTTGGGGGTTGGACATTGGTCAAGTTAACTAAACCACTATAAAAATTAGTTTGCATCACCTTTTTTTTTCATTTACTTTCAACACTTTTATTTTGTTGCAATTTAATTTTCAACACTCTACTTTGATTGTGATTAAACTTAAGAATAAAGATTACTGTTATTAATTGTGGTTCATATTTATTTTAAAAGAAAAAAATCGTAAAAGGAAAAAAATTTAAATTTTTTATTAATAATTTTTACAAAATCTAAAAACACAAAAATTCATGCTTGCTTGAGTTGTGTTATTTCACTTAATCAAATGCTTCCACATAAAATCAAGATTTGATTATTTTATTCAAAAGTTTTTAAAGAATTTTTTAAATTACCAATATACTGCTCCTCCACGCGGCCCCCGTCCCCCCAACCTCTTGGTGTGCAATCGTCACTATTAAATCATAACTGCGAACTTAAAATTGTCATCAAAGCACTCACATGATCCACATCAAAAATCTAATATCTAGTATTCACTTGACCAAACCAAACCAAAATATAAAACCTAAGAATTACAACTAATTTAACTTTTGTCTTCTATCTTCCACCTTAATATACCCAACAAGTTCTTATCCTTCTTCTGAAAAATGAATCAATAACTTCAATGAACAATCACATTACTTAGTACATAATAATCTATGTAACAAGTTTTTTACTAGCACCATAGCACTTCAGTCCCCACTATAGAGTTCTACCAACAACACCGTAGCAGTGGACATAATTTTGTTGAGTTCTTCTCCTAAACCACCTTAAATCATATCATCATTAATTAAGTCTTATCCATATAGCTCATAATATTATCATACTCTAGATCTTTAGCAACATAGCAGTCTAACATTTCCTCTATTGTTGCAATGCTACAAAGCTATAGTGTCGTAGAACTCCCAATAAATCTCTAAACTATAGAGAATAGTGCCACCATACTAGATCCTAGTGTCATTTCACCACTCCAATTTCTATGTCACTATTGCACTTGAACTCAGAATATTATAGTGCCACTACACAAACTTTAGACTTTCTAATTCAATTTAGCTTTCACATATAATCATGCCATTTGACTCTTAAAGTTTCTTATCATGAAATAATTTAAACTAAATACATATACATTTTTAGATATCTCAAAATCTAATTCATTACTATTTCACCTGCTTAGAATAATGTCATCCCTAACATTGCTATCTAGCCACCCAACTAACCTGACCAACTAAACAAAAAATTTAAAACACACCAAGATAAAGTTGGCTCATCACTACTTCTTCCTCTTAACTGGCATCTCTTTCTAATTTGTGCTTTTATTAGACCTTTACCATTGGTATCTCTTAATTCCTTAGTTTCCTTATATTATAGGCCAATATCTACTATGGTTCTTTCCTGTAAGTTAAATCAGATGTAAATTGATCTCAAATTTAGGGACTCTACTTTTAAAATTAGCTATCCATTTTCTCAAAATAAAAACATGGAAGTCATAATGAACATTAGACAAGTGATCTAGCAATTTATGTGTAGACTTACCAATTCTACTAATCACTTCAAAGGGCCCAAAGTATCTTGGACTAATTTTTTATTCTCTACCAATATACTCACTCCTTTCATAAAATTAAGATTCAAAAATTATAAAGTCAGCAATTTATAATTCAACTACATTATGTTTCTAATCAAGGTATTGCTTCTAACTATTTTGGACTGCCTTTAATCAATATCTTATTAATATGATTTTCTCTTTTGCTTTATTTATTAGTTTTTTATTCCAATAATCTTCTCTCATCAACTTCATTCAAGATAAGGCGGTAGTATAACTCCTACAATGTAAGGCTTCATACTATGCCATTTTTATACTAGATTGATAACTATTATTATATACAAACTATATCAATGGTATGTGGTCATCACAAATCCCACAAAAATCAAGTATACATAATCTCAATAAATCATCTAATACTTGGATAATTCACTCAATTGTCCATCCATTTGAGGATGGAATACCTTCTTTGAATAGTCCTCCAAAGTTTAGAAGTAAATCTCCCATCTCTATCTAGCATAATACTTTAGGTATGTCATGAAATCCAATAGTCATATTTATATGCATTTGAGGTAACTTATATGTTGAATCTGTCTACCCTATGGGGTAACATTGTCTTGATTGGTTATTCTATCCACTACAACAAAAATAGCATCATTACGTTGCCTTCATCTTATAAATCCCATAGTGAAATCCATAAAATTTTCCTCCCACTTTCACTTTGGAATGAGTAAAGACTGTAATTACCCACTAGGTCTCTAGTACTCAACATTCACCATCATACAAGTTTCACATTTCATTACAAATTCTTCTACATCCATCTTAAATATAGGCCACCAAAACATCTTCTAGTCTTCATACATCTTATAGCATCCTTGATAAATAACATATCTTTAATAATGAGCTTCATGCAATTTTTTTCTCCATAAATTTCCACTAACTAGAATCAACAATCTCCTATTATAAGTTAATACTCCTTGATCATCAAAATGTAACTCAGCTTTCTTGTTAGCTTTAATTTGATTTACTAATACCCCATATTCACTATCATTCTTATGAGCTTTTTTAATCCTATCATGCAAAGAATACTAAACTATTACCTTAGATAAGCCCCTGCCCTTCCATCCAATGAACTTTCCAGTTCTAACTACAACTTTTCAATCTCTTGAATTAAAGCCTTCTTAATAATAAGTGTACTAGTTATTATTCTAATTGACTGCCTAATGAAGGCATTAGCTACCATATTTTCTTTCCCATGCTGAGAAGTAATACTCAAAACATAGTCCTTAATCAATCCTATATCTAGAACTCAATTATTTCTTAATAATGATGTACTTCAAACTCTAATAACTTGTATAGGCTCACATCTCACTCCTTACAAGTAACACCTCTAATTTTAGTTTAAACCCTATTGTTGACATCTCTAAAGTATGAGTAGGATAGATCTTCTCATGAGGCTTCAATTGTCAAAATGAATATGTTATTACATTCTTTTATTACTGCCAAACCTACCCCAACCCATTTTATAAAGCATCATTATACACTTGGAATCATTAACTCTTTAAGAAATAATTAACACAAGGGTTTATTACCAAATATTCCATTAAATTCTATAAATTTTCCTCACAATTTATGGCCCATTTTACTTGTACTACCATCCATAATAAACTTATCGAAGGAATAACAATATGGGAAAACTCTATAACAAACTGCATATAATTCCCAACCATACCAAGAAAATTATAAACTTCTATTATTAATGTGGATCTTGGCCAATCAACAATCTCTCACTTTATGGGGATCCAAAGATATAGCTTCCTTGCTAACTACATGCCTCAAAAATAAAATAAACATGAACCAAAACAAATCCACTTCAAAATTTTGTCTTATAATTGCTACTTTCTTAATGTCTCCAAGGCCAATCTCAAATATACCATTTAATCCTATCCAATCTTTAAATATAAAAATATGTCATTTATGAATAATATAATAAATTTATCAAATTATTCCCTAAACACTTTGTTCATCAAGTGTATAAATACTTCTAAAGTATTCGTCACTCCAAATGGCATAATCATGAACTCATACAAACTTTATATAGTGTTGATTGCTCTCTTTGGTTCATCTTCCTTTTTAACTCTCAACTGATCATAATCAGACCTCCAATAAATCATAGAGAATATAGTAGCTACTTCCAACTAATTAAACATATCTAAAGTATTTCATGATAAAGGTAAATAGCTTGGGATCAAACTTGCTTCAAATATAGAAAAATTGTCTCATCTACTTTATGCTAATGATGTTTTAGTTGTTATTGAGGCTTTAAGAAATAATGCTAAAGTTCTTAATAAAATTCTTCTCGACTATTGTAACTAGATTGGAGAACATATCAATATGAAAAGTTCCTGGTTCTTTATGGGAAATGGTTTCAAAAAGAAGAAAAAGAAATTTAAGCAAAATTTTGGGATTTAGATCTATTTATGAAATTTCCTACTTAGGAGTTAAAATGGCATTGAGAAGATTGAAGGCTATAGATTATCAAATAGTAATGGATAAGGTAATGGAAGAAATTAATACATGGGGCTCTCAATCACTTTCTCTAACAAGAAGAATATTGTTAATTAAGATAGCTTTTTCATCTATTCCATCATTCATAATGACTCATTCATTGATTTTCAAAAGTTTTTAGATTATATTGATAGAGTATGTAGAAATTTTTAATGGCACAAAGAGCAAGAAAGACAAGGGTTGGATTATATCTCATGGAATATAATGTGTACTTCTATGAATATGGACAATCTTGGTCTTGAAGGAGCAACTGAAAGATGAGGTCCGTTAAGGTCTTGTGTAGCATGGAATTTTATTCGAAATCAAGAATCACTTTTAAACATAACTTTTAATGCAAAATGTTGAAATAAAATTTGGAAAAAAGAATTAAAAAGAAATACATCTCACTCTTGGCGTACTATTAAAGATGGAGCTCAATTTTTAATACCCATTATCAGATGGCAGGTATGTACTAGATTAAATATCAATATTACAAATTATATCTAGATGCTTGATAGATGTTTAAAAAAAATGGCCTTCAACTTATAATATGATGGAGCTTCAATATAAAATGGTTGCCACTCTACTAGATGAAGAATGAAGATGGGATCAGGTAGCCTTGAAGAACTATTTTTCTGAAGAAATGGTTAAATTGATATTGTAAATTACAAATTCAGTTGATTCAATTGAAGATAAACTAGAATTAATTTTTTCTACTTCTGATAAATCTGTCAATGTAATGACTTTTGAAGCTTCTTTTCAACTTCATCAAGAAGCTGGAATAAACTTGAAATGGTTGAGAAAATTAAATGTTACTCCTAAGGAGTCTTTTTTTTTTTGTGGAGTCCTTTTAACAAAGCTCTACCTATAAATGTTTGGTTGAATCATAGATGATTACAAGATAATACTACTTGCCCGAGAGCCTGTCAAAAAGATGAATGCTTAGAGTATATATTGATTCATTGCAGCATGCTTTTAGAAGTGATTGACATGTTTAAACAATGGGGAATTCTTTTAAAAAAATTTCAAAATCTTTTTAACAACTTTAATAGTTTGAAGAAGGCAGTGAGTAATAAACCAAGATTTGCTAGAATTTTTGTTTTAGCCGTCTATCATAATTGGAAAGCCAAAAATCTGTTTAAGCATGGAAAAAATTATCTGATGAGCTTCAATGATTGTTGCGCCAATTCTATCTCAATCAACTCAAACACATTTGTTTCCAATCGAAAAGAATTGGGATATTGATCATCATGAACTGCTATTGAAAGTTTGGTATCCCCCACCTAAAGATTGGATTAAATTTAATGTAGATGCTTCTCTAATGCAATCTAATATGGCTAGTATAGCTGGCATGTTGCGTGTTGTGAGATCATAATGGTAGAATGCTTTTAGCCTATGGAAAGCATTTAATTTATTGGGATAATTTATTATTGGAACTGATTGCTATTTTTGAATTCAAAAAAAGCATTCAAGAATGGATGATGGATAAGAGAGGAATCATTATAGAAGGTGATAATGTTAATATCATCATGTTGCTTCAGAATTTTGTAAAGAAGACTTCAGAGATGAATAATCAAGTTCAAAGATTGCTTTTTTCATTTCTAGAAGTGTTTACGAATGTAATTTTTCATTTTATTTCTAGAGATTGTAATAGAGTTGTCGATTTCTATTCTCATCATGCCCTTAGATTTTCTTTGGGATGTATTATTAGTTAGTGAACTTCCATCATAATTTGTTGACTTGGAAGGAATGTGATAGGTTTGTGATCACATAGTAGGTTGTATCTTTTCCTTTCTTAGTTAATACTATAAGCATATCTTCTCTTCAAAAAAAAAAAAAAAACTAATTAAACGTATCACCTATATGAGGCAATTGTTACTTATTCTTAATAGGGGCATTATTTAATTCTCAATAATCAATGGACATCCTCATAGAACCATCCTTCATCTTTACAAGCAACTAAGTGGATTCCAACAGAGATGTTTTAGGACTAATAAAATATTTACCAATGAACTCCAGTAATTAAAATTTAATTCCGAAAATTTCTTTGATGCCATCTTGTATGGAATTTTTGCAATAGAAGAAGTACCCGACTAAATTTTAATACAAAACTCTACCATTTTCTTTAGAGGTAAGTTTACTATCTCCTCTAAAAATATTGCTAAAAATTCCCTAACCACTGGGACATATCCAACTATTCCAAAAAATATATTATCACCTATCAAATAACCATAAAACACTAGATTTCCCCGTTATTATATATGTAAGAAATAATAGATTTATTTTTGATTATTGATCTTGGGTTGAGGTTGAGTAGAACTACCTGTAGTACTTGTCCCCCCCCCCCCCCCCCCCGCCCCTGCTCCAAACATCTCGAACTGGTCTTCCAATATATTTATTTCCACTACCCCAATATGGATCCTTCAATTACTACTTTGAAATGAATTAACCCCTACTATCTATAATCGCCTCTCATCACAGATCTACCCTGAATAAGGTGTGTTAACTTTTGACTTTATTTGCCACACTCAAAGAATTTCCCAATGAATAATAAATAATGGCCAAGATGAATTCTTCCACAAGAATTACCCACTAGAGAACTACTAACATATATCATTAACCTAGTCCAAAGAACTATAGAACTCTCCCTTTTTTTGAAGATACCTACTCCAAACTATTTATTCTTTTCTTTAAAACTAGTCCTAGTACCTCTTGCAATACTTAACTTTTTTCATGCCATGATGCTTCCCCGCTCTGCTAGGGCTTTACCCTAGCAGCCTCTTCGGTAATCAGGGGAGTTTCACCACTTTATTGGGAGAAGCTATTACTGCTAGGGTTTCTCCCCCACGTGGCCTTTGATGTCCTCTTATGGTTCAGGGTAGTTTCTTTATCTTTCACTTTTGTGCTTTCCTTGAGTTGTTTGTGCTTTCTCAGGCCTTGTCGATGGCCAATAAGCATTTAGTTGATCCCAATTTTTTGGATGGAAAAATTTCTTCTAGGTCTTTTTGTGATGCTTTATCTGGTAGCTTATCCTCTTTTCCTAACCTGAAAATCTCTACTCACTATGGTTTGCCCTTATTATGGATTTTTTAGGCTGAAATTTTTGCTCTTGCTATGCCTTTTGATTTCACTTTGGTTGGAAAATTTCCTACCCATCGACCCTCCCTTGAAGCCATTCATAAATTTTTTTTCAACCTTAAACTCATAGGTGATTTTTTGGTAACTATTCTTAATCCAAAGAATGTGTTAATTAAGCTTGTGAATGATTTAGATTATTATTGTGTCTTTGCTCATCGCTCCTATTTTATCAATAATTATTACATGAGGCTGATTAAGTGGTCACCTTCACATGATGTTGATGTTGAGTCACCTATTATTCCGATTTGGGTGTCTTTCCAAAATCTGAACCTCATCCTTTCTTTCCTAGGATTCTTCATGGCCTTGGATCTATTTTTAACCCACCCCTTAAAATTGATCATGCCACCTCCATTGGCTCTAGACCTTCGGTTGCATGTGTACTAGTGGAATTAGATATTTCCAAATATTTTCCTGATAAGGTGTGGGTTGGTCCGGATAATTTGGGTTTTATCCAATCTGTGGTTATGGAGGATTTTTCATCATATTTCTCTCACTATATATCTTTAGGGCATTCCAAATTGGAATGTCATATCCTACACCCACATTTGGTTATATATACTAATGTGGGTGCTGAGCCTGGCAATAATGGTAACAAAATTCCCTTAATTGTTAATCCTATTGAGGCTGTTTCTAGTGGCCCTCTGCATACTGGAGGGGAGGGGCTATCGGTTGTTCCCTCTACGGTTGTTTTGCATGATCCTTCTGAGCAAGTTGATAATGGGATTGATGGGTCTTTGACTGTTGCCTTGCCATTATCTCATTCATGTGATAATAATGGGGAGAAAGTTGCGGCTTGTAATGCTCTTTCCTGTGGTATTAATGGGGATGTTGTTGAGGTTTATGTTCAGAACAATTGCTTACTTAATATGGAAATTGGTCCTTTAGTTCCTCTAGATTCTAATATAGATGTTAATGATGGTGAAATTATACTTGCTGATGATTCTACCCCCTCCCAGGGGAACGTGCTTGTGCATCTCCTATGGATGGGTTTTTGCCTTCTAATTGTAGTAAGGGTGCTGAATATTTTTTTGTTATTCATTACCTAAGGGTGTTGATCCTATGGTAAAAAATCTTGGTTCACCTCTTGTTGAGGTTCCTATTTCTGTTCTATCAAAGGATGCTTTGATTGCTCATTTAACTGGTAATATGAGGGATTTAGATGTTAGGCATGGTGACTGGTAATATGATGACCATTCCTTAGTTGCTGGGGAGGATTTTAATGAAAAATCCTTACAATTTAGTGAGAACTTTGATTTTAGTTTCCTTCAAATTACTGATGTTGCTTTGTTTACAAAGAAACATAAGCAAAGGAAATCGAAGAAGAAATGATCACTCCATTTGGTTTAGGGTGGCTGATGGCTTTATTTTTCCTCTGTTATTGGTTGCTGCCTGGTTTAATGTTTCTAATTATATTTGGCTTGTAGTATTTTTTTGGCTACTTTCTGGACAATGATGAAGAGGCTTTTGTGCGCTACCTCCTTCCCATGCATGATGGCAACCTTGGTGATCTTTCCCCCTTGCGATTTGGGTGACTTTTGTTGGGATTTGTGGTTTGGTTTGCTTAGGCTCCTGGTGTGTTGCCTCTGATGGATGGTCCCTTCTTGGCCTAGGGGTCTGTGTGCGAGGCCTCATACCTGAGTCTGGTGGGCACTTCCCCTTTTCCTGGATTTGTCTCTTTTATTGCCACCTACTTCCCTTTGAGGTTGTTTGTCTTATTGGTGGTTTTTGGTTGGCTTTATAACCCTATAGTTTTTTTGCGGTCCTGGTTGTATCCTCTTTTATTTTTAATAAAGTTATATCTCAAAAAAAAAAAAATTAAAACTAGTCCAGGATTGTTCTCAACAAAATCTCTTCTCGTTGGCATCCCGCCTCTTCTAATGGGATATTAGGTCATTCTCCACCAGCCTTGATCTCTCCACTAATTCAATAAAAATCTTTTATCCTAAAAGGAAATAATTGTTTCCTAAAATGATCTCTAAGACTGCTTAAAAATCTATAACAACTCTCCCCTGAGGTAGTATTAATTGGGGAGCATATATAGCTAGTGTAGTGAACTCTACTTTGTATTGCATGACAAATTTACTTCCTTACACTAATGTCAAGAATACCTCTTTGATCCACCAACAAACTTATGGAGAAATAAAATAAATTAAAGAAATTTCTATAAATTCTTCCCATAAAATCATGGCATTTAAGCTCCCTTTAAATTTATCCTTCTATTAGCCTAATTATCAGTATTCATCCTTACCATCCAATAATAATATTATCAGAGAAACCTTTTAAGTTTTATGATACTGTATACTATTAAATGATTTCTCCAATCTTACTAACTAATTCCTTAGCCCTTGAGGCACTACTGTAACCTAAAATCAAGGAGGCTTTGACCTGATAAATAACTTTAAATGCTCATCCACATCTTTTACCCTAGTAGTGGAAATCTTTCTCTAGGTATCTTCCATCAATTATGCTAAAATACTAATAAACTGAAGCATAAAATCAGATATAATAACACCAATAATACTTTGCCTAGATTCAGCATGGTAACTCTACCCAATCATTTCATTTTGGTCATCAGGATCCATAAGCACCTAATATAAAGATATAGATTTACAAGGAAATACCTTAAGACCAATCTTTATAATGAAACTTCTAATCTATAATTATTCCTATGGTTTTGAGCAATCTATCAATCTTCAACCCATTACTCTTATACCACTCCAGTAACACCTCTTAATCTAGTTGGATGAATTACTATTTTTGTACTAAAAAAATTTCATTTATTTACATAGAGCTGCTCAACAGTAGAAAATACAATAACATCATATTTCATTACATCCAAAACCATTTAAAGTACAACCGTAATGCTATAGTTTCTCTTTATGATCTACATCCAAATATCTTTTATTAGATTAATCAAACCGAACCAAAATATAAAATGCAAGATGTACAGTTAATTGAATTTTTTGTCTTCTATCTTCCGCCTAACTCTACCCAACAAGTTCTTTTCTTTTCCTAATCACATTACTCAGTGGACTACTAAAGACTTACTAAAGTAATCAATCTATATTTTATAATAACTTACATTATAGTCCATTATGTATAAGGATGAATGATGCACATATATTAAGGTACATATAAGCTAAAGAAAATTATATTCATTTGCACCAACACATAATTGTCAATAGAGAACATTTTATTCATTTGAATTTTCATAACATTCCATCATATCATTAATTCATTATTAGAACAAATTGCATCTTATTTCAAGTTTATGTAACATCATATATTAATAGCACAATTACTATTTCCATCACGTTGAAAACTTCATATTAAGCCTCCAAATTTATGTAATGTAGGAATGATTGCAAATGCCTCCCAATTTTTCCTTCTCTCTTTATATATCCACTTATAATTCCCATTCATCTCTCATCTTTTATAGATACAAATAGAGCAGAATCATACTTATAATTCCACATTCATATATCATCTTTCACAAAGACAAGTGGAGGATAATAGCTTCGCATTCATCTCGCATCTTACATTCAGACAATTGGAGGATAATAGTTCCCCTTGAAACTCTCCTTTAACCATGATATGCACATATCATCATGAATATGCATGAGTATGACATGAGATAATAATGCTTGTAACTATACATTAAAAGCATTTGCTTATAATTGATAATTACTTGTATAATATAAATTAGATAATTAATTAAAATCTTGAAATTATTAAAATTTGTAGAGCATGATTCTTACCACATTAAGGATTCAATTATTGTACAATTTTTCTTAAATTTAAAAGTATCCAAGGAAACCATACAAAATTCTTGCTTCTTCAATTAGATTCATGTATTTTATGAAAGAGTTGAAGTTATACGATGAAAATTTATTTAATACTCAAAAATCATCCATCCTTCATTTCGTAATCAACCAAAACCCTAAATAAAAAAAAGGGTTTTTAATACCCTTCCTTGGGATGAATAACTTTATAAGAGCTTCAATGATCGAATCTAACTCCACAGCTTCCAACTCTTTTCTTCTTCTTCATTTTCTTCTTCCTTTTCATTTCAAATCTCTCATTCTCTCACACTCTCCCTGTTAGATAGAAATGAAAAAAATGGTTAGATGAATAAATGAGAATAACTTATTTAAAAGTAAAATATTTTAAAAAGGACCATAGCACTTCAATCTCAACACTGCAATACCATCACCAATGCCACTGCAGTGGCCACACAATTACCATGCTATTGTCCAAAACCACCTTAAAACACATCATCATCATCCAAAACTTATCCACATAGCACATAATACTAATGCACTACATAGCTGCACACCGCATGGTCTCACATGTCCTCTAGTGCCATAACACTATAAAGTCATAGTGTCATAGAGCTCCCAACAACTCTCCAAATATAAGAGTTTTGTACTATGGCACCACTCCAATCACCACAGTGCCACTATGCTTGAACTCATAGCACCATAATACCACATGGAAAACATTTAAATATAATAATTGAATTTATGTTTCATATATAATCATTCAATTTAACTTTTTAGAATCATATCAAGTGATAATATATATATAATTAGAAGCTTATATTTGAAGTTAGTGTTTTTTTAAAGCCCATTTTATAAACTCGATATATGTCTTGAGGGTAAGAGAGTTGTGTAGCCAGAGACATTTTCAAAGGATAGAGCTTTAGAGAAAGGATAATTTGTCTTCTTTGATTGTAAGAGAGTTTCCACACTTCTTAGGAGATAGAGGAGGTGAGGTTGAGTGAGAGCTCCACTTGCAGGTTTCAAGGTACGTGAGGGGATTTCAATCAGTTATTCATATTAGCCTGCACCTTAGATCCTCCATATTATATTTATGGTGCTCATGGAGAAGAGCTCCAGAGAAAAGTATTTGGGAGTAAGACTTACTAACAGAGGAGGCTAGCTGATGGTATCTCTGCTGTTGCGAGGAATTGAATAAGGGAGCGAAATCTCCATCATAGCGAGGTGCTACAAATACCTTTTTCTGAATGGAGCATTGATGATTATGACCTTTCTTAACAAAATGCTAAATATCTTAATTACTTTTTCTATGCTTTAAAATTTGAAGATTATATGTAGGTTTCAACTTATACTAGTGTAAAGAAATTTTGGATAAGCTTTGCATAACTTATGAAGGAACTAATGAAGTACAACAATCCCACATGAATTTACTTTTACATGAATATGAACTATTTCACATGCAAGTAAATCTATTTTTTACATGTATACTATGTTTACAAGAATAATTACATCACACCACGCTTTAGGTTGAGAAAATTCGAATGCTTAAAAAAGTTAATAAAATCATTTTTTGTTTACATAAATATTGGGATGCCAAGGTTACAACAATTCCTACAAAAGATTTAATTTCTTATTCTATTGATAGCTAGATTTATTCCTTAGTTGCATACAAGCAAAAAATCTATCAAAGAAAAATATATTCAAGTGAAAGGAAGAAGGACAAGACAATAGCACTCAAAGTTGATGATGCAAAAAATAGAGATTCTAGTACAAATGGAGATGAAGATATGGCATTGTTTATAATGATTTAAGTGATTTTAAAACCTAAGCAGAGGCACCATAGTGAAAAACATTGAGGTAGAAGTTCAAAGTTAAATAATGTTTTTGCTGAGATTATTTGTTATGAATACAAAAAGAAAAGAAATATCTGATCTAATTTTTGGAATATGAAGAACCACCCAGCAAAAGAAAAGCATGATGAGAAAGGGTTGAATTAAAAGGATATGTTGAGAATGCAAAGAGCTTTTTAAGAAAACTTAGATTCAGAATCATCAGAGATAGAAGCTAAAGAGGGCATGACCAATGTATTTCTATGGCAAAAATAGTACTAGTGACCCTAACAATGATCAGGAATGTAATCTGACTTATGATGAATTATATTTTCTTTCATAACAACAGCATGATACTTATAAAAAAATTAAAAAGAAGCACATATGCCTTAAAAGAGAACATTCCACATTGCAAGAAGATTAAAACAATTTGATTACTAATTATACAAACATAAAAACTAATATATTATATTAGAAGAAAAGCATGAGCTCCTAAATAAATAGCATGTTGAATTAAAAGAGGTATTTAAAGGGTTAGTGAGATGCATTGCTTCTATAAGAAGATGAACATACATTAAAAGTGGGGTTAGGCATATATAAAATTGCAAATAAAATTTTAATAAAAAGAATCACAAAACTTAAGGAAAATGCATTAGGCACTACACACATAGTTAAGCTGCAAACTACAACATAATATGTACTTTATCCATTTCTAGGAGTGAAATGTTATTCATATAGAATATTAGGGCATATTGCACACATTTGCACAAATAGAATCAATCTTATATCACATTTGGTTTGGAGGCCCAAGACATCATCTAATAGCACAGCACACATTCATCGTAATATAAGGCCAGACATGAGTCTACATTGGTTCCTAAAATTAAATTGTGATTGATTTTTTTGGTGTGCTTGCATAAGAGTTCTAGTGAGAGCATGTGGTACCAAGATAGCAAATCTATATGACATATGACATAATACATGAAGCAATTCATCTCACTGGAAGCTGGAAGTGGAGAAAAGGTTACAATACAAGACAACATTATAGAAAGATAGTGGGGGCAAGTACAATAGGTGAAGCTGGTAATTTTATAATTTAAAATATTATTTTTAGTAGAAGGTCCAAAGCACATTATTTTACAGACTAGTCTGCTATGTGATAATGGATTCAACATAAAATTTCTCTCTACAAAATACTTAATAATGCTAAATGGTAAAATTAAATTACAAGGACTAAGGATTAACAATGTATATATGATTGACCTAAATTAAATTGATTTTATTGGTGTGCTTGCATAAGAGTTCTAGTGAGAGCATGTGGTACCAAGATAGCAAATCTATATGACATATGACATAATACATGAAGCAATTCATCTCACTGGAAGCTGGAAGTGGAGAAAAGGTTACAATACAAGACAACACTATAGAAAGATAGTGGGGGAAAGTACAATAGGTGAAGCTGGTAATTTTATAATTTAAAATATTATTTTTAGTAGAAGGTCTAAAGCACATTATTTTACGGACTAGTCTGCTTTGTGATAATGGATTCAACATAAAATTTCTTTCTACAAAATACTTAATAATGCTAAATGGTAAAATTAAATTACAAGGATTAAGGATTAACAATGTATATATGATTGATCTAAATTAAATTGATTTGATTGGTGTGCTTGCATAAGAGTTCTAGTGAGAGCATGTGGTACCTAGATAGCAAATCTATATGACATATGACATAATACATGAAGCAATTCGTCTCACTGGAAGCTGGAAGTGGAGAAAAGATTACAATACAAGACAACACTATAGAAAGATAGTGGGGGCAAGTATAATAGGTGAAGCTGGTAATTTTATAATTTAAAATATTATTTTTAGTAGAAGGTCTAAAGCACATTATTTTACGGACTAGTCTGCTATGTGATAATGGATTCAACATAAAATTTCTTTCTACAAAATACTTAATAATGCTAAATGGTAAAATTGAATTACAAGGATTAAGGATTAACAATGTATATATGATTGATCTAAATTAAATTGATAAATATAATGATGTTTTTTGTTTGAAAATAACTATTGATTAATCATGGTTATGGCATTGGAGACTATGACGTCTAGCATGAAGACATGTCTAAGATAATTTTTTTTTAAAGAAAATTTTTGTGTTGCATGCCAATTATGGAAGAAAACCAAGATCATTTTGTTCCATTAAGAATGAAGTAACCACTAGAAATTTAGTAGTACTTCACATAGATTTATTAGGATCTATTAATATAATGAGTCTAGGAGGTAGATCATTTAGATTTATGATTTTTTATCATTAATTTAGATACACATGGGTTAAATTCCATGCAAATAAGAGCAAATAGTTTGAATAATATAGAACATTCTCAATTTGAATTCAAAGAAAAATAGGTTGTTCAATTATCATAATTCATAGTTTGATAGAATTTTAGAATTAAAATTTTAAAATATTTTGTCAAGAGTATGGGATAGAACAAAACATTTTTGCCGCTAGAACTCTACAACAAAATAGTATAGCGAAAAAAGAAAAGGAGGACATAGATAAAGGCTACTATGGTAATGCTTAGTGAGTATAGTGTACCCAATTATTTTTGAAAAAAGGTTGTGATTATTGCTTGCTACATGCTTAATAGGGTAAACATAAGATCTAAGTTGAATAAAACACCTTATAACATGCTTAAGGTAAAAAACCTATGTTATCTCATCTGCATGTACTTGGATTTAAGTATTTCATTTTAAATAATTAAAAATATCATTTAGGGAAATTTGATGCTAAGACTGATGAGGCAATATTTTTGGATATTCCTTAATAGGCAAATTAGGTATAATATTTAAGAAAAGAATGTTTGTTATTAATAAGTTCACCAATCTTACATTTGATAAAAATAATAGGATTTCTAAAGATAGAAAAATACATGATAAAGAACAAGACATAACCCCTAGAGTTGAGAATATATGATTAGATGGTATAAAGAAATTCATGAATCATTGCCTAGAAATCGGAGATATGCATCATGCCACCATAGATAAATCATTATAAGATTCTCATCCATAAGGGTTAGGAATAGGAATGGTCTAAGGAAGGAATTTAACTACATGAGTTTAGCTCTATTATGGAGCCCACTTGCATATAATAAGTATTAAAAGATGTGTTTTGGATTATAGATATGCAAGAAGAATTAAAAAAATTTATTAAGAATAATGTGTGGGAATTAGTGAGTAAACCCACAAATTATAGTATTGTTAGAATGTAATGGATATCAAAAGTTTAAAAAAAATCTTAGTTGGTAGCTAAGGGATTCAACCAAATTAAAAAAATAAATTTTAAAGAGACATTTGCCCCAATAGCTAGATTAGATCAGGGTGCTATTAGAATTATATGCTTTAAGTGCTTTAAGTTATATCAAATGGATATAAAGAGTGTTTTTCAAAATCAAGTGATTATAAAAGATGTGTATGTAGAATAATGCCTTGGTTATAAAAACTTAGACTTTCCAAATCTTATATATAAACTTAAGAAAGCACTTAGGGCATGGTATGATAGGCTTATAATTTTTAATCAAAAAATTATTTTATTAAGGCCACCATAAATACCACAATATTTATTAAGAAAATTGAAGATGATACGCTCATAGTGTTGCAATCCAAGATCCTTAGCTTGTGATTTTGATGATAATAAATATTTTTTATTTGGATTTTATTTCTTCTAGCATAAATATTAGATATTATTTTTGTCTGTGTGCACTAACATCTCAGGTACATCATATACCGCTCAAGATTGATCAAGACTCAAGGTTTGGTAGAATAGGATGTCATTCAAAAGAGTCTATTATTTTAACTTTCTTTTATTTTCTATTTCTTGAGTCTAGCGATGTAAGGGTGTATGCAAAATTGACAATCATACACACACATAAGGGAAGTGAAGAAAATTTGAGATAATTTTTTTAAACTAATTATATTGATAATTACTATCATACTATATGATCAGTTATACAAAAAGAGGTTTATTGGCTAATTAAATAATTAATGCTAGTAAACTTATTATACTATACAATATAGATCATATTGTGCGATTTATTTTGATTTGTAAACCCTAGCCGCTAGACAAATTAAGTAAGAATTTTTAAAATTGAATTTTGAACTAATCATACTATATAAACTAGATCATAATGTATGATATTTAAAATCTTACTTAAATTAATCCCTATGATTAGTCAATTAAATCAAGGTTTAATAAAAATGGTTAATCATACTGTATGATCAAGATCGTATCGTATGATTGACAGAGATAAAATTCGATCATCCTGTAGATCATATTGGAAGAAAACCTTAATTTTTTAACTAATGATATATTATGATATATATATATATATATATATATATATATATATATATATATATATATTATACTGTATGAACTATTTATATTGCATTGATCGTATTGTATGATGTGAATCATACTAGATGATCAATAGAGACAATTTCCAATTATCACCAAAATCATTTTATATGAATAGAGTGGAATTAAACTAATCATCTCGTATGAACTTATAATCATACTATATAATATGTTTGTAGAATTCAAATAGTTCATCTGAATGATAGTTTAATTATACTGGATGAGTCCCAATTTTGTAATGATTATACTGTATGAACACAAATTGTATTGTATGAATAGAGAAGGCCAAATTAAAATTTTAGGATTTTTTGAAGCCTTATACTTAAGCATCTTATTGAAGTCTTTTTAAAAAAGAATTTTGGCTATTGAAGGAACTTTGTGGAAAATTTCATGAGAGAGCTTTGGGCATATAGAGGAAGAAGGTAAGGTTATGTGTGAGGAGAAGGAGTGTGAGAGGGATTCACATGGTTGATCTAGGCAAGCTTACACCTAGCTTCCACCTATAGCCTTGGTGAGTTCTTGAAATTTATCTTGGGAGAGAAGCTTCAAAGTTAGGGTCTAGGGTTCTCTACCTTCACCAGGTGGGTGAAAAGGATTGACGGTTCTCTGACTTCTCTAGGTGGGTGAGAAAGATTCCTCGGGATCTCTACCTTCAGCAGGAGGATGGAAAATAATTAAAGGTCCACTGCCATCTCCATGAGGGAGACATAACTTTTGGTTCTCCATCGCACCAGATTTGGGGGAAGTGATTCTTGTAAGGGCTTATCTTCCTTGTGGAGGTAAAAGGAGAGTCAATAAAGTGTTAGTGCAATACTCAGAGAGGAGGACTCCGGGGAGTGGAAGTAGGTCAAGGTTGACCGAAAAGCTATAAAATTTCTTATGTACTCTTTCTTATTTATTATGACATTTCAGTATTTTTGTTTTTGTAGTTTAAATTACCTGTATGAATTTCATCCTTTATCACAAGCTGTAGTTAGGTTAATTTGTTATTAGCAAAAAGGAGAAATTTTATATTTTGTTCAATTTATTTATGGCTATAAACAAAAATATTTCAAATTCTGAGTTGCTTCTACATGTGTTAAGTTACTCATTTAGATTTGTTTTCAAAAATTATTATCTAGCATAAAACAAAAAGAAAGTTTTTATTGCAGTATTTTTGAAAGTACTAATCCCCCCCCCCCCCCCCATTCATGGTGTGCATAGAATTAGTTCACCGATATCTTACAATCTCCCAGAACTTTCACATAGTTTAAATATATATTATTTATATTCATTTTGGATCCACCAATGATGATTTATGCAAAGTACTTTCTTCTACTATAAGTATTGAATTTGTGATGAGTATGATAGGTGAGTTAACCTAATACGTTTGTTTTAATGTTAAGTAAAGAGAGATTGAACCTTCTTGACCAAAACTAAATATATCAAAGAGATCATTAAAAAATTGGATATGGAAGTTTGAAAAAGTATAAATACATTGATGATCACGAAGACCCAATTGGATAAGAATCAATATGGTACATTAGTTAATCAGAATAAATTTAGACGATTTTAGGTTTCTTACTTTACCTAACTGCAACTAGGCCTGCTATTATGTTTAGTTTTTATCAATGTATTAGGTTTCAGGTGAACCCTAAGGAATCCCATATAAATGAAGTTAAAGAATCTTAATGTAACTCATTTGTACTCTAAATTTTGGTATCTAATATCTTAAGAGTTGTTTGACTTTTGACTTAGTTGGATACATTTTTTTATGACTTTGTTGGATACTTTTTTTTTAGGGGAAACCCACTGATAGGCCTATGTGTTAATATTAGAAAAAAGTACATGGTCCTTAAAGGGACTCAAGCTCACTAATGCTCAAACGAGCTACAAAAAGAAACTCAAAAAAACCTAGGAGCTCGAGTTCCCTACTACTCAAAAATATATAATAACCTAGGTAAATTCTACGGTACACAAGTAAGGGCACCCAAAAAAAGGAGGAAAGCTAAAAACCAGAAGTAAGCTCCATCTTCCCATCCAATGAACCAAGAAAATGAACACCTTCACAAAAGATTCCCTGCAAAAAAAGTTAGCAGCCCAAGTGGAAGGTGCACAAATAAAACCAAAAAAACCATGATGATAGACCAAGCAATGAACCACCTGATAAATACCAGGATAATCTAAATACTCTTCCATAAACCCAGTTCTCCAAATTTCAGTTAAAAAGATAATAAGCCAACTCAAAGCATAACAACCACCATGAACTAACTGGAAAAAACCAAACTTCTGACCTGAACAGGGAGAGCACAAGCAAGTTAGAAACCCCAAATAAGAAGTATCCCAGCCGAAATAATATTCATTGCTAAATACCTTAATGAATACACATAGTAGCTGGTATGGGAAGAAGCCAGAAGCAACAAAACTCATCAACCAACCATTGCTCAAAAGCATACTAGTTAAAGAAATGAAAAGAAGGAACATGCAATTTGCCACAGACTCAACAACACCCAACAGCAAGAAACCAATACCAATAAAACAACCAAAACAAAAGCTAGGAAACACACGGCTCCAGCAAGAGCAATCCAGAAAAATCACAAAGAGAAAAATAAGAACCAACAACCCAGACACATTAAATTCTAACATAAGGGATCCCAATTTTATCCAAACTAATAAGCCCTTTTAAATGGGAAGGTAAGTTATTAGCAGCAAAGTCGGTGATATGCTCCAAATTACAACCCCAATGAGCCAACCAAGCTACAGTTGAATTCCCCTCCCTATACAAAAGAGAGAAGGAAGCATTAATAAAAAATATTAACTATTTGATATCCCTCAATAAATAAAACTGGTTAGCATTTCAAACAGAATCCTCCAGACCATTAAAGCATTGAGTAATATAAGTAGAATCAACGTCAATACTGATGTAGATAACCTCCAAAGAGATGCATAATTTAATCCCATAGAGAATAGCCATGAGCTCAGCAAAATTCTCATCAGGTGAAGGTAAGGGACCAGCAAAGGCCAAAACCGTGTTACCATCATTGTCCCTGAGAATCCCACCACATCCCGATAAATGTTGATGAAAAATGCCCTTCACATTCAATTTATAAGTGTTAGAGAGAGGCTTAGTCCAGTAAACAGTTCTAGAACTAGCATGATGCAGAGCACCTTCCAGCTTAATGCCTAAATTATCTGCCATAAAACTATAATTATTAAAATTCTTATAAGAAAGCAGGTTAACAAAAAGTAGCCCAAAAAATTTGTCTTTCGCATTATTGATGACCCTATGATGGTTCATGCCAACACCATTAAAATAAGAATTATTCCGCTCCAACCATAAATACCAAAGAATGAGGGATGGAATAACATTTCTAATATGCCACTTAGATTTGACAAACCAAAAATGAAGATTTGCATTAATAGAAAGTTTGGCATTAAAACAAATTAATTTGAAATATCATCAAAATAAGTCCATGTTTTAATAGCTATAGGACTAGAAAGGAAAACATGATGTATATTCTCCTCAGGGTAACAACATTGGCATTTGGAAGGCATAATAAAACCCTTTTTAATTAAATTATATTCAGTAGGAATGAACCTATGCAAAATTCTCCAAATGAAAATAACAATAGTGGAAGGAATGCTTTATGCCAGATCATAGAGAACATAACAGAGCTATCATTCTTAGTTCTAAAAGCATTCCAAGCATCTTTTAATTTAAAAGTACCATCTTTAGACCAGTTACATAGGAGTAGATCCTCAGAATCGATGTTTAGGGGAAGATTAAAAATTTGATGAATAATAGAATCAGGAATCACATTAGCCAGTTTATCATAATCCCAACAATTATTAGTAATGAAAAAGTTCACTTTAACTGCCACAGTAGAGGAGGAATCAATAGAATGCCGACCTAACCAATGATCTTGCCAAAAGAAAATATTTCCACCACCAAGCCCCCAAGAAAGATGTTGTTCAACCATCCATTTAACCTTACAAAGTCTCTTCTAAACTTTAGAATCACATTGGTTAAAAGAGCAAATAGTAGGATGTTTACCCACACAATACTTAGCCACCATAAACTTAGCCCAAATTCTCCTATTGGCATGAAAGGTATATCATAACTTGCAGGAAAAAGCAAAGGATAAATAAGACATGCTCTTACAACCCAAAGCACCCTCATTTAACACACCACAACATTTATCCCAAGAGGACTATATGATTTTAGAATTAATGTTAGCCCCTTTCCAAAAAAAACCTATTGATAAGTTTATCAATCTTGTTACAAACAGTTTGAGTAGGTTAGAGAGTTTGAAAAGTATAAATCAGAACCGAGCAAAGAACACTTCTAATGAGATTCAACCTACCACAAAAGCTCAAAAAATTAGAATCCCAGGACAAAAGCTTGCTCTAAACTGAAGTAATTAACTCATCAGAAAGAAATGACTTCTTATGACCTTTAAAAAGAGGGACCCCAAGATACCTAATAGGCATATGAGCTTGAACAAAGCCAGACATGGCTTTGATAGCCATAATACGATCATTGGGCATTTTGGGAGGGGCAATAAAGCAACATTTATTTTAGTTTAAAGAAAGCCCACTAATATTCTCGAAGTAATGCAAAAACTCTAAAAGTTTATTGATCTGATTTAAAGAACCATTCGTAAAAATAATAAAGTCATCTGCAAAACATAAATGAGAGATAGGGAAGCCACCCAAGGATCTAAAATAGAGGCTAGGATGGTTCTCAAAGAGATTAGCAATGCCTCTAGGCAAATAATCCATAGCAATAATGAACAGGGCAGGAGAAATAAGGTCTCCCTATTTAAGGCCATGAGAGGATTTAAAAAAACCAGAACTCTTACCATTGACAATAATTGAAAAATAAGATCCTTCAATGCAATTTCTAATAAGATTGATGAAAATCGAATTAAAACCAAATCATTATAAAATCTTATAAAGAAAGCACCAATCAATGTTGTCATAAGCTTTTGCAATATCAAGCTTCAAAATAATGTTGTTACCCCTCACCCTAACATCCAGGTCATGACAAAATTCTTGAGCCAAAAGAATATTATCAGCAATAGCCCTTCCCTTGACAAAACTTATTTGATAGGGAGATATAATTTTCGGCAAAATAGAGTTTAATCTACTCATAAAAATTTTAGAAATCAATTTACTAAAAAAAGGTACAAAGAATAATATGTCAAAAATCATTCCAAGTACTAATCAAGTTAGTCTTGGGGATAAGCACAATAGAAGTGGATGTAAAAAATTTAGGGATAGGATTCCAAGCAAAAAATTCCAAAACAGTCTAAAAAAGATCAGAGCTAATAATATTCCAAGCTTTTTGGAAGAACTTAGTAGTAAAACCATCGGGACAAGCCACAGAGTCCCCATTCATGTCACCAACAATCTCTTTTAATTCCTCCAAAGACGGGAGTTTAGAAAGTAAGTCATTATCTTCTTGATGAATAAGGTTAAGGATGATGTTAGGGTTATTAATATTAAGAAGAGTAAACACTTTATTAAGATGATTTTGGAAATGCCGATCAGCTAAATTAGAAATTTCCTCCCCATCTTCAGTAGTAGAACCATCATTACGAGTGATTTTATTAATGGAATTTTTGTCTCTTTTTCTCTTAACCAAAGCATGAAAATATTTGGTATTATTATCGCCATCAACTAGATGTTTGGCAGCAGCTTTTTGCTTCCAAAAAGCTTCCACTTGAGCTTGTGATTTAAACAAACACACTTTAGCCTCCTTAAGCAAGTTAAAATTCACATCAGAAGAAAAAATTTGACAGATAGTCTTAATAGAATTAACTTTGTCTTCAGCAATCAAAATATTAGTCAAAATATTTTCAAAAACATTATGATTCCACCAATTAAGGATTTTTTTCAATCTTTTCAGCTTGAACCAAAACCTCTTCATACCATGAACAGAGTTATCAAGATGTAAAGGGGCATGCCAATTTTCCTGAACCACCTCCAGGAAAGTCTTATGAAGTAACCACATATTTTGAAATATAAACTGGTGCAAAGAATTCATCTGTCTAACTTTAAGCATAATCAATAGAGGAGAATGATCAAAAAGAGTTCTACTAAGATGCTCAATAGAAATTGAATCAAAAGAAGTAAGACAATTGTTATTGAATAAAACATGATCCAGACGTTGCTATAAATGACCTTGATTCCAAGTGAATCTATTACTAGAAAAACCAATGTCAATCAAATTACAGTCCATAATCATATTGTTAAAATCCTCCATTGAGTGATAGTTAAGAGTGGAACCCCCCAACCACTCAGAAGGACTCAAATGGTATTAAAATCACCACCAACAAGCCAAGGAAGGTTGCAAATACTATGAAAGTTATTAAGTTAGTCCCATAAAATTTTTCTAGTATTACGAGCAGAAGCAGCATAGATAAAGGAAGCATAACAATGCACATTTAAAAATTCAATCCTATAATGTAAAACTTGAGTAAAGTCACCAATAACATCTATCCTGATAGGTTCCTTCCAAAAAAACCCAAATTTTATTGGAAGAGTTAGAAACATAATGCTTAAACCCAAGTTTCTAGCAGTAGAAGGTAATTTAAACACATTAATAAGCGGCTCAAGCAAAATAAGAATAGAAACATTATAAATATGACATAAATTCTTAACTCTCAACCTAGAAGAGGGCCAACCAATACCCCTAACATTCCAAATAATAGTTTTAAACATAAGAAACAGGTTAATGACTAGTATGCGAGCAACGAGTGATTCTAGGAGATTGTAAAATGTTGTTTTTGTTTTTCCTGCCTCTCCTATTCTGAAATTTAGTAAAGCTAGTGTCAAGATTATCTCTAACAAAACATTTAGCAGCAATTTCCATATCCTCTGTATAAGTAAAAACTTCACTATTATAATGAGAAGTTAAAGGAATCTTACCATCATCATGATCATGTTGAGCCGCCTGACTTACCTGTTGTGGACATATATCTACCATAAAACTCTCATCATCATCCATAATACCTTTGCTTCTCATAGCAAGCTCATCAATGCCTTCCCCAACAGAAAGGCTATCCTCCACTTTAGCCAATTCACCCTCCTCCAACATGTTACCATTCCCAACAATGTCTTTACTACATAATTCACTACCGGCATTAACTTCTGCCACTTTCTCCTACTCATTCAAAAACTATGGATTAGTAGGCGTGTTATATAGGAGCAAAACATTCATCTTAGATAAATTTTTGTTAATAATACAAGGAATAATAGCCAAATTTTGCTTATCCATATTTTCACAACCAGAGGATAATATAGAGTTAGCTTTAACATTAACTCCCTGATCATGATTCAAACAATCCACATTAGTAACAGTTGGTTCAAGAAGAACACAAGCTAATTGCATAGGATCCTCAGTGTTTTCAATCAGTTTAGGGGTATTGCCCTCCAAGTTTCCAAGATCAAAAATAATGATTTCAGGGGAAGCCAAATTATGTACATTCCCTTGCTATTGTTTGGAAGGATCCTTCTGCTTACGTAGGTGAGGATGTTTTATAAAGCATTCATTTATACCATGACCATGCATTTTGTAATGAGAACAAAACATGGGCAAGTTTTCATATTGCACTTTTTGGAAGTAACCCTTCAACTCCGACCCAATCCAAATTTCATTTGGATGCTTCTTAGAAATATCCAACTCAACCAAAACCTGAGCCACGGACGGCCGGGAAATAGAAGCAGTGGCTTGGTCCATTTGTAAAGGCCTTCCAAAAATTGAAGCCAATCCAAAAAAAGATTTGAGAATTAAGGAAATGAAGTCTCAGATTCAGAAAAGTAATCCACACCAGAGCAATAGTGGATTCCTCCCTAACGTCAAAATCTGGTGTGCATTTGAGCAAACGCATTTGACAAGCTTGGATATTGCAAGATCTCCTAGCAAAAATATGGCTATAATCAAGATCATTCGAAATTTGAATTACAACATGCCTTTGATCAAGAAAACCAATATGGAAAGAACCTGAAAGTTTTAGGTTAACAAAAAAATTATGTATAACGTCAAGGTTTGGTCGTCTCAATAGAAACTTGCCCACTAGCATTAAACTAAATGGAGCAGCCAACTGAGCAACCATAAATTCCTCAAACATCAATGCTAAACAACCCTTAAAGGAAGTGTGAACAAATTGTAGCTTAGACAAAGTAGAAGAGGAACTATCCAAGTCAACCATAAACAAATGAGATTTACCCTCAGAAAGGGAACAAGCCGGAGGGAGGGATGACGACGGAGTCGTCATCTCCCAAAACTCAAAAAACACAAAAAAAATCTCAAAATCAACTCGGGAAAGGAACAAGTGGAAATGATGGAAAAGAAAACAAGCAAAAAAACCATAAGAAATCCATGCCAGGAGGGCCAAAGCAGCAGCACGGACAGGAACCCTAGATCACGTCAAAATTGCCAGAGAAAAAGAGCCGTTAAGAGCCTAAGGTCATCCTCTATTAAGTGCTGATTTTACTTTGTTGGATACTTAGATTCAGATTTAGCTAGATTTAAGGTAAACATGAAGAGCACCTTAAGAATATGTTAATTCATAGGGTAATCTATAATTTCTTGATCTAGAAAAAATTTAAATTATTTTAGTTATTTCCACTACAGAAGATGGGTATGAAGCTACAGGAAGTTGAGTTGCCTAACTCCTTTGGATGAAATAATAACTTCTTTATTTAGACTACTGGTAGAAACCATCCCTATCATGGGTGATAACATGAGTGAAATATACATCACTAAAAATCCTATTTGTCACTCATGCATGAAATATATATATGCTAGACATCTCTTTATTAGGGGTCAAATGGCTAAAGGAGATGTAGAGATACAATATGTGAAAATAGAAAATTAGTTAGCTAATATTTTTACCAAGCCCCTAAATTATGGGAGGTTAAATGCACCTAGGGACTATATTGGGAGTTATTTATATTAGTGCTTAGAAATTTGGGGTCAGTGCATGCTATGATAGTTATTATGCTTTAATATTTTGTTCAAGCATATTTGTTTGTATTCATGTTACTTTGTTGCATGCTTATTTTTTTAGTGTTCTTTCTACATGTATGTTGGTTTTAAATTTTATTTTATGTCTTAATATCAATTCTTGATGTACTCTTTTGTTTTTTTTTTAATGCTTTTATGAGTTGTGTCAAAAATTTTGTGTACCTATACTTATAGCATTGTCCCTAATCATCATACAAAATCTTAAAATTCTCCATACATCATACTTTATGATCACAACCATATTGTACAACACACATTAATTAATACAAATTAGCTATTCATTTGTAACCAATGATTAATATTTAACCAATTATTGCGATTCATACTATATGAAACATTATTGCACTATACAAATAATGTGGCAATAATCATTAGGATGAAGTTATTTTGGTCCATAAAATTTTTATTGCACTTCATATTCTATAAACATTTGTTCCTACTAGATGTTCGATTCAGTCAATGATCATATTGAAGACCATTTAAGATGAACAAAAAAATATTGATCATATTGTACAATCCCTAATCAAACTGGATGATTTGACAAAGTCTACAAAATATGATCTACATCATACTGTATGATCGAACAGAGCCTATAAAATCAAAAGAAATTTTTATTTGAAAGCACACCTTCCTCTCTTCCAATCCTCTATCCTTATACTTTCTTTTCCCAAGCATTCCAAATTGCCAGCATGTGAGTCAGAATCTCTTAGGGGGTCTCTCTCAAACTGTGTAGATGAAATATTACAATCTCAAGAAGATGTTGTAGCTTATCAATGTTATAAGGCCGCCTTGATCACACCTCTAGGATTATAAGTAAAAAAACCTTAAGTATAATGAACTTATCATTTTATTAGGCACTACACTATAGCTTCTCCTTACGCTTGCATTCCCTTTGAACAGTGAGCTACTTTATGAATTTATGTTAAGTCTAAGAATTAATTCCAAATACACTTCCCTTCAAACTTATGTTTGTTAGCGATCCATTGAAATCACCTATTAAGGATTCAACAAATACCTTCACATCTCTACCACTAGTACAAAATTAGATGATTTGTCCACCATTAGTGACTATAATTGACTCTTTGGAACACCCCAATGTCCCTTCACCAGGTTCAAGTTAGCACCTTAGTCTTAAATGCCCATATTATAGAACACATTCTTAGAAACTTAATTATACATAAAGTTGGTGAATAGATCAATATAACACCACTGCTTTCTATTGTCACAATTTTTTTGTATAACTAGAACTGAGTTCAATGTGGAAGACCTAATTATTCCATGTATAGAAAGTTTGACCAAAATTAGGAATCCTAGATTAGACCATAGGCATAATGTTATAATATGATATATCATAGCCTATCTATTAGATGTGAAGTATAACCTAGTGTACCCTACCTCAGTTAACTACTTTCTAGTATATTTGTTAGATAGCTCCTTCCATCTCCTTTATAGAAAAAGGTGCTTAGTACTATAAGCTATAGAGGTGCATGATTCAGTTAAGGAAGGGTGGGTACTAGCCCCCAAAGCACTAGCCTCCATATTAGTTGGCTCCATCTTCCAACCACCACCTATTGCCACATACATTGAGTAATTTGATCACTTAGAGCCTAAATTGGACACACACATTTAGGAGACTACTCCACATTGGAAGTATCTTTAATAGTAGGATGAGGCCAATCATGCTCCTTTTAGGATCAGTTCTCTTCTCTACATTATTACTTTCAGTCACCACCACCACCGAAGTAGGGTCTCATTTGATGAGTAGTTTGTGTTATTCGTAGTTTATTTTTATTTCATTTTTTACTCTCTTATTCACATTATAGTTTAATTATTAGTTCCTTTTTTTGGTGATGTTAAAAGGGGTAGTATAGTGACGTGTTAGTTGTGTGCTCTTTGACTAGTTTTGTTTTCTTTTTTTCTTTTTCTTTTTTTTTAAATGTGCAAATTACATTAATCAATAAAAGAAAGATACAACTTACTAATGAAAAAGAAGCCTATCACAATACTTCCTAATCAACTCAACAAACATTGAAGGAAGTTCACTACCTAAGAAAAGGACCCAATAAAAATCACCTGGTATGGCATGATGAGAACAAAAATCTACCACATTATTACAATTTCTAGATATAAAATGAAAAATAACATTCTTAAACATTTCTAAAAAAAGAGAGATTTAATCTTTGAATCAGATTATTCCTATCAGGAGACTTCTTCACCGAATTATGAAGAAACTTTATGATATTCACATTATCCCATTTTATAATAATGCCAATATTGATCGACATCCATTCCTGAATAGAATTTTTAAAATCTAATATAGCTACCAATTCTAAATAAGATACATCCCAACGAATTACTTATTTCCCATATGCGCAAAGTAATCTTCCATTATAATCTCTCAAAACTCCTGCTATGCCTACCATATTGAACTTCGTTAGAGCTGCATGAACATTCAGTTTGATCCAATCTTTAGGTGGGGGATACCAAGTATTCAACAATAAAACTTGCTGATTGATGTCTCAATTCTTTTCGATTGGAAACAAATGCAAATACGTATAAAAAGAAAGATTTCCTACAATAATAGTTGAAGTAGATAGTGATGCTATACCATGTTTACACAAATTTCTAGCTTTCCAGTTTTAATAAACAATAGAAATGTGAAGTCTCATAAGACCTGACTTCACCCCCACTCCCTTCTTCAGGCCTTTATGGCATTGAGACAAGCATTGAAACTTACGTACATTGATACTCCATTGTCTCAACATATCTAGCACCTCTAATAATTTAATGCATTGAGTTGAAATATGCTCCAAGTTTTCAACTTCTTCACAACCTCTTGGACCACAGATATTCTGTTGCAGGTTTCTTTGATACAACAAATAGTTTGTAGGTAGTGCATTATTAGAAGGTCTCCACCAAAATAAATACTCCTTATGATAAATTTTTAATTTCCTCATCCACTTTAAATCAATCTAGTTATCTTATTGAATGTGATAATTAGCTTCTTATGCCATGGCAACAATTGATCTACTAGAGTTGGAACAGATCAGATCCAAATTATCTTCTTCAAAATCCTAAAACCACCATCAACTATAATCCATTTACTCATTTTCATTAATCTTAATGGAGAATTTTAGATGGCATGCACATTGCATTATTAGATTTATTATCTTTCTTGGGAACCCCATTACCTTTATAACTTGGTTCAACGTTACCCAACACATGCTATCATAAGCTTGCTCCATGTTAACTTTCAATAGCATAGAACCCAATTTGGAAATAAAAAATCTCATTCTATTGATAATCTCATGAGCCAAAAGGCAATTATCTAAAATATTTCTACCAAGAACAAAGGGTCCTTGAACTTTAGATATGATGCTAAGAAAGAAAACCTTTAATTTACTTAAGATCATACCTGTAGAAATTCTGTAGATAATTTAGCAAAAGCTGATGGGATGAAATTTGGAGAATTCAGAGGAATTAGGAACTTTAGGAATGAGAACAACCATAGTTTCTTTCTAATAATCTGGCATGATGCCCAAAGAAAGAAATTATCAATTGCATTCCACGTCTCATTCTTCACAATGTTGCAAAAAGATTTGAAGAAGCATGCATTGGCACCATCATTCCCCGGTGACTTGTTATTACTCATCTTCGTAACAGTATGAAAACGTTCTTCTTTGGTGAAATCTTAATTAACAACTTCCTTCATGCCTTCATTTAACTGATCTTCAATTTCAAATCATGGCTAATTAGCTAACTCGTAATTTTGCCTCTTCCACTTTTTCATAAAGAACTCCTCAAAAGCTAAATGAAAAACTCCTTGATCTGTCTCAATAATGCCATTGGGATAAGAGAATTGATTAATCATGTTGCCATTACTTCTAGCTGTTGCATAAGCATGGAAAAAAATAAGAGTTTGATCTCCTTCTTCCATCCATTATGTCTTTGAACGTTGTCGCCACCAAGTAGCAAGTTTAGCAAGAGTGGCATTCAGCTCATGAACATTTTTCTTATGAATTGATAGATTTTTAGGACTAAAAACCTTCATCATTATGTCCCCTTCTTACAATAATAAGATATCATTTTGCAAGGTTGACTTGAGATTAGTTAATTCCCTTAGCTTATTTTTACTCCAATGATACAAACATTTAAGGGATATTCTTACATTCCTCTGAAGAGCCTCCTCAGCTGACCCATAATACCTTTTACTTCATGCTTTTGCAACAATGCCTCTTGAAGCTTTATACAAACACCAATTATTTTCAAATCGGATATCCTTATGCTTGGAAGCCATAGAATTAATTAAAATAAATACAATGGACAATGATCAAAAGCAACTCTTGGAAGATGCTTTATCACCATAAAAGGAACATACTCCAAAGCTTTAGAGTTTAAAAGAGCACTATGAAGTCTTTCCCAAATACGAGCAAGTCCTTCCTTATTATTGCACCATGTATATTTAGGACCAACAATACCAATGTCATGGAAGTCATTCATATTAATGAACTCCTTCATTTCATTGGGTCCTTGAGAGAACAAGAACCTTTTACCACCCTTCTTCTCTTCCTTTGCTAGTAAACAATTGAAATTACCTCCAACAATACAAGGATTATCATTAGAAGTGTATTCTTCTATCATCTTCCACAAATTCCTTCATTCATAAAGATCCTTTTTCCTATATACAATAGTCACTGTCAATGAGAGACCTCTGGGAGATACTAAATTCCCAATCACACATTAATTAGAAGAATTCAAAATGGAAAAAGAAAGAAATCTTATTTTTCCAAAGAGCAAGTATACCGCCCGATGTTCTATTAGCTGCAAGATGGAAAAAATCCCAATCATCGCCAATAATTCTATGAACTTTAGCATTTATTTTAAAATTTAAAAATGTGTTTTAAAATAAAAAATGTGTTTGAATAATTTTATAAAATGAGTTTAAGACAATTAAAAATTAAATATTTTGCCCGTTAATTTTAAGTAAACCATTTAGTGAGGGGAGAACATAGCAGGAAATTAAATATAAAACTTGTAAATTTAAATTACAACCAACAATATTTAACATTATCAAAAAAGTAAAATATTATTAAAATATGGGGGCCTGGCTTAGTGTTTTGATGATTACAAACATTATTAGTGTGTCTACTTGTTCCTGATTTACTTACACTGCATGTTTCTTTTATGTTTCTAACAACTTCAAGTATAACAAACACTAAGTTGGATTGAAGAATCAAACTCAAGAAAATTGAGGGTCAATGTCAATCTGGGTAAGACAATAATGATGGAGTTTGTACTTTTCTCTTTACTGAGTCATTTTATGCAAAGGTGTTGTTAGCTAGACAACTATGCACACACACATAAGGGGGATAAAAATTAAATATGTGAATTTTTTTTACTAATCGTATTATACAATCCCTAACATAATATGTAATATTTTCAAAAAAAAATTAATTCAAGCATTTAATTAAATTAGATTAAATAAGTATTATACAATCTACAATCACATAGAATAATCAACTATTTTCATAAAACCCCATCATCAAATTTTTGCTATTAAAATTAGTCATATTTAAAATTTAAAATAAAATTAATAGTATTATATGAATCCATTCATACTATATAAATAATGCCAGATTTTTTCAATTGATTAATCAATCAAATTAGTATAAAATCTTAATTAATGATTGTACTTGATGATCCCTATAATATAGGATGATCAAATAAAGAGCTCATGGGCCAAACCTCAGTTCATTCTGGATAATCTTTTATTTAATATAATTAATCATACTGCACGACTGTGCATTGTATAGGATGATCTTTGATAGAATTAGACTAATTGTACCATATGATCCTATAATTATACTATAACATCATCAGTTAATATTTAAAAATTAGAGTTAAAAGAAACACTTTATAAACTCATTAAAGGACTTGAGGGTAAGAGAGATGAGTAGCCAAAAATATTTTTCAAGGAAGGAGCTTTAGATAAAAGCGATAGAGTATACTTTTCTTATAAGAGAGTGTCCACACAACTTGCGAGAGAGAGGAGGTGAGGTTGAAAGAGAGTTTTCCTTGAGAGTCTCAAGGGGTGTGAGGCGATCAAATAATTATTTTTATAAGTCTACACCTTGGGTCCTCTCCTTTATATTTCTGGAGCAATTAGAGAGGAACTCTAGAGAAAAATCTTTGGTTGAAAAACTTACTACCCAAGAATGCTAGGGGACAATATTTCTGCCAATGTGATGGGCTAAAGGAGGAAGCATCATCTCTACCGAGTTAGGAGTAAAATAAAGGAGTGGAATCTCCACCAATTTTGGAGTAGAAAGGAAGGATATTCTTTGGGGCTAGAAGTGACTTTAAAGGTCATTCTCTACCTAGTAAGGGAGAAAAAGATTCCCCGCTTGGCTGTGTACTAAAGGAGTGTGAGTTATAAAAGTTCAATTTGGGACATTAGACCGACTTGAACTAAAAAAGCAAACTAAGAGGGGGAGGAGTGTGTTGGTGGTTAAAAATTTATTTTTCAAATGCCCTTTTTTAAAAAAATGATGTCAAGCTACAACATAAGCTGAAGAAAATATCAAAGTGCAAAATGAAATTTATAATTTTTTGATTGAACAAAATAATATTTTTGTTCCTTTAGAATTTCAATTTATTAATACTAATTTTATTTCATAAAAATAATCTAAAGGTATCACAATATCATCATCTCAGATTTCAAGAAAATAACATGCAAAAATAAACATACGAGAAATTAAAGTGCAAAATTAAAGGAACGAGTACAAAAAATTTATAGTCATTCGATCAAACCTTGTCCTTCATCCACTCTCCAGAGTTCTCTCCAGGTATTGCATTAAAACTTTAGTGACTCTCACAGTAAGGTGGAGAACCCCTTATAAAATCACTTCCACCCTTCCATGGTGTGACGAAAAATGTGAATCCTTTACGCCATCCTGGTGAGGCAAGGAACCTGGAATCCTTCTCATACGCATAGTGAGGCAAAGAACTTGGAATTATTTTTATCCTCATGGTGAGGCAGAGAACCAAAATCTTTGGCATTGAAGACTTTCTTCTCAAAGAAACCTAAAAGATCATCGAAGACACCTAGAGGAACCAATGAAGAAGCTTGCTTGGATCAAATGTGTGAATCCCCTCACACTACTTATCTCTCTCACACAACTTTTCCTTCTGCTTCTCCAAACTCCAACACCTGTCCAGCACTCTTACAGAAATCTCTCAACAGCCAAATACGTTTTTAAAACCTAATAAGAGTTTTTAAATATGAGGCTTTCAAGAAATTATAATTTTTCAATTTTTTCATTTTTGTTTGTACAATAAAATCAGGTTAAAAACCTATTTCATCAAGAATGGCTTAAATAATCATAGGATAATTTCTTCAATCCTAAAATATCGATCGTATAGTATGATCATTGGATCATATGATATAATTAGTTCATTCATCATAAAATAGTATAGCATGAACTCTGGGATGAATGAAATTTTGTCTCGGCCAATCATCTAGACTGTTGAAACTTAGAAATCAAAACTAAGTTTTATGTTATGTGATTTTTTTATGATAACAAAATATTATTTTTCTGATATTTTTTATTGTTTCTCCTAACATACATTGGATAGATTTTTGTTTATTTTTTGTGTGTATTAACATTTCAAGGAAATCATACTCCAGACAGCTAATGACTTCAAGATAGAGTAGAATAGGATTTCATGTAATGAAGTCAATATTTTTGTTTATTTTAATGAGTCTGAGAGAGTGTGATTGTAATTGGATAACTTCACACACACACAGGGGGAGAGAGTTGAAATTGATATTGTATTTTTTTAACCCTGTTCTTACTGTACGATGCAAGTTCATATAGATGACTGATAGATATGAAATAATATTCGTACCAACTCATCCATACAAATTTAGACTATTTGTACAAACAATTTAAAAATCATATAGATGACTAACAATACTTGAAATGATGTTCATACTAGTTCATCCATACGAATTTAAATTGTTCGTACAAATGATTAAAAATTATGTAGACGACTAATAGTGTATGAAATAATTTTCATACCAGTTCATCCATATGAATTTAAATTATTCGTATAGATGATTTAAAAATTATACATATGACTGACATTGTATGAAAATAAGTTCATACCAGTTCATCCATATGAACTTAAACTATTCGTACGGACGATTTAAAAATCCTACGGATGACTGATTGTGTATGAAATGATGTTCATACCAGTTCATCCATATGAATTTAAACGATTCATACAGATAATTTAAAAATTGTATAAATGACTGACTGTGTATGAAATAAGGTTCATTCAGATCATCCAGATGAAATTGAACTATTCGTACAGATGATCTTAAAATTATATAGAAAATTAACTGTGTATGAAATAAGGTTCATACCAAATCATCCAATGAATTTTGAATTATTCGTACAGACGATCCATGATCATAATATATGATCTGATGTCATTTCACTTTGAAATTTCAGTTTATAGATAGTTTTTTTAAGGAATTAATATATAATGAGTCTTGGAAACTGAATTCAAACTACTAGAGAAATGTTGCTGCAAATTTCTCTTGATAGTGGATAAGGAGAGTGTTTAGGAGAGTGTTTTGGGAGTGGAGAGTGAGAGATCTTGTAAGAGATTATGAAGGGATTCACAAGGTTGCACAAAGGTTAGGATCTCTTCTTTGTTTATTTAAATCTCTGCCCTACTTCCTTGAAGGCTCTTGAGAGAATATTTTCAAAGGAGATCGGTTCTCTGCCTTTACCAAGAGGGTGAAAAAGGATGACAGTTCTCTACCTTTACTAGGAGGTTGAAAAAGGATGACGGTTCTCTACCATCACTAGGAGGGTGAAAAAGGATGATGATTCTCTGCCATGCTGGATTAGTGGAAGAGAGTTTGTAAAGGCTTCTCCACTTTACTGTGAGGATAAAAGGAAAGTCACTTTGCTTTAGTGCAATAGTTTGAGAAGGAGTCTCCATGGAGTGAACGTAGGTCTAGTTGGACCGAAAAACTATAAAATTTTGTATTTTTCTATTCCTTGACTTTTTACTACATTTTAATTTTTTGCATTTTAAATTTCTATGATTAAAAATATTTTGTAAAAATCTAATCAACAACATATTATGAGAATCATTGCTTAAATTTTCTAACAATGATTTTTGATAATTCAAGAGTTTTTTTTTTTAATTACAAATTCACCCCCCTCTTGGTTAGCATTGGGACAGTTCTATTAGGTCTAACAATCTACATGAACTTTTAAGTGGTATCAGAGCTTATTTTAAAAACTAAAGTTTAGATTACATTTTAAAAAATAATTATAGCTAATTTTCGAAACCATAATACTCCTAAAGGATATTCAATCACTACATCACCTTTATTTCATAACATTCCATTTGGATCTTGAAAAACTCGCATGTCTACTTTTCTGCAATCACTTGACTATCGCATGTGGATTTTAGTACAGGAACTTTACACTAGACCCACTAGACTTGTTGATGGCATTAGGATTGAAACATCATTTTCTTATTAGACATTAGATTAAAAAGACTTAGCTCAGTTAAATGAAAAATGTTTAAATAGTATTTTTTGTTCCCTAAAATGAGGACTACATGCGTGTTTCAACTTGTAAAATTAGAAAAGAAATTTGGGATAGACTTTGCACATTTTATGAAAGAACTAATGAGGTGAAATAATCTAGATTGAACATTCTATTTTGTGACTATGAACTATTTTGTATGAAACTGAATGAGTCAATTTCTGATGTGTATGCACGCTTTACTTAGACTATTACATCATTGCAAAATTTAGGTAGAGAATTCACTAATTCAAAAAAGTTAACAAAATTCTATATTGTTAACCTACTTCTTATGACGTAAAGTTAACTGTCATAACCGTGTCTAAAGATTTGAACGTATATTCTATTACAATCTGCTTGGATCACTAATTGCTTACGAGCAAGGAGTGACTCAAAGACAGATTGATGCAGGTGACAAGAGAAAAGAAAAGAACATTTCATCAGAAGTGGATAATTTAGAAAGTGATCAATCACTGCCTGAGAATGAAGAATATATTGCACTCTTGACGAGGCAATTTAAAAGTTTCCTTAGAAGGAAGTAACAAAGATGTCAGCATTAAAATAAAGGTAAATTTAATAGGAATGTAAAAGTTTTAAATAATATCATTTGTTATGAATACAGGAAGCCTAGACATATTAAGAAAGATTACCCAAATCTCAAAGCTAATCCTAACAAGGAGAAAGTTGAGAAGAAAATAGATATCAAGAAGGGCAAGAAAAGAATGCATAGATCTTTCTAGGCTGACTCATCTTTAGACTCTTTATAAATAGAAGCAGAAGAGGAAGTTATAAATTTGTGCTTAATGGCAGACAACCTTGATCATTCAGATCAAGATAAGGTATGCAACCTATCCTATGATGAACTATTTGAAGTTTCTAAGAAAATCCATAATGCATATAGGAAACATAAGAAAATTACATACTAATCTTAACCTTGAGTATTTAAATATACAAAAAAAGAATATGAAAATCTTAGGAAAGATAATGCAGACATAGATAACAACTACATGGCTTTATTGGATGAATTTGATGATTTGAATAAGAAGCATGAACAATTGAAAATATCATATAGTGAGCTTGAAAATGATTTTAAAATTTTTATGGGTAAAGCTGAACATAGGGAAATTGATTTAAAAATTAAAAATTTAATTTTAAAAAAATGCAAACTCATATCTAGAAATAAAATTGAAGGCTATTATGGAAAATAGACCGACTCCCACACTTCAACAATTTTATAAGTCTAAACAAAAGCACACAAGTTCAAAACCTAGGAAGAGACTATTATAACTCATATAAATTAACAAATCCTTTTCCTGGTGTGAAATATTTTTCATGTAGAATGATAGGGAATATATTACACACTTATACTATTCATAATAAAACAGATTTAGTATAGAGACCTAAGATGCATCAAATATAGCACATCAAACATACGTCTGGTTTATCATTGCCAAGAGGTGAACCCAAATTTATTTGGGTTGCCTATAGAGACCTAAGATGCATCAAACATAGCACATCAAACATACGTCTAGTTTATCATTGCCAAGAGGTGAACCCAAATTTATTTGGGTTGCCAAGTCTAACATTTGATCATTTTTTAAAAATGCTCCCATATAAGCCCTCGTGAGAGCATTTGGTACCTAGACAGTAGATGTTTGAAATATATGACTAGAGATACAACTCAATTCATATCATTGGAAGCCAGGAAAAAAGGCAAGGTAAGACTAGAAGATAATACCACTAGGAGAGTGGTAGGTACAAGTATGATTGGCAACAATAATAATTTCTTTATTGAAAATGTTTTATTGATTAAAGGCTTAAAACACAACTTGCTAAGTATTAGTCAGTTTGTGATAGAGGTTTAAACATTAAATTTTTACCTACAAGCTACATTATAAGCCATAATAGAGTTGATGTCTTGCATTGAAATAGGATAAATAATATTTACATGCTTGATTTAAATTATGTTAAATCCTTTAATACTTTTTATCTCAAAACTATCTTTGATGAATCTTGGTTATAGCATAGAAGACTTTATCATTCAAGCATAAAAAACCTTAGAAAGATTACTCAGAAAGGACTGGTTAGAGGCATACCCAAATTAGACTTCACTAAGGATCACCTATGTGATGCATGTCAATTAGAAAAATAATTCAAATCCTCCTTTCATTCAGTTAAGGATCCTTGAACTAACAAACCAATAGAAGTCCTTCACATGGATCTTTTTGGACCGGTTAGCAATATATGTCTAGGATGAAAAGGTTATGGTTATGTAATTATTGATGATTATTCAAGATTCACTTAGATTAGGTTCTTATCACATAAGAGTGAATCATTTGAAGAGTTTAGAAATTTTTATACTTGGATTCAGAGGAAGCTAGGTTGTCAAATTCTTACAATTCAAAGTGATCATGGAGAAGAATTTAAAAATGAAAAATTTGAAGCTTTTTGTAAAGAGAAAGGAATATATCATAACTTTTTAACTCCTAGGACCCCTCAGCAGAATGGGGTTGTTGAAAGAAAGAATAAAACATTGATAGAAGCTGCTAGAGCCATGTTGGTTAAATATTCACTTCCTAAATATTTTAAGGCTAAATTGATTAGTACAGCTTGTTATGTTATGAATAGTGTGAATACTAGATCTAAGTTGAACAAGACACCCTATGACTTTCTTAAGGGAAGAACACATAACCTCTGATATCTGCATGTCTTTGGATGTAAGGTGTTTATTTATAACAACGATAAAACTCCTTTAGGAAAATTTGATCCTAAATCAAATGATGAAATGTTTTCAGGATATTCTAGTGTTGGAAAATCCTATAGAGTGTTTAACAGAAGAACTTTGGTAGTTGAGGAGACCACTCATGTAGTTTTTGATTAATCAAATATTTTCGGAGGGTCTAAGTTGGAAGAAGATGTTAAATAAATAACCCAATAAATTAAAAATATAAATCTTGAACAAAGGGTTGAAATATAAAATGTATTTTCTACATAATGGAATTATTCTAAAAGTCATCCTAAAGATTGGATTTTAGGAGAACCAAGTGAAGGTGTTAGAATTAGGCATGGCCTTAACAAAGAAGTGAACCACTCATCTTTTATCTCAATAATTTAACCCACTAATATAAATCAAGCACTTTTAAATGAATTTTGAATTTTGCCTATGAAGGAAGAATTGAATCAATTTGTTAAAAATAATGTTTGCGAATTGATAGAAAGGCCTAAAAATCAAAGTGTTGTGGGTACTAAGTGGGTGATCAAAAAAAAAGAATGACTCAGGTGTAGTGGTTAAAAATAAGGCAAGATTGGTGGCCAGGGGTACAATCAAATAAAAAGAATTGATTTTGAGGAAACTTTTGCCCTTGTAGCCAAACTTGAAGCAATAAGGGTGCTTTAAGCCTTTGGTAGTTTTAAAGGATTTAAATTATTTCAAATGGATGTTAAAAGTGCCTTTCTTAATGGGGGGATTAAAAAGAATATTTATGTTGAGCAACCCCCAGATTTTGAAAATTTTTAATTTCTTAATCATGTGTTTAAATTGAAAAAGGACTTGTATAGACTAAAATAAGCACCTAGGGCATGGTACGAAAGTCTAAGCATATTCCTATTGGAAAGATCATTTGTTAAAGAAAGTGTAGACACCACGCTTTTCTTAGAAAGAGTAGGAGATGACATACTCATTATTCAAATATATGTTGATGATATCTTATTTGGATCCACCAATCAAATTTTTTTGATGATTTTTTTAAAAATAATGAGTAGTGAATTTAAAATGAGCTTGATGGGAGACTTGAGCTACTTTCTTAGTTTTAGCATAAAGCGAAAAGAGGATGGCACATTTTTGAGTCAGTCAAAATATATTAAGGACATCCTTGAGAAATATAAAATACATAGAGCTAAACCAATAAGTACACTGATGAGTTCCTCAGTACAGTTAGATGAGGACTCTAAAAGCAAAAATTTTGATCAAAAGAAATTTAAAGGAATGATTGGATCATTACTTTATTTAACTACAAGCAGACCTGATATTATAATTAATATTTATTTGTGTGCAAGATTTCAAGCTAATCCTAAAGAATCTCTTCTAACTGTTATTAAAAGAATTATGAGATATCTTTTAGGAACTCAAAATTTATGAATTTGGTATCCTAGGCATAGCTCCTCTTTTAAAATCATTGGATATTTTGACTTATATTTTATAGGGTGTAGAGCTGATAGAAAGAGTACTTCTTGGACTTGTAAATTCATATGAAACTCTTTAGTCTTTTTGTTTAATAGAAAGCAAAATTCAGTAGCTCTTTCTACTGCTGAAGAAGAATACATAGCTTTAGGGAGTTGTGTGGCATAAGTTCTATAGTTAAAACAACAACTAGTAAACTTAGGTTTTTTAGTTGGCACTATTTCAATGTTCTGTGATAATACAAGTGCCATTCGCATTTCAAAGAATTCTATTCAATACTCCAAGACTAAGCATATAGACATTAGGCATCACTTCATTAGGGATCATGTCACCAAAGGAGAAATTAAGCTACATCATGCAGCAACATTAAATTAACTTGCAGATATTTTTATAAAACCATTAGCTTTTGAAATATTTAGCATGTTAAGAACCAGATTAGGCGTGATTGATATTTATGCTTGATAATTATAATTCTGCAAATTTCATTTCTGTTGTATCTTTTTTTGTTAAAATTTATGTTTTGTTTTGTGTTAGTGATTTATTTTGTTTGATTTATAGTCAATTTTAATTTTGATTTCTTATTTGTTTGTTTTTTGTTTTTGATTTTATGTCTTATCGATCTTGGTTGATTTTTTCATGATGGATTGTGTTGATGATTATCATGTGCTAATGTATACTTAATCTTCTATTCATATTATGCAAACTCAATTCGTATTGTATGAATTCAATAGATTTTACATGATTTTTTTTTTCTTTCTTCTAAGTTGAGCAGAAGAAAAATGAATTTTTTGTAAAGCATATCATACTGTACAATGACATCATCATTTGTATGATCAGTTAATTTTTATCTGTATGATTGGGATGTGTTTTCAAAATGACAGTTAATTTTTCAAAGATCGTACGTTTAGACCTCAATTCATATGTACGATCAAGGTGTTAGTTGGCATGTAAATGATCTCAATCATTTGGCATAAAATTTATTTTTGATCATCCCAGACAAAAGCCTATTCATCTGTACGATTGGGTTGATCAAAAAGTCGTATGATATGACTCCTCGAGAATCATATTTATGAAAATATGTTTCATCATATTAAGTGTTTTTTACTATTTCCATTCGTCTGTATGAAAAATTTTTCATCCCATTAAAATCAAAATCAAACATACGAACCCCTTTTTGTATTGTACGAACTGACATGATTTCTTTAAATTGGAAGCCATTCTTCGAATATTACACTATTCCTTCACTTTCAAACCTTCTTGTGTTCAAATGGCAAGCACTAGTGGCAAAAGGGCTTGACACTCCAAAGGGTCTTCTTCTCGTTCAAAAGAAGTGGATGAACATTTTCTTTCTAAAGAAAATGAGCAACCTTACGAAAGATTCTTCAAGGCAAAAAAAACTCCTTCACATCTTCTGATTCAGGAAGACATCAACTTCTTATTAATGCCTCTCTTTGATTCTACCCAACTTGCTTTTATTCTCACATTAATCCATGCCTTTCATTTGAGACTTTTTACCTTTTTCTGGCCAATTTAAAAATAAGGGAGAACCACACAGTCATGTCATCTTATGTTCTTAAATAGAGAGTAGAGATAACTAAGGAACACCTAAGTACACCTTAGAACATAAGGAGTAAGAGCACACACTATGACTTCGAGAGAAGATTCTGACTGGTCTATAGTAAATCAAACTCTTAGAGGTATACCTACAGCCAATCATATATCTTGTATATACACTCTAAATTAAATGTCAGGATCATCCAGCATGTTTTTAGAAAATCCATTATTCCTAAAGTTGGTGATCATATCAACCACACTCCTTTACTTTATTTAGTTATATATCTCATAATGACAAACACTCCAGTCGATGAAGCCCAGCTGATTCTGGACTACATCAACAATCTGACTGATATTAGACTTCCTACCGCTAGAAGGAAGAAAACTATCGCTTCAGGATATTTGATTGCCTATATCCTCAAAAAGAAATATAATTTGGATCATCCTGATCCTCCAAATCAACTTCCATGCTATTTCATTGATGCTTCCTTTCATTCTCTTTTTCAACAGGCTCAAGGGGATGAGGGTGATGAAATGAGAAGAGAAGAAGAGCGAAGCACCTGCACGTGCACCTGCTCTTAGACTTAAGCAGCATTTCTTTTATTTTGACCAACTTGAGTCTCACTTTGATCAAAGATTTGATCATATTGAAACTCGCATAGACTAGCAGGATGTGAGATATCACGAAGATATGGACTGGGTGAGAGGACTGTTTGACTTCCTAAATACTCAAGTAGCTATAATTAACAGCTTTTTTTTTTTGTTCAACCCTCCTCAGCCACCTACAGATAAGGATCATCCACTTTATTAGTTTTATTTTCTGTTGAACTTGATGTATGCCTTATTTTTAGTTTTCATGTGATGATGTACTCTTATTATTTAGTTGTATTAGCATTTGATTTTGTTGACGTATGAATTATTTTAGTCTTTTTTTTAAATGTGTGAAATGATATTTCTCTTATATCTGGTGTTAATGCTCTTAAATTATTCTAAATTCTTATAGACTAATTAAATATAGTTGATCTATGGAATGAATTTTTAAATTATTTTGCACTACAACTTAATCTCCTAGCAAAATTTGAAATTCTCAAAATTTAAATCAAATTGTGATTAGATATAGATAAGGAGATCATTTTCTTGATCTTATAGATTTTTTTTTATATAAAAAATTATTGTAAAAATGGTTGAATTAATTTTCTTTTATTTTCTTGTTCAATATGTTGATTTCTTTTTTAATAATTGAGTTTTGTTTTAAGATTTGTTGATATTGGGAAGAACAAAAAGAAAATAGGAGATTTAGCATTAAGATGTGCAAGATCTCTATCGTGATTGCTCCAATCACTAAAAGGTGTTTAAACTTTGATGCAATTCATAACTCTAACTGGTGCAGAATAATCTTCTAGTGTCATATTCCACATTCTAAAATCAATAGACTATAAAAATGTTAGCATTCTTCTTTTCTAAAAATCAAATGGAATATTATTGAATAGTAGTAGACAAGTTATTGAATAACCCTACGAAGTATTCCTATTTCCAAAAGGTGTCACTTGATCTTTTCTTAGGAATTTTTAAATCACTAATACTGAGACTAAATTTTATAAAAAATCAATTTGGATCGTTAGATTGACTTGAACTACAAAAGGGTACCAAGAAGGGGGGATGAATTGGTGTTTAAACATTTCATTTTTAAAAACCCTTTAAAAAGTGATGTCAAGCTACACAAGAGAAATAAAAATATCAAAGAACAAAATGAAATTTGTAATTTTTTGATTGAACAAAAAAATATTTTATTCCATTCAATTTTAAGATTTAACAAAATAAATTTTTTCACAAAAATAATCCAAAGCTTTCACAATATCATTATCTCTAATTTCATTAAAATAACATAAAGGAAATAAAAATGCAAGAGATAAATTATAAAATAAAAGGAATGAGCACACCAAAATTTTTATAATAGTTTGGTCAAACCTTGACCTACGTCCACTCCCCAGAGTCCTCTTCGGGTATTGTGCTAAACCTTTAGTGACTGTCCTTTAGCTCCCACAAAAATGTGGAGAAGCCCTTACAAAATTACTTACACCCTTCAACAGTGTGGCTGAGAACCTGAATCCTTTATGCCCTCCTACTTAGGTAGGGAACCTAGAATCCTTTTCACCTTCTTGGTAAGGTAGAGAACTTAGAATTATTTTTACCCTCCTGGTGAGCTACAGAACCTAAATCTTTGGCCTTAAAAAATTTCTTCCCATAGTAACCCAAAAGATCAATGAAGACACTTGGAGGAACCTAGGTAGAAGCTTGGTTGGAGTAACAACATGAATCCCATCACACTACTTCTCCCTCTCACATAACTTTTCCTTCTCCCTCTCCAATTTCCAGTACCTCTCAATCACTCTTATAGAAGTATCTCAATATCCAAAGGCTTTTTCAAAGTCTAATAAGAGTGTCAAAATACAAGGCTTTCTAAAAACCCTAATTCTTAATACTACCATGTTTTTTTCATACGGATCTGGGTTCATACAGTACGATTAGGTAAAAAACCTATTTCATCTAGTACAACTTAAACAATCATAATACGATATGTTTAAAATTTGTATATTAATCATGCAATATGATCATTGTATTATACAAAATGATTAGTTCATTCATCTTAAGATTATATAGGGTGAACTTCAGAATGATTGAAAACCATCTCTACGAATCATCCAGATAAACTATATCATACATTATGAATTAGTTCAACAATCAGAGTTTCATCTAGGATGATCCCTGGGATGATTGTTCTTCATCTCAGCCAACCCTCTAGTATAATCTATAACATGAGGTATGATTTTCCATATTTATTAAACCATAATTTCATTAACTAATCATGGTGATTAATTTATGTAATATTTTAAATATCATATAGTATAAATAGTTTTCATACATTATGATTGATTCAAAATTTAAATATTTAAATACTTACCTAAATCTGATAGGCAACTAGGGTTTTTGAGTAAAATTAATTATCCTATATGATCTAGTTAATACAATACGATTAGTTCAAAAACCATAATTATTCAATTAATCATTTCAATTAATTTTTTTAAATAACTAATCATACAGTATGATCTTATTCATATAATATGATTAGTTCAAAAAATCTAAAATTTATTTTCTCACTCTCCCGTCTGTGTGTATGGTCGCTTAGCATATACTCTTACAAGACTTTGACTCATTAAATATAAAAATAAATAAATAAAATTATAGACTCTTATAAATGTCATCATATTCCAACCAATCTTGAGCCCTAAATCTTCACTACACGGTGTATAGTCTTCCTGAAATGTTAGTGCACACAAGAGCAAATATGCAATACAAATATTAAGAGAAATAAAGAGGTAATTAATAATGTTTTTTTATGATCAAAATCACAAGCTTGGGATCCTGTACTGCAACACGTTAGTGTAATACCCAAATAGAGAACCTTTTTGGGATTAAATATAGGTTAATGTTGACTAAACTATTATAAACAATGGTTTTCATATCTTTACTTTCCTCCATTTACTTTTTTTCACTTTGCTTTATTTTGGTTTTTATTGTCAATGGAAAATTTTTGGGTGATAAAAATCTTGTTGAACCTAAAAAAGAAAAAACATATATATTTTGTAAAAAGGTTATATATATATATATATATATATATATATATATATATATATATGCTTTTGGTTTATATTTTGAAAGATTACTTAAAAATAACAAACAAAAATATTTTCTAAAAGTTTTAGTAACAAAACTATTTACTTTATGATGTTATTTTAAAATTTTTATTTTCATAAACGCTTTCACACTTTACTTCGATCCTATTTAAAAAACATTTTAAAATACTAATTCTCCCTTCCCCTTGGTGTGCATAATCACTTTCAAGTTCAACCTAAAATCTCTTGGACATAGCACTTTAAGTCAATCCACTTGCCTCTTAAATTGGTTTCAAATTATTCTAATTTAGTTTAGAATCATTTACAACTATTATTCGGTCATGGATAATCCTATTTGACCAAAAAATGGAACATTTACCAAAATGCCCTAGGACTTCTTATGTAGGTTCCATTAGTAAAAACCTTAAACTCAAACATTGCCATTAGCTCCTAATGGTCCTAACCCTTTTTGGGATCACTTAGAACCATGCCTTACCTATGGCCAACCTTAATTTACCCTTAGTCATCAATGTTACTAAAATTCCCCCAAAGACCCATCTTGATATTTGTAAGAATAAACCAATTATTTTTGGGATGACAATTGTCCCAAGTGACTCTAAACCTCTTTAAATATATTTTAATCCATGTTGGATCCATGGTTAACCAAGTTGTCCATTAAAAATAAAAAATTTCTAAGAAACCCCTAAGTTCTTACCCACGGGTTTCTTATGTCAAACTCTTGCATTTAGTCTAGGAATTTACACAAACTAATACAATAATATTCAAGTATCATCAATATTCACTACTCAACCATTTTTGACCCATATTGACTTTAGCTTATAATGCCCTAAATTCCCTTGGAGAAGTTTAGTCTATCTAAACTCTAATCAAATTTAACAACATTATATCATAAGCCTCTCTTGACCTTGGCCTAGCTCCCCTAGGTAGCACAACCCGCTTGGGTTAGCCAATTTAGTTCAAATGTTTTGACCTAATTTGACTCAAAACTCCCAAAACTAATCTAACTCAACTAAAGCGAAAAACTACTTAATCCCTTCCCTCCATTACCTCCGCTGAAGATTATAAAGCCTTTCTAAGTTAGCTAGTCAAATGGATCCACCTAGAATGTTAGCTTGAATTTAGGACAAGCCACTTAGTTGAGCCAAACTAAGGGAACAACCAAGCCATCTCATTAATAACCTTAGGATTTATCTAGGACATTTGTAAGACTCCCATTAGCCAATCCCAATGAACTTTGCTAGTAGGAATCATCAATGATGGTTGAAATAATATATAGATATATTTCTAAAAATTAATAAATAATCATCCATATATTGAAATTTAGCAAGGAAAACTAGATCCCCCATATTCTTTAGAGTGAGAGTAAGTGACCCAGTCCTTTCTCAGCCTTCAAACCCAACCTATGTGTGAAATTAACCATGCTCTAGTGATCACTCCATGGCTAAAAATGGTTTTGTGATCCATTGCTGCTCAACTTTTGTAGACTTTAGCAAATGTTTTCAACAAGTTGAGATGAAATCACAACAAGCATCCATCACATTAGGAAGCACTAGGTCCAAGTATGTTCCAATTTTAACCATAGAAGTGATGTGGTTTCACACATTATAAATCTAACCTAGAATGTAATCTAATCTTGTTGTTTGATTTAAAAATTATAATTTCCAAAATAAATTGATCAAAACTTGTCTATGAATTTGTTTGGATAGAGGAAAATATGATCGACACTTTTTATTAGTGATCGAAGGTGGAAGGAAAAATCACAACTGTTGACCTCATTTATTTTTGAGGTCTTTTGAACATCAAAACCCTAAACTTAAATCAACATGCTCAGAGCATTCCACCCTATACTACACTAATCACTTGACTTCAATCATTATTTAATTCTCATCATTTGGAGCTTCATACATTGAATTAATCAACACTAGTTCCCTACCCAAGTGACTGACCCATTTGGCCAAGTAGAGCTTGCTCAACCTAGTCAAATTGATCAAATCCCCATATTCACTATATTCAAACTCAAATTTACTTCTAAACTTCACTAAATTTCTCTAAACTCAGCCCATCATGGATCGAACATGCTTGGTCAATTTGACCTAGTCAACAATTGACTTGGTAAACTCTACCAAAAATTAGTAAAACCTAACTAGTTTAGGTCAGACATCCAAATTCACACAAATAAAATCCATCAAACCTTTTAATCTAAATAACCTTATACTTTTGATGAATCAAGACCATGGGAGACCTCTTTTTTCCAAGTTGACTAGGTCAACTTAATCAAAATGGTCATAACCTATTTAAAATCAATTTCCAAACTCAAAATGCAAACCCAATGCATCAAACCTTATGCTTTTAATCTAAATAACCTCGAGGGATTCTCTAGAGTATACCCTAGCTAGCTTGACCATGTTTGGCCAGTGGAAGTGGTCAAATTAATTAAAATTATTAAAATGGTCAAATTTGGTCAAACCCTTATAAACCCACTCATCCAACCCTCACCGCTCCATTTAGCTTGCTGGAATCTACTCTGTAACCTTCCTAATCATGATTAATCCCAGTTCAAACCTTTGGTTTAGCCCAAACTAACTCTAAGTTGTCTCCCCTTCACAAAATGCCAAAAAATACTTTCACATTACATTATCCTTCTCTGGATAAAGCCTTTTCCCCTAACCAGTTGGGTCACATACCAAATATCTTTGAAGTATCCCTAACGAATCTCAGCCCTGCATTAAAATCCTAACACTTGAAATAAGGAAAAATACTCATTCAAGCTTCATTTTTCAACTAGATTCTCTCCAAAGCAAACTTTTCTTTCATTTTACTCTAATAGTATCCTTCTTTGCTTCCCCACCATTTTCAGGCCTTGAAAGCTTATTGGTGAGAAGATCCAAGGGTGACCTAAGGCCTACTCCTTGAGGACTTTCAAACTTCCAATCCAGACGTGCTTTAGCTTTGATTCCTTCAGAGAAGTTATTCTTCAATCTCAAATTAAGATAATAAGCCATTAAATAGCCCCTGAGATATATTCAACAAAGGTATTTTCCAAACCCTAATCTCAAACCTAGGGTTTTCATTATATGTATTATAAAGCACTCTAACTTTTTATAATGGAATTTTATATCTGTATAAATAATCTCCAAATGATTCATGAAGTTTGATTCAATGTATCATCTCTACAAAGAAAATCAAATTTCCTTTAAAATTGTATTATGAGGAAGAAGATGAATCTTGACTATATATTTATGTGGACGGCCAAGATCTCATTGAATGGATCGTCTGATCTACCTCTTCCAAACTGCGGGGAAAACTAGATCTTGTTTGATCAAATCCGAGCCATCGATCAATATTACATGGATCAAAAGACCCATAATGCACTATTGTATTTAGATAGCAAATCTAGGTGCGATGTATGGTAATGTTCTACTGACATAGCTAGCCATCATCCTATTGCCTTCTAAACATTTAGCAAATGGATTTAAATTGAATTAAAATCATTATAAACTTCAAAAATTCATAAAAAATAATTTCATAGCCAATTTTTTTATGTAATAGCTCTATGGATTTGAGAAAGAGAGCTTTATCATTTAAAAAATAAAATTAAATAAATTTGATGTATTTTGAGTAATTATTGAATTTTTTATTAATCCCAAAATGCATGTCCAATTGAATTGAATCTTGGCTGTGTGATACCATGAGATGTCCTTACTGCCCCATAATTTTCATAGCCCTATCTAAATTCTTTATAATTCTGAGTTGAAATTTTTAATATATGGGGAATTTTTGAACCCCAACATTTCAAAATTCATAGTGGACAATCCATAGAGAATTAGACCACCAATTGTTTGTGGATTGTTTATTTTTATGCAAGGGTTAGATGACATTGATTTCAAACTCAATTAAATATTAGAGACACTTAGGTAAATTAACTCTAGGTATGGTCTACAAAAAATTGAAGAATTCTAGGTAATTCACATGATATCTAATAGGGATGGAACATAAACATATCACACATAATAACATGATAAACCTTAGGATTTAATTTCATCTTAATTAGAATTTTTTAATTCAATTAAAACCCAAATCCAAAAGTTAGACTTGGATTTGGGACTGATTTTCTAAAATGCTAAGTCCCAAATTAGGTGTCTTAGGACTTGTAATCACTCCATCCTTTATGGGGGAATGAATGTACTACAATTGTGAGCCTTAGGACTTGCAGGTTAGTGGGTTCTACAACTTTGAGTCTTTAACTTACATGGTTCTTTAAAATTAAATAATCAAACTTAAACATTTTTAAATATAATTAATAAAATACTAAATCATTAAAACATAAACTTAAATCAAAATACTTTTTAGCCTATAATAAACAAACAACTTTAAATTAACATAACTTAAATAATAAAACTCCTTCGGACATAATAAAAGCCATATAACCTTCTTCACAAATTATAGATGGTTTACTAGGATAACTGACTCTATAGTCTAGCCTAAGATGGTGATTGTTTTGAAATTCTTATAGATGCCTTACTTAGAGGGCATCTTATTTTTATTTACTTATTTTTTGTACTCTGCATAATAATACATATTTAGTCACTTTTACCTACACAGTGCACTACGTTTAGTAGCTGCATGTAGGACTGCATTACACATTTATTTCTTGCTTTTACTTTATTTCTTATAGTAGGAAGTTCCTAGAATATACTTAGGATTAAATGTAAAGTCAAATGTTAAATATAAAGTTTATAGAATGTATCTATATCAAGTTGCATAAAGATTTGTTAGAGATTAAATGTATTTCCTTATACATATAGGCCTCCAAAAAGGGAAATGCTTTCTCTTCATTTGAGGAGCATTATCTTTTAGAATCCTATAGGAGACATCGATCCAATAGATAATAAGAAAATAAATTTAAAATAACATTCATAGGAATAAAAATCCATACATGTTGTGGTGGAGCTTGGCCACCTTCCTTTTGAATAAAACCTGAGTTGTACTTTAAATTTTCCTAAATAAATAAAATATAATTTTCTTACACTTTGTTTTGTACTACTTCATATTACATGTATGCATTCATATTGGTTGTAGATTATATTATATGATAGCTTTTCATAGGTTTCCTTAGGTATATATGTTCCAAACTTTATAGGTACATATATGCTAGTTCTAGGATGATACTATAATAATATCATAAATACCAACACCTTTACCTAATTAGACATAAATACAAGCATTTTAAAAATCAGTAATGCTACACTAGCCTAACAGACAATCCTATGGCAAGGTAAAGGGTCCATGCATAGAGTCTACTCGACTATTATTGTTGGTTGAGGGCTTTATGTTGCCAAATTTTTCTAGAAAATCCTAGACTAAGAAAACTATAGAAGTTTAGTGTAAAGTAAAAATAAAGTTTAGAGTTTAGGGTGTCTTTTGCGTAAAAAATTCATTAGTTAGGTGCATTTTGAAAGTTCGATAGGAATGTTAAGCCCTGATGAACTAGTCCCAAGGCTAACCAAGAGGGGGGTGAATTGGTTATTTAAAAAATTCGAGAGTAACAGCAAAAACCTTTTCTATGATATGCAGCGGAAACAAGTAAATACTCAAATGAAAAGATTAAACACAAATTTCACCCAAGCAGATAACCACAGAAAAACTAAAGTGCAGAAAGTAATCAGAAAGGACACACCAGAATTTTATAGTGGTTCGGTCAACTTTACCTATGTCCACTCCCCGGAGCCTCTCCTCCGGGGATTGCACTAACTAAAAGTGTCTCTCCTTTTGCTCCCAAAGCAAGGCGGAGAAGCCTATACAAAAAAACCTCCTTTCCACCGACACGGTCGGGCAGAGAACCCAACCTCCTTTTGCTTCCTCCTGAAGCAGGCAGAGAACCTCGGACTCCTTTCGCTTCCTTCTGAAGCGGGCAGAGAACCCCGGATCTTCTTGCGAACGATCCTCTCAGAAAGGACACCAACACGATGAAAGACGACGAGTGGAGAAGACGGCTCTGATCCTTGCTTAGAGTAACCTTTGTGAACCCCTCACGAACTCCCCCTCACAAGATCCTCTCTCTCTCCCAAACTCTCCCTCTCTAGGGTTTCTCTGCAAAGGAAAGTGACAAAATATTTTTCTTGCTCGAAGAAAAATTTCTTTTAAAGTAGGGCTCTAAAATTGCCCTAAATCTCAACTAGTCGGCCTAGATCGTCCAGGATGATCGATAGATCATCCTGTATGATCAGTTCAAAATCAGCTTCTTTAGCCTGGACGATCTGGCTCTTCTGGATGATTAGTAGAAAAAGTTGTTCATATCATCCCGTACGATTCTGCGATCGTCCGGGATGATTAGTGCAAATTGAGGAATTTCGTCCAGAAGACCTCTCGGGTCGTCCAGAGAAACTTGTGCTGGATGACCCAAAAATGACATGATTGTCCAGAACGATCAGGATATTATCCTGTATGATTATTTCAAAATGTGCCCAAATTAACCTGAGCACCGCTCTGGACGTCCAGCTGAAACACACTAGACAATCATGTTCGTTCAGGATGATCCTGTGATCGTCCAGGATGATATGATCATATCAATCAAGTATTAATTACTTTCCTTAATTACCAGACTAATTTAGGCATGATTATACTGGATCGTCCAAGACGATACACGTATCGTCTGGAACGATCAGACCAAAATATCTTAAAATAAAAACTTGCCTAACTTGATCTGGCGGCTGAGAATTTCTGATTTGAGCATATCGTCCTGTACGATGCAATGATCTTCCAGGATGATCTGCTTAATAAGACACACTTAACTTGGTCACCCTAATTAGGGTTTCTATTTTTACTTGATCATCCAGGATGATGTAACTATCGTCCAGGATGATCTGAACAGAAACTTGAACAGAAACTCTAATTCACTCAAGCTCTCCCCCTGAGTGTGTGTGTGCAGGGTTACTTAGCTAGGGGATCAGTTACATTATAATTGACTCAAGAAAAGGAAAATAGTATACTTAGACACACTTAGACTCGATCTTGAGTTGGCTTGAGATGCTCGTGATCTTTTGTGCCTGAAACGGGTTAGCCAAGCAAAACACAATATAAACATATTTGTCATCATCAAAACTAGATTTGAACCAATCTCCCCCTTTTTTATGATGGAAAATATATGTGCAGTAGTTTAAAAAATAAAAAGAACTAGGAGATCGAAAAATAAAATTTTCCCAATTTTCATTGAACAACTAGAGCAGTACAGGAAACACAAATATAAAATATAAAAAGAATAAAAACTACTACAATTGACTCCCCCTTTTGACATCACAAAAAGGAGTAGGGCAAACAAAAACAACAAAACCAACAGTACAAACAAAATAGTACAAACAAAACACAGAAACAATAGCTACAAAATATAAAGAGAAAAAACATCTACAAAATAGAACACTAAAATGGAGGCGGAACCTGATCTGAAGGAGGAGGTGGCTGTGGTGGTGTAAAGTAACCATGGATGACTATAAAGTGGGCTCCAATCCTGACACATGGATCGTCCGGGATGATATAGTGGATCGTCTAGGATGATGACCAATAATTGGCGCAATTGCAGCCGTTCGATCATATCAGAAAGATATGGATCATATCATCCAGGATGATATAAGGATCGTCTGGGACGATCACCAATAATTGGTGTACTCAGTAGTATGATCAATATGGGGATGATTTGAATGGATCATCCAGGATGATATAGGGATCGTCCAGGATAATGTGAAGAAAATAGGAAAGGATGAAGGATGGAAATGAACGATCAGGATCCCAAAAACAAAAACAGTAAAATGAAAATAAAACTAAAGTGAATAAAATGTAAAACGGGAACACAAAAAACAACAATTTTTTTTATTCAATCTACTCCAGTAAATCAAAATTTTTCCTTGATTTTAAATCCAAAAGCCAATAAGAAGACGATTGACAGCGCTGAAATCTAGAAAAAGTTAAAAAATTAACTTTCGTAACTCCCACCTCGGACACCTTATAGATACAAATTCCCTTCAAAACAAAAATCCAATTCAGAAGAAAAGAAGTTAGATTCGAAAAGAGATCCTTTCAAGCCTCGTTCCAGAAAAATATCTGATATAATAGTATTACAAAGTAATAAACCAGAAATCAGGATTTTCAAACACAAGCTTTTGAACATATTAAGTGGCGCACATATTTTTCTAAGGCATTTAACGATCTGAAAGGGAAGGAAACTTGGTTGGGCTCATTTTGTGCCTCTTTTTCAATTTGTTTGGTGCTTTGTGCATCTTTTGATTTTTGATAAACTTTGTGTATCTTTGAGTTTGGCGACATTTCGCATCTTTTCAGCTTTGGGCTCATTTTGTGCCTCTTTTTCAATTCATTTGGCGCACTGCGCATCTTTTGTAAGCTTTCTCCCTCTCAAAATTATTAAAGGATCTCATCTGTAAAATTACCTTCCAGACATCGGAGACGCTCTCCACAATAAAGAAGAGTAATTCACAAAATAAAAACCATACACTGTATGATAAGTGCAATTACTTGGTTTAGAAAATCATAACAATGACTTAAAAACTTTGAAAACACTAATCATATGAGGTAGATTACTGTAGGAAGATAAAATAGATCTCTATTTTAAAAAACTAACTTTTTAATTTTGAAGAAAATTTTTATCCAAAAGAAACAATACACCATTTAAGGGAGTTAGAGGAAGAGAAATAATCATCAACATTTCTTCCCTTTAACAGATCCAGTGGAATCAATCACTTCTTACAAGCTTCCAAATAAAAATAAGGTAAAACTCTTAGTCAGAAATCCATTTTATCAGAAGTAGCGAGCAGTGATCGAATTTTGAAAAGCATAAAATAGTAACTAAAAGAGATGAACCAGTAAATAAAAACAGGTAAAAAATTACATCAAAATAAATACTCAAATCAAATTAACACGACTAAAATGAAAATCAGCAAACAAATAAAAACTAACAGAAAATGGATAATCAAATCAAATAGCTAACTAACAGAAGCAGAATAAAAACCAGAGAAATCAAAAATCAGCAATCATCAGAATTAAGCATTTATATCAATCTCCTAATCTGGTCCTTAAAATGCTGAATGAGTCAAAGGCCAGTGGTTTAGTGAATATGTCAGCCAGCTGATTTTTAGTTGCTACATGATGTAGCTCAATGTCCCCTTTTGTAACATGGTCCCTAATAAAGTGATGCCTTATATCAATGTGTTTGGTTCTAGAATGTTGGATTGGATTCTTAGAGATGCAGATGGCACTAGTATTATCACACAGAACATAAATTGTGCCTACAGGTAATCCTAAATCCAAGACTTATTGCTTCAACCAAAGAACTTGGGCCACACAACTCCCTAAGGCAATGTACTCAGCTTCAGCAGTGAAAAGTGCAACTGAGTTCCGTTTTCTACTGGACCAAGAGACTAAAGACTGTCCTATGAATTGACAAATTCCAGAAGTGCTCTTTCTATCAACCCTACACCCTGTAATGTCAGAATCAAAATATCTAATAATCTCAAAAGAGGTGCTATGCCTAGGGTACCAGATTCCTAAGTTTGGGGTGCCAAAAAGATATCTAAAAATTCTCTTATCAGCAGTCAGGTGGAACTCTTTAGGATCAGCCTGAAACCTAGCACAAAGATAGACACTAAACATGATATCAGGTTGGCTAGCAGTCAGGTAAAGCAGTGATCCAATTATTCCTCTATACTTCTTCTAATCAATAGATTTTCCACTTGAATCCTTATCTAACTGAACAGAGGAGCTCATGGGAGTATTGATTGGCTCGGCTTTGTCCATTTCATATTTCTTCAAAATGTTCTTAGTGTATTTAGATTGATTGAGAAAGGTTCCATCATCCATTTGCCTTATGCTAAACTCCAAAAAGTAGGATAATTCTCCCATCATACTCATCTTAAACACCTTACTCATTATTTTAGAAAACTTATCACATAAATATTTATCAGAAGATCCAAAAATTATATCATCAACATAGATCTGGACAATGAGTAAGTCATCCCCTATTCTCCTAAGAAAAAGGGTGGGGTCTATGCTCCCCTTAACAAACTCTCTTTCTAACAGGAATGTGCTAATCCTCTCATACCAAGCTCTAGGTGCCTGTTTCAATCCATATAAGGCCTTTTTTAATTTATAAACATGATTTGAATATTGGGAACTCTCAAAACCTGGGGGTTGTTCTACAAAAACATCCTCTTTTATTATCCCATTTAAAAAGGCACTCTTAACATCCATTTGAAACAGCTTAAATCCCTTATAACAGGCAAAGGCTAGTAGCACTCTAATGGCTTCCAATCTAGCTACAGGGGCAAAAGTCTCCTCAAAATCAATCCCTTCTATCTGATTATACCTCTTAGCCATCAATCTTGCCTTATTTCTACTCACCACACCAGAATCATTCATCTTATTCTTAAAGACCCACTTGGTTCCCACAATACTTTGATTTCTAGGTCTTTCTACTAACTCCCAAACATCATTCCTTACAAATTGATTCAATTCTTCCTGCATAGCTAAGATCCAAAACTCATCCGAAAGTGCTTGATTAATGTTGGTGGGTTCAGTCATTGAGATAAAGACAGAGTGGTTTACTTCCTTCCTAAGTCCATGCCTAGTCCTAATACCTTCAGAAGGGTCTCCTAAGATCAGTTCTTTAGGATGACTCGAAGAATATCTCCAATCTCTAGGCAGTGTGGTTTGAGGTTCTATCCTCTCCTCCAGATTTGCATTTCTAATCCCTTGGGTAATCTCCTCTACCTCTTCTTCTTCCTTAACTCTAGTCACCTTAGGATTAGATTCATCAAACACCACATGAGTTATCTCTTCCACCACCAAAGTCCTCTTATTGAACACCCTAAAGATTGCCCCACACTAGAATAGCCTAAGAACACTCCTTCATCATATTTGGGGTCAAATTTTCCTAAGGGTGATTTCCCATTGTTCAGAATGAAAACCTTACAGCCAAAGACATAGAGCTGGGATAGGTTTAGAGTTCTACCCTTAATGATCTCATAAGGTGTCTTGTTCAGTTTTGATCTCACATTCACCCTATTTAGCACATAACAGGCAGTGTTTACTGCTTCAGCCCAAAAGTATTTTGGAAGTGAACACTCAGCAAGCATGGCTCTCGCGGCTTCCACTAAGGTCCTGTTCTTCCTTTCAGCTACCCCGTTCTGCTGAGGAGTCCTAGGAGCTAAAAAATTATGACTAATCCCTTGCTCCTCACAGAAACTTCCAAACTTTACATTTTCAAACTCTCCACCATGATCACTATGAATAGTCAAGATCTCACAACCTAACTTCCTCTGAATCCAAGTGGAGAAGGACTTAAACTCATCAAATGACTCAAATTTGTGTGACAGAAATTTAATCCAAGTGAACCTCGATTAGTCATCTACAATCACAAACCCATAGACTTTTCCCCCTAAGCTGGCAGTGCTAATGGGTCCAAAGAGATCCATGTGAAGGACTTCTAAAGGTCTAGAGGTGCTAATGTCCTTAACAGAGTGAAAAGAGGACTGGACTTGCTTCCTTAACTGACAGGTATCACACAGGTGATCCTTAGTGAACTTAAGCTTGGGCACACCTCTAACTAAGTCCTTTTATGTGACTCTCGTAAGGGTTTTCATACAGGCTTGACATAATCTCCTATGCCATAACCAAGACTCATCAGCAACCATTTTTAAGTAAATTGAATTTTCAGCTTTAATGCAACTTACATCCAGCTTGTAGACGTTGTTGATCCTTTGTCCCTACAAAATAACTTTGTCATTTAAGCTTAAATTGCAGCAAGTGGGCAGGAATTTGATGATGTATCCTTTGTCATAAAGTTGACTGCTGCTTAGCAAGTTGTGTTTCATTCCATCTACAAGAAAAATATTGTCAATCATAAAATTCTTTGAATCACCAATTATACCTGAACCTACCACCCTCTTGGTGGTATTATCTCCAAGTGTAACCTTGCCTTTAGCCCTGGCTTCCAGCAAAATGAATTGATTTGCATCTCTAGTCATGTGTCTAGAATATCCGCTGTCCAGGTACCACATGCTCTCACAAGGTCTTGTGTGAGAGCACACCTACAAAATCATCAAATGTTAGTTTTAAGAACCTAAACAGGTTTGGGTTCCTTCTTATGAAAAGAAGAATGCGACGCATGTATGCTGTACTATGAAACAGGCAATTTGGGCCTCCACACCCAATGTGTACTACGGTGAACAGTTTAGGTGTGGGAAATGTGTCCTAACATGCCTCATGAAAAGCATCTAACACCAGAAAAAGGGTAAACTAATCTACGTGGGTGATAGTGCCTCTTCCTAGGTTTGTATGAAACATGCTTTGATGATTTTGAACTAGATTCTATAAAAGGTGGAGGTGCATAAAACTATGCAAAAGTAGGAGGTGTTTGGTTTTTCTCAAAAGCATTGATTTTAACTTTCAAAAATTTATTTTCTTTCTTTAAACTTGCAATTTCAAATTTCAAAGCACCATTGCTACTCTCCACTTCACATGCTATGTTGTCCAACTCTTTAAAAGGCTTTTCTAAATCAACATGCATGGTTTTCAGTAAATCATACTCAACAATTAATCAGAATACTTTTTATTCAGTTCATCAAATTCATCAAGTAAATACATGTGATTGCTGTCAACAGTGGAATGATCCTTAATCAAAATATCATGCTCTTTTTGCAAAGTCAAATAATCTAGTTTCAAGCTAGCATGGGTTTTCTTAAGCTTTCTATACGATACATGAATTTTCTCTGATATTTCAAGTAATTAATTATAAGTAAGATCACATACCTCTTCCTGGTCCGACTGACCAGGGTGATCATCAGCCATTAGACACAAATTTATTTCCTCCTCATCAGCCCAGAATGCCTTCTGAATCCGCTTCTTCTCCTTCCTCAACTTGTGTTTCTCCTCACCCTTCGCCTTGCTTGGGTGAGCTTTAAGTGTAGGACAATCAGCCTTAATGTGTCCAGGCTTTCTGCATTCAAAACAGACAGTGTCAGATGAACCCTTAAAATTTTTGTTGGACTTACCCTTGTTCCACTTCTGAAAGTTCTTGTGTTTCTTCCTTAGAAAGCTTTTGAATTGCCTAGTGATCAAGGCAATGTCATCGCTATCAGACCCGAAAGCACTAGTATCACTCTCGTTGGCCTTCAGTGCCATTATTTTTCTCCTTCTTCTTCTCACCTGCATCAAGCTGTCTTTGGTTCATCCCTTGCTCGTAAGCAATGAGTGATCCCAGTAAGCTATCAATAGAGTAAGTATTTAAATCTTTAGATTCAGTGATTATAGTTATCTTAGCATCATATGAAGAAGGCAGACATCTAAGAATTTTATTCACTCTTTCGAAGTTTGTAAGTTCTCTACCTAAGGCATATAAAGAAGTAACGATTTGAGTGAATCTCGTATACATTTTAGAAATAGTTTTAGTAGGTCTCATGCGAAACAGTTCATAGTCATGAAGCAAAATATTTAATCTAGACTGTTTGACTTCAGTTATACCTTCATACGTGATGCACAATCTATCCCAGATTTCCTTACCAATTGTACACGTACAGACACACATGTAATCCTCAGATTTTAAAGCATAGAAAAAATAATTCAAATATTTGGCATTCAATAATGCTAAGTCACGATCATCAAAAGTCCAATCAGTAAAGGGCAGTTCAGTTTTAACATTGTTAACCATCCTAAAAGGTGGTTCGTATCCATCCTTAACTAGCATCCACATGCGATAATCAATTAATTATAGAAAAGTGGACATGCGAGTTTTCCAAAAATCAAAAGGAATATTATCAAACAAAGGTGATCGTGTGATTGAATAACCTTCAGCAGTATTACAATTACCAAAGTTAGTCATGGATCAAATTCAAAAATTTTTAAACTTAAATTTTGAATCCCGCTCTGATACCACTTAAAAGTTCGATAGGGATGTTAAGCCCTGATGAACTAGTCCCGAGGCTAACCAAGAGGGGGGTGAATTGGTTATTTAAAAAGTTTGAGAGCAACAGCAAAAACCTTTTCTATGATATGCAGCGAAAAAAAGTAAATACTCAAACGAAAAGATTAAACACAAATTTTACCCAAGCAGATAATCACAGAAAAACTAAAGTGCAGAAAGTAATCAGAAAGAACACATCAAAATTTTATAGTGGTTCGGTCAACTTGACCTACGTCCACTCCCCGGAGCCTCTCCTCCGAGTATTATACTAACTCAAAGTGTCTCTCCTTTTGCTCCCACAGTAAGGTGGAGAAGCCTGTACAACAAAACCTTCTTTCCACCGACACAGTGGGACAGAGAACCCAACCTCCTTTTGTTTCCTTCTAAAGCAGGCAGAGAACCTCAGACTCCTTTCGCTTCCTCCTAAAGTGGGCAGAGAACCCCGAATCTTCTTGCGAACAATCCTCTCTTAAAGGACACCAACACGACGAAAGACAACGAGCGGAGAAGACGACTCTGATCCTTGCTTAGAGCAACCTTTGTGAACCCCTCATGAACTCCCCATCACAAGATCCTCTCTCTCTCTCTCCCAAACTCTCTCTCTAGGGTTTCTCTGGAAAGGAAAGTGGAAAAAGATTTTTCTTGTTCGAAGAAAAATTTCTTTTAAAGGAGGGCTCTAAAATTGCCCTAAATCTCAACTGGTCGGCCTAGATCATCCAGGACGATCGATAGATCGTCCTGTACGATCAGTTCAAAATTAGCTGCTTCAGCCTGGACGATCTGGCTCTTCTGGACGATCAGTAGAAAAAGTTGTTCATATCGTTCCGTACGATTCTGCGATCGTCCGGGACAATTAGTGTAAATTATGGAATTTTGTCCAGAGGACCGCTCGGGTCGTCCAGAGAAACTTGTGCTGGACAACCCAAAAATGACTTGATCGTCCAGGATGATCAGGATATCATCCTGTACGATTAGTTCAAAATGGGCCCAAATCATCCTGAGCACCGCTCTGGACATCCAGCTGAAACACACTAGACGATCATGTTCGTCTAGGATGATCCTGCGATCATAAAGGATGATATGATCATGTCAATCAAGTATTAATTGCTTTCCTTAATTACCAGATTAATTTAGAAATGATTGTACTGGATCATCTAGGATGATACACGTATCGTCTGGAATGATCAGACCAAATATCTTAAAATAAAAACTTGCCTAACTTAATCTGGCAGCTGAGAATTTCTGATTTGAGCATATCATCCCGTACGATGCAATGATCGTCCAGGATGATCTGCTTAATCAGACACACTTAACTTGGTCACCCTAATTAGGGTTTTTATTTTTACTTGATCAACCAGGATGATCTGAACAAAAACTTAAACAGAAACTCTAATTCACTCAAGCTCTCCACCAGAGTGTGTGTGTGCAGGGTTACTTAGCTAGGGGATCAGTTACATTATAATTGACTCAAGAAAAGGAAAATAGTACACTTAGACACACTTGGACCCGATCTTGAGTTGGCTTGAGTTGCTCGTGATCTTTTGTGCCTGAAACGGGTTAGCCAAGCAAAACATAATAGAAACATGTTTATCATCATCAAAACAAGATTTGCAACACATTTCACTCGACTCATTTTGTTAAATCCTAATTTGAAATCCCACTTAAATTCCTTAATTTTTGTATTAAAAATAGCTTTCCTACTTGCATATATTGTACCAAGAAATTATGGTATCAAAATTGTGTGCTTGGGTAGTAACCTTACAGTGTACTCTAAGCTAGTGTAAGCCTAAATGTATTTTACACTTCTCAAACTTCCTTTGATGAGGTTTATTATGATCTTTAAATATATATTATAAAATTTAAAAATTTTTCAAAATGATTGATTAAAAAATGTAAATCTTTAAATAAAATATATTAAATCTAAAATAAGTCTAGTCTCAACTTTAATCAAAGTTTTCTCTTCATATATGTAATTAACTGCACAAGCTTGCCTCTATAGGAACTTATAAACCTAATTTAAAATAAACCCTATTTAATTTTCTAGAGCAAGGAAAAAATCTTTTGGACGTAAACTAAAATATATTCATGGTTAATTTCATTTTTAAAATGATAGGTGAATGTAAATTTTATCCTTTACGATGAATCTTATTTTCACTATGAAGCTTTTGATTATAAAAATAAATTTTATTTCTCTTTAAAGTCTATAGTGAAACATTAGTCTTTCTCTCAAGATAGTATAATGTATGTTATCCATATTTGACTAAAGAAACATCAAAGTGAATTAGTGGTGACATTTATTTTGTCAACATAATTTTTCTTGAGACTCCACTAAGGAATGGGTTCACTTTCCATCTTTAGTGGTAATGAGGCTTTAAATATGTAGTTCATTCATTTTCGTCTTGAGTTAAGCTACCTCCTTCTATTTTTCCTTTGATCTATTTCATCCTTGGATGACAGTGTTCAACGTTCTAAAAATCAATTTTAAATCTTCAAAATTAATTTTTAATCAATTTTCCCAAAATCAAAATTTAATCAATTCAAAATCAAACTTCAATTAATCACTTCAAAATTTCTCCAAATTAAAAATTCAGAAATCAAACTCTCATCATTTTTTAAACTCAATTCCAAATTTCAATCAACCATTAATTTAACTCCAAGCTATAAAGTCATCTAATTTCCTAGCCATAGAAATTACATTATAGTTACATTTCTTTGTGTAGCTCAATAACATTATCTGGATTGGGTTAATTAGAACTTTCTTTGGGGATTAGAAATATTTAGTTCAATGAATTCTTCTAATTCAATGTCTAATTTAGACTCGATAGGTTAAGTAACTAAAACAGATTTTTTGTTCAATTTCAAAAAATGTCAAGATAATTAATCTTCAACTTCTCCATCATTAAAACCTAATCAACTTAGCATACTCAAATCAAGTTTAAAAAAAGATTTCTTATAATGCAATACACATTCACTAGGCCATACACTAAAGTGGTTAGAATTATAAAAGTCCTAATTAAGTTAGTACCTACTCAAGACAATGTCAAGGACAAGTTTGTAGCTTCTCCTACAGCTACTAAACCCTCATCCTTCTTTAGACTAACCTACACCCAAATTCTAGTTAATGAAAAACTCAATTCAACACTTTATTCTAAGTATCTTGCATATAATAAATTTAATATTCGGTCATCTTTTTGCGATTGCTTAGATGACCTAATTACCATGCTGTAACATGAATCATCAATTGAGATGAGGGCTAAGAAAGCCAAGCTTTTAGAAGGTTGTGTTAAAAACCACTGCTACTGAAGTAGTAGTGAATATAAATCCAGAAGTTTCAAAATCCTTTGTCAATTCTCAACAATTGGTTGGAAGTCAATTACCCATTATTAGTTATTATTGAATAAGTGAATGATGTTTGAATAGCCAACTCTCCAACCCCAGCATCTTATAAGCAACTTGTTCTCCTCTCTCTATCTAAGAGAAAAAGATAATTTAAGCTTCTACTATCCAGGTATGGGTAATCAAAGATTGAAGTTTATAAAGATGTTAAAGGCATGATCGCTAGTCTACCTGAATCAAAACTATATAAAGAGAAAGTAGTTCCACCACCAATAAAGAGAAGAGTGACTTTTGAATGTTTTAAAACAGTTATTATTATATACTGTTGATAAGAATCAAAGAAGTTGTCAATATATCATGACTCGATAATGTCAGCCAATTATCCGAGCCAACAAACTCCTGTGAAATCTTTGGGTTACAGAGCATTTGCCCTGTGATGGTAAAATTTTATATCTTCTCCTGAATTGAATCAATTTAAAATCTATCAAAATAAAACTCCTCATCATTCTGAGATTATCACACACTTAAAGTTGACTGGCACCACTTTGAAGTTATCCAATCATCTTCATGATTTGATATGAGGAGGCTAAATTTATCAGATTAGCCAACCTTACTATCTGATGGTAAGAAGGTTTAGTAGCTTAAGATGGTTGCCAATTCACCTGCACTTAATTCATAAAAAAATAATGCAGTGGAGGAAAAGGGATTAAATGGTAAAGCTATGGTTGAATCATCATCCATCTAAGAATACACTCCAATCAATCCACATTAAGTGCTATAAAGATAAATAGAAGATATGATGAATCATCTAAAATAAAGTATAAGATGAATAGATGAAGAAGAAGTCACTGAGAGAGTAGATATTAATGTGTTATATGAGGAAATGTTTATGAGTATTCACATGATAACTACTAAGGCTTCAACTCACATGGATAAGGGAACAACTAAATTTAGTCTTCCATAGAAAAAGTTGAAGAAGGTGATACACCAGATACAACTCAATGTTTGTTATCTCAATTGAGTTAAGAAGATTAAAAAAATCTCTAGATTAAAGAACAAAATAAAAGAGATAATACCTGTCATGGATGCTTTATAAAATAAAGAATCTTCCACATCAAGTGTATAAATAGATTTACCACTTGATGAATCAGTACAAATCAATAGTTAAAGTAAATAAATTAATGATGAATTACCAAAGATTAAACACGTAAAGTTAGAAGGGGAATCAATCCAGTCTGTAGACATAAAAGAAATTTTAGAGCAGCAGGTAAAATAATCACTTGCTAAATCTTAGGTTACTCCATCTGTTCAAAGTGGTTTGAAGACTCTAGTACATTATATCTTGGAATGGTGAAATCTTAGAATGAGATGGAAGCCACAATTTCCAGAGCAGTAAGTTATAGAAATTCTACTAAAAAATATTTATGGACTTCTCTCCTTTCTATGGAAATATTTTACAATCAAGACTTTTGAGAAGATATTGGCTAAAGTCTCTAATCTTTAAGAGCAAGCTTCTTAGTTATAATCTCTGCATATTCAGTCTTCAAAAAAAATAAAGAAGTTAAAATCTTAGAAGGCTCTGGAAAAGAAATTAGAATTAGTGTTTATGGTTGATAAAAGAAAATAATTGATATAGATTCAAGTAGACAACATAAGTTGTCATTCTCAATATCAATAATTCAAGAAACCAAAAAAAGATTAGGAGTATAATAGACCTTAGAAAAATCAACAGTTTAGATATCCACCTTGTCTTACTAAAAAAGAAAACAGGCCTAGGTTTGAAGTATTTAAAAATAAGAACTATTCATTTAAAAGGGATGTTATTAAAATAATCTTTAAAAATATTCTTAAAAAGTTTGAATTTAAACTTCCCAATTCTAACAATCCAAAATATATGGGTAATTGGGGTAACCCAAATATTTCCCATAACACTAGATGATTAGTCATGAATTAGAAGATGGAAAAACTATCATGGAATGGCATGAAATGAATATTAAAGATGGGTTGGTTGTAAAACCCATGCAGTATTTATCCTATTCCTCCAAAAGAATTAGTGAGCATTCTGCATCCCTTTATATTTTAAAACTTGATGATGAGTAGGATGTTGTATTATCCCATTTCTCCAAAATAAATCTAAATAAATTATATCATTCATCTTTTAAGGGATCCCATCCAAGTAAAACTAGTAGCTCCTAATGAAGAAAAGTAGAATAAAATTCTAATCAAGGAGTTAAACGAAGTATGAGTCAATCAAGCTTCTATAGTCTCAAATAAAGAAGACAAGAGTAAAGCTAAAGTTGTCTCTGATAAAATAGCCATTACTAAATATGGGAAATCTAAATCACTTAAATCTTTAACTCTGTATAACTTCTATTTTCTCCCATCTGGCATGAAAAAGCAATTGTAAAGGGATTCCATGTTTATCTTACTGATTTATGCTAATGAATAATTATGAGGCAACATTAATAAATTTAAAAGAATTAAAAATGTTTCTTCAATATTTGTCAGATAGTAATTCCCTAATTTTTTATGTTCAAGGTGATCCTATCAACATCAAATTTGAAAGGACTGATTCAAATAGTTTGTCAATAAAAAATCAAAAGATAATTAATGATCAAGAACCAAATTAATCTGATTGTTCTTCTATTGATAATGTAGTTGAAGTCAACCTTCATAGTGGTAAACTTTTGTCTATGTGAGCTTCATCTACAACTAAAGGGTAAATAAGTCATAGAAAATCCAAAGACTTCAAATATACTTAACTAGTTCAAACTTCCAATGCAGCTAACTTAGACACTCCTAATGTGATTATAATGTCTTAGCACATCTCAGAAAGCTACCAGTGAAATTGAGTTTTATAATGATCTAATTCTTTCTAAAGAAATGAGAAAAGCTTTAATCAAAGCTTATTTAACTTGATCATTTGTATGGCTCAACTAGTATCAACAGATAGAAGGGCAGTATATTTCAAGGAACCTCTAGAGTCACATTTTTAGAAGATGATTTGTTGTGGGAAAATCTAATCATAATCATCTATTGTATATCACTATAAATATCTACTATTTTAAATTATTTCATATCCTTATTGATCCTAGTGCATCAGTCAATGTCATGACTCTTAAAATTCTCGCATATTTGAAAGTTGACACTTGCAAATTTTGATCTAATAAAATAATATCACAAGGATTCAATGAAAAGGGGAGAAAGCTTTGGGTTCAATAATATTTCTTTTTAAATGAAAACCCTAAAAACCTAAGAAAAATTACGCATAATAATTTCTGAGGTTTTTTTTAACACTCTCTAAAATAGACCATTGCTCCATGAATATATAATAGTACCTTTCACCCTTCATCAGTGTATAAAATACTCTTGTTAGGGAGTAGAGAACTATATTAAAGGAGACCTGCAACCATTTCAAATTCATAAAGTTGGTATATGCCAAGATTCTTCTACTATTTAACTAAAAAAAATATTGTCTTCTCTTAAAACTTCAAATTGCTTGAAGTAGGAGGAAAAAAAAGCATGAAAATAAATAGTAGAAAAAAAAAAGAAAAGAAAAGTGCACTAATGTTAAACATAATGTCTGCTGCTCACCGACCCCTCCTACACAAAGAGGTGGTAGAATGACATAATGATCTGGAGGGAGAGGTCAAGGATGGAAAAAACAAATAAAAGAGGAGAATGAAAAATAATATATGCAAATAAAGGAACCTATAATAAATATCAATTTGGATTCCATTTTTGATAATGAATCTTATGTGTTTAAGAAAAACCCATAGGCTATAAAATATTGAAACTATATAGGACAGCCATGGTTTAAAAGTTCTATATAAGCTAATAACAAAGAGGATAGAGTTAAAATTTCTAAGGAAGATAATTCAAATATATCAACTATAAAGAGATTAAAGAGGCATGTTGAAAATATTACCTTAATCCCATTATCGCGAAATGATGTAAAGAGGCTAGAAGTGAAAGCCTCGTTACTTTAAACTTAGATTATAAACCAAATATTGTTATACCCTCTACTAGTAAAAGTATAAAAATAGATGTAATCCTTAATGATTCATTCATTAATGAAATAAAAGAACTACCTTTTGATTGGTGCTCAAATTGTATAAACACCACCAAATAGGACTAGAGGTAAAGCCTAATAATTTGAACACCTATGAAACAAAAAACACCATAAATATGCATCAAGATTAGGTGTTGAAGTATGGGTGTTGCCACTCTATGTCCATTTGAAGATGATGATTATTTCTTAGTCATTTCAAATAATCTAGAGTATAGGTTGTTCTTTTTGGGGACTGGTAAATCTTTTAATGAACTCTATTTTGAGACTTCATATGATATAGATGACTTGAATGTTCAATTAGTTTGATAGACCTACTTGAACTGCCAAAGGCACACCAAGAGTGGGGGTTAATTGGTGTTTTAAAAATTTCTTTTTCAAAAATCACTTTTGATAATTTAAACAAAATTCATATCTTGAGTTCAAAATAAAATTTTGTAATGCAGAAGGTAATGATATGAAAAATCAAATGCAATTTTTTATTTTTATTTTTATTTTGTAGAGAAATAAATATGAAAATATATTTTTCTTCACCTTTTATTTTTAGATTTTACTTCTTTTTCTTTTCTAACAAAAGTTAAATAGAAAATAATCTCAATATTCTTAACTCAGATTTTCATGAAAGAAACATTCGAGAAATAAAAAAAGCTGAAAATCAAGTGCTAAAAAAAGACAAGAATGAGCACACTAGAAATTTCTAGTGGTTTGATCAACCTTGACCTATGTCTACTCCATGGAGTCATCCTCTTTTAAAATTGCACTAATCTTTAGTGACTCTCCTTTGGCTCCCATAGCAAGGTGGAGAAGCACTTACAAAATCACTTCCACCCTTCCATGGCACTGCTGAGAACCTGACTCCATTCCACCCTCCTAGTGTGGCAGAGTAACTGGAATCTTTTTCACACTGCTGGTGAGCTAGAGAACCAAACAATCTTTAGCCATCAATACTTTTCCCCAGAGCAACCCTAAAGAACAATAAAGACATTTAGAGGAATAAAAGTAGAAGCATGTTTGGAGCAACTGCGTGAACCACCTAACACTAATTCTCCCTCTAACACAACTTCTCATTCTCCCTCTCCAAGCTACAAGACTTCTGAAGGGACTCTTTTAGAACTATCTCGATAGCCAAAGGCTCAACCAATATATACTCAGATAGATTTAATACAAGGCTTCAAAAAACCAAAAATTTTCCTTTTTTTTATTTCTGTTCATATAGTATGATTTAGGATCATACAATATAATTAGATCAAAAACCTATTTAATCTAGTATATCTTAAATAGTTGCAGTACGATCTATTCAAAACTTTATATACAAATCAAACAGTACTATTGTTGGATCGTACGACAAGATTAGTTCATTTATCTTTAGATTATACAAGATGATCCCCATGACTATTTAACCTAATCTCTGCCAAATGACTGGACGATTAGCATCATATTGTGCAATTAGTTTAAAAATCTTGGTTTTGTCTAAGATGATCTCTGGGATGATCAAAATTTGTCTCTACCAATCGTGTTGTGTAATATACATCGTACGGTACGATATGTCATAAAATAAACCTAAATTTGATAGACTAAACAACAGGATTAATTTAGCTAATAATTTGAATATCATACAATACAAACTAGATCATATAATACGATCTATTAAAAATTTAAACGTTAAAATACTTACCTAAATCAGATTGGTGGCTAAGGTTTTTTTAGTTAAACTGATTCTCCTGTATGAATTGGTTTGTAGAGTATGATTAGTTCAAAAACTTTATTTACTCAATTAGCCATTTTATTTAATTTTTTAAATAATTTATCTTACATTACAATCGAGTTCGTACAGTATGATTAGTTGATAATTTTGAAATTCATTTTCTCACTACCCCATATTTTTATGCACTATCACCAAGTTAGCATACACCTTTATATGACATTGACTAAAGAAATATAAAAATAAGAAACGAAAAAATACAAACTCTTAAAAAATTATTATATTCTTCCCATACTTGAGCCCTGAATCTTCTATTGCATAGTGTATGATGTATCTGAAATGTTAATACACATAAAAGAAAATATCTACTATAAATATTAGGAGAAATAATGAGACAATCAATAATATTTGTTATCATCAAAATTATAAGCTCCATATCCTAGATTTCAATAATCCCCCCCCCCCCCCCCCCCTTTTTGATGATGATAAACATTGTTAGCTAAAATTGTAAATTAATTGCATTTTCTCCTAATATCCCCTTCACTAAGTGAAATAGTTTAAATAAATAAAGGAAAATATATATTATTCATCTTACTATTTTTTTATAGTTTGAAATGCAAAGTAGTAATGCAACATAAGGAACACAAACATAGAAAAAATAAACTAAATTAAATAACATATGAATAAATACAACCAAATATCTACTCACCTTTTATGACATCACCAAAAAGGAGAGAGAATACAATATAAGAAAAAGTACTCACAAAAATAAAAAGTAAATAAAATAAAAAAAAATTACAGAAGAATACACATCCTAGAAGTAGGAGGACCCCTAATCAGGTTATGGGATGGGTGGTAGCTAGAAATAGTGTTAAAGAGTAGTAAACTACTTGATGAACCACTCCTTATCGACCTTATGCTACTGCGAAAGCTACCGGTGGTGCTGTAGAAACTCATCGTTCTACTACAAAGTCTACATTTAGTGTTGATTTCATTCCTCGATATGTGAAGTAATCCTCATATTCAAGCTGGCAAAACCCTCTACCTTAGTGGTGTAGAGGTCATACTGAGTTGTAGAGGCATGTCCTGGGATAGGAGCCAGTGATGGAGCTAGGGGAAATGGTGATCTCTTTTACTTCTTCGGGCTTATCCCCTTGGTGTCGATGGAAGAAAATGTTAGATGAGCCGCTAGAGTAGAAGATCAGGCATATGTCAGCTGGTGCAGGTTACATAAGTTGATACTTCTGATCTAATACATAATAACTAACTATCCTAATATGAGGTTATGATCACGTCAGGTTAATTGTAGGTAAAGGGAAGTAAGGTTTTAAAAATACTAAATGAGCATCTCGGACTCATCAAAAGTAGTGCAAGACATGATTAAATATGTGATAACTGATAGAAGTGGGATGATATTGACTCTATCTCTAGCCTTAAGATGAATTGAAGTGTGGAGAACATGTTGGATGAATCTGGTATTTTAATTTATTGATTAAATAATGAGGCTAGTTTTAGTTCATAGGAGCATTTCTAAGGGTTAAGTTAACTGTGGTTCAATAATAATCACTTCTAGATGCTAAGTTATATGGTTTAACACCTTTAGTGGATAGATGTAGGTAAGCAATGAGGTCCTGGGTTATTTCAATAGGATGCTTACATACATAAGAGGTCTTGGAGGAGAAATAAGCTTGAACTCTAAGGCTTTCAAAAAATTCAAAAAGTAATTCAGAGTTGAAGAGAAAGGCTAGGGTTAAGAGTAATTGAAAATTGGTGGAGGCAAAGATGTCCATAACTTAATAATTGATGATGGCTTGGCTTAGGATGCGAGAAGATGTAATGTGGGTTCCTTGAATCAATGGTAGGCATATTCATCCACAATTATTTGACAGCAACGAGAGGAGCTTCCTTAGAGCATATGGGCTCACTTACCATATTCCATATAAAGTGCTAAGGATGAAGGCTTGATGGTTTATGTGAAGAGAAGGCTCAAAATGATGTGATTAAATCCCTAGAGATCCCTTTAATAGATTTTTCAATAGATCGTATAGTACAATTAAGGATCATACTAGCAATCAGAAGACTTTAAGTCATCTAGATGATCTGCCAAAAAAGTGGTCAAATTAATCAGGATCATACTGGACAATCTTCACAAAAGGCATTCATCCTGAGGAGTCATCTAGTACTACCTTTGACTAAAGGTTCATACAGTATGAACATCTATTCATGTAGTATGAAGAAGTTTTGAATTTATTACCAACCGATTAAATTTATCCAACCATTACTGATATGTAAATTATAAAGTAAGAATAGGTGGTCGTATAATACAATAATTAATTATTAGTTAGATCTAGATCGTTCATTTCATGAGCAAAAAGGATGTACAAAAGTGTGTGGATTATATAATACAAATGGGGTTCGTATAGTATGCTGTAAAAAATATTTTTATTTTGATTTTTTTTAATTATTTTTTTAAAGTGTAGTGTGTGATGATCAGGGAACTTCTATTTATTGGGAATATAAAACACACAAACCAAAATAATAAAAAATAAATCAAAAATATAACAATATAGAAATACACAAATTATAGAACAGCACCAGTTATTGATTTCACTCTTAACCTGAATCAAGCATGAATGTCATTGACACTTAGTCTAGTACTCAATGTGCTAAAGGTGTCATAGCTTAAGGGTTTGGTAAAAAATTCTACTGTCAATTTTCAGTTCCTACATGATGTAGTTCAATATCACCCTTAGTTATATGATCTCTAATAAAATGATATCTAATTTCCGTAATCTTGATAGAGGAGTGTTGAATTGGATTTTTGGAAATTTATATGGCCCTAGGGTTATCAAACATGATTGGAATGGTCCATACAGATAGTACAAGGTCAAGGATTTATTGCTTAAGCCATAAATCTATTACAACATAGCTTCCTACTACTATGTATTTCTCCTCAGCGCTAGATAAAGCTATTGAGTTTTGCTTCCTATTAGACCCAAAAACTAATGATTGTCCAATGAATTCATAGGTTTTACAAGTACTTTTTTAATCTATTCTACACCCTACGAATTCAAAGTTTGAATAACCAATTATTTCAAATCAAGTGCTATGTCTAGGATACCAACTACCTAAATTTTGGGTGCCTAGAAGGTATCTAAGGATTATCTTAACTATTATCATATAGGATTCTTTGGGGTCAGCTTAGATTCTAACAAAAGATTAAAACTAAACATTATACTTGGTCTACTAGAAGTCAAATGTAGAAGTGATCCTATTATTTCCCTATTCTTTTTTTTATCACTAAGTTTTCGCTTAAAACCTTTTCCAATTGAATAGTAGAGCTCATAGGTATATTAATTCTTTTAGCACCTTCTATCTCATATTTTTTAAGAATTTTCTTAATGTATTTACTTTGACTTTGAACGGTACCATCATCCATTTGATTTACATTAAATTCAAGAAAATATGTAAGCTCACTCATCATATCATTTCAAATTCTCTACTCATAATTTCTAAAACATCATTACAAAGATGTTCATGTATTTATCCAAATAGTATATCATCCATATATATTTGAATAATTAGTAACTCATCTCATACTTTCTTTAAGAATAGGGTGGTATCTACAGTACCCTTAATAAATGATCTATCTAGGAGAAATGTACTAAGTCATTCATACCATGCCCGAGGTGCATGCTTCAGCCCATACATTTCCTTTTTTAATTTATATACATGATTTGGAAAGGTTGAATTTTCAAAACCTATGGATTTTTATACATAAATAACTACCTTGATAACCCCATTAAGGAAAGGACCCTTTGCATCCATTTGATACAATGTAAAACCTCTGAAGCAAGCAAAGGCTAACAATACTCTAATAGCTTCTATTCTAACTACAGGGGAAAATATTTTCTTAAAATCAATGCCTTTAATTTGATTATACCCCTTAGCTAGTAGTCTTACATTATTCATAACCACTACTCCAAAATAATTCATCTTATTATTGAATACCCACTTGGTACCTATTGCACTCTGGTCCTTAGGTCTGCTAACCAACTCCCATGCATCAATCCTAACAAATTAGTTTAACTCTTCTTACATAGCTAAAATCCAAAATTCATCAAATAATGATTGATCCATATTTGTGGGTTCTACAATAGAGATGAATGTAGAATGGATAACCTCTTTCCTAAGTTCATGCTTAGTTTAACTCCTACAGATGGATCTCCTAAGATGAGCTCCCTAGGATGACTAGATGAGTATCTCCATTATTTAGGCAATGGCTCCTGAGGTTCTTCTCTATCTCCTAGGTCAATAAATTCTACTCCTTAGATAACTTATACCTCCTCTTCTTCAAACCTAGGCTTACCAAATTTATCTTATTCATCAAATAGCATATGGGTTGATTCTTCTACAATTATAGTCCACATATTGAGGAAAAACCTAAGATGACTCCTTCATCAGATTTGAGATAAAATTTTTCTAGAGGAGATTTTTCATTTATAAGAATGAATCACTTACGTCCAAAGACATGAAGGTGTAAAAGATTAGGTGTTCTACCCTTAAGTAACTCATAAAGTGTCTTATTTAGTTTTGATCTAACATTAACCCTATTCAAAACATAACAAGAAGTATTCATAGCTTCTACCAAAAATATCTAGGGAAAGAATATTCAGCTAACGTTGCCCTAGCAACTTTCACTAAGGTTTATTTTTTCTTTCAGCTATTCCATTCTACTGAGGGGTCCTAGTGGCAGAAAAGTTATGTTCAATTCCCAGCTCCTTATAAAAAGATTCAAAATTATCATTCTCAAATTCTCCATCATGATCACTATGGGTAATATATATTTTACATCCTAATTTTCTTTAAATCAGACTGGAAAAAGTTTAAAATTCCTTAAATGATTCACTCTTATGAGATAAGAATCTAAACTATGTGAATATAGACTAATCATCAACTACTAAATATCCAAGAGTTTTTTTCACCTAAGCTAGCTATACTAACAAGCCCAAATAAGTCCATATGTAAGATTTTGAGTGGCCTAGAGGTACTGATGTCTTTTATGGAATGAAATGATGATTTGATTTATTTTCCTTATTGGCAGGCATCACATAGGTGGTCCTTAAAGAATTCTAACTTTGATATCCCTCTAACTAGATCTTTTTGATTTATTTTCCTAAGTTTTTTCATGCTTGTATGATATAGTCTCCTATGTCTTAGCTATAATTCATTAACAACATTTTCCAAACATAAATAATTTGAATAGTCAACATAATTCAAATCAAGTATGCAAAATTTATTTATTATTTTTCTTTTAAAATAATTTTTCTACTTAAGCTGATCAAACATTTAGTAGATAGAAATTTTGTGTCAAATCCTTTTTCACAAAATTGACTAATACTAAGAAAATTATATTTCAGTATTTCTACTAGTAAAATATTTTCAACAATAAAGCATTTAGAGTTACCAATCATACTTGAATCTAACATTTTCCTATTTATGTTATCACCCACTATAACCTTGCCTCTAGCCCTTGCCTCTAGCGTGATGAATTGCTTAACATCTCTAGTCATATACCATGAATATTCGCTATCCAGGTACAACATAAAAGTTTGATAAGGATGTTAGGACTAAGTGAACTTTTCCCTAGGCACACCAAGAGAGGGGGGGGGGGGGGGGGGGATTTGGTGAATTAAAAAACTAATTGCTTAATTTAGAAATACAGATAATATTTTTTGGATTTTTTAGTATTTGAAAATAAGTAATACTTTTCACTTAGTACAGAAGTGAATGAATTTACCCAAACATCTAAGTAATAACAATGATATTTAGTAGAATGAAGCATTGAGTATGATTTTCATCAAACAGTTATAACGAAATTAAAATGCAAGAAAGTAAGAATGCAAGAATAAAATCTGAACAAACATACCAGAGATTTACAGTTGTTCAATCAAACAATGACCTACATCCACTCCTCTGAGTCTTCCTCTATGAGTATCGCACTATTACTACAGTGTCTCTCCTTTTGACCCCACAGAAAGGTGGAGAACCTCTTACACAAATCACTTCCATAAAACCTGGTGCGGTGGAGAGCCTGAAGCTTTGTCACCCTCTAAGTGACGACAACAGACCTTCAATCTTTTTATCTCTCCTATAGAATGAAGAAAACCTTAAACTCCTTTCTCACCTTCTTAGTGATGGTAGAGAACCACATCCTTGAGTTGAAGAATTTCTTCCTAGGCCCAGCCAAGAAACCTTGACAAACACTTGGAGGAATAAGGTAAGACACTTGCTTGGAGAAACCGTGTGAACTTCTCACACTACTTCCCCCTCACACATAAGTTCTACCTCTTCTTCTCAAATCTCTCTTAGATCTTCTTCTCAAAGCTCCCTCTCAAGAACACCCAGCAGCTAAAGACCTTGAAATAAGTTAATGAGAGAAATTAAATATAAGGCCTCATAAAAAGCCTTAAATTCAATTCTAGCGACACTGATCATATAGTATGATCCTAGATCTTCCAGTATAATTAGTATAAAGTACTCCTGTTAGTATTGTATGAAGAGTTAGGTGCTATATGATCAGCTCAAAGAATTGAGCTGATCATCCAGGATGATTTTGATCATCATCTAGTATAATTAGTTCAAATAACTTGGATTATCATCCTGTATGATTGGCGATGATTAAATTATCATCTCATGCAAAAATTAAGTTATACAGTATGATTGATCAAATTATCATGTACAATTGTCAATGAATAAATTATCATCTGATATAGGAATTAGGTCGTACAGTATGATTAGTCAAATCATCCTGTATAATCTAATTGGATCAATTAATCCAAATTCATTCCCTAATCATAAGATTAATTTAGGAAAGATTTAATTACACTGTATAGTATAATACCTATCATAGAATACAATGAGTATAAATTTTGAATTTTAAAATATTACCTAAATTATAATTGGTAGCTGGGACGTATGATATACATTATAAAGTATAATTAATTCATCCTGTATTAATTATAATAATTAGCTATTTTAATCATTTTTTGATTAGCTGATTGTACAGTATGACTTGGATCATACAGTATGATAAGTTCAGAGAATCCAACTTTTGATATTATCACTAGCTCACTCCCTTGAGTGTGTGTGTGCATGGTGACCAACCTTAGTATCCACCAAATACATGACCTGACTCAAGAAAGATAAAAATATATAGGAATTAAAATTATAGACATTTCACGATATATTTAATCCTAGTATACCCAATCTTGAGCTGATCAAACTTTCAAGTGTACGATGGACCTCAAATGTTAGTGCACAGGAAAAATAGATATGTAATAATAATAATTAATAGGAGATAGGATAGTAAGGAATCAAATAATATTTTTTATCATCAAAATCATAGGACTTGGGTCCAAATTTTCTACACAACATGCTCTTATTAGGCCTTTTGTGAGAGCATTCCTATAATATCAATCTAGGGTTATATTTGGGAACCCAAGTGACTTTTGGTTGCATTTTATGCTTTAATGGATGGGATAAATGCATGATATGCTAGAATGAAGATAATTTTCACCTCCATACTAAATATATTCTATGATGTATAGTGCAAGTGTAGGATATATATCCTACCATGCCACAAGAATAGCACCTAACTCCTAGAAATGGATTCATAAATCTATGTGAGTGGTAGTGCCTCTTTTTAGGGATGTGAGATGCATGTTGTGTTTTGGCATTATACCATTGTGCTATTGCTGCCAGCGATTTATTATTTTTAAGCGTATGAACTTTCTCTCTTAGGAACTCATTTGTACTATTAAAGCTTTCAACTCAAAGTTTCAATGCATGTTTCTAATTCCTTAAATACATCCTCTAATTAAATATGTTTGAATTTAAAGGATTCATACAACTTGCTTAGTTTAATATGTTTCTTATTTAAATCATTAAATTCATCTAACAGAGTTGCATGTTCTTTGTCTAATGAAATATGCTCATATTTAATAGTAGCATGTTCTCTAACTAACAAATCATGCTAATATTTCAAATCAAAAAATTCACTTTTCAAATTAGCATGCAGTTTCTTCAGCTTCTTATGAGTCATAAATTCTTTTAGAAGAAGTAAATAGTTCATCATAGGATAGTTGACATAACTCATCTTGATCAAAATGATCAAGATTATCATTTTCCATAAGGCACAAATTTATTACCTCATCCTGTGCTTTGTGTTCTAATGAATATGAGCTGGAGTCTGCCCAAAATGCTTTTTGCATCCTCTGCTTCCCTGTTTTGAAATTTGATTTTTCTTTATTCTTCTCCTTAATAGGGTGAGTCTTTATATTGGGGCAATCAAATCTCATGTGTCATATTTTCCTACATTCAGAAAAGATAGTGTCAGAGGAGACTAGCTCTTTTACCTGATTTACCTTTGTTCCATTTTGTATGATGTCTTCACTTTTGCTATAGAAAGCTCTTGAATTACTGGTCATCCATGTTATATCATCATCTTCTTCAACTATAGAGTTGTTGCAATCTCAATCATCAGCCTTTAGTTCCATAATCTTCCCTTTCATCCTCTCATATACTTCCAAAAGTATTTGGCTCACATTTTTCTCATAAGCAATGAGAAAGCCAAGTTGATTATCAATAGAGTAAACAATTAAATCTTTAGATTCAAAAATAGTGATGACTTTTGCATTAAACCTATTAGGAAAGCAATGAAGTACTTTATTCATTTTCTCAGAGTTTGATAGTTCTCTACCAAAAGCAAGTAGGGATGTAACTATCTGAGTAAAACTAGTATACATGTGAGAGATAGTCACAGTAGGTTTCATACAAAATAGTTCTTAATCATGCAGTAAAATATTTAAATAAGATTTGTTTAACTTTGCCAGCTCCTTCACATGTGATTCATATTTTATGTTAAATCTCTTTTCTAGTGGTACAAGTAGAGACTCTCATATAATAATTAAATTTAAGTACATAGATAAAATAGTTCACACAATTAGCATTAAGTTATGTAGGATCTCTCTCTGCATTTCTCCATTAATTAAATAGTGTTCCAACTTTGATACTGTTACCATATCTAAATGATGTAAAATAATATTCTTATATCATATGCCACATGTGAAAATCAATTAATTGTTAAAATATAGACTAACAAATTTTCCAAAAATCAAATGGAAAATTATCGAATAATGATGCACAAATTATTGAATAACCCTCCATGGTATTCCTTTTTCCAAGATATACCATTTAATCTTTTATCAAGGATTTTATATCACTTATTATGAGACCCGTTCTAATACTAATTGAAAGTTCAATTTGGATTATTAAACCTACATGAGCTACCCAAGGCACACCAAGAGTGGTGTAAATTGGCATTTTAAGAATGTCTTTTTTCAAAAATCTCTTTTTGATAGTTTAAACCAAATTCGTAACTTGAGTTCAAAATTCGATCTTGTAATACAAAAGCTAATGAAATGAAAAATCAAATGTAATTTTTTGTTTTGATTTTCTAGAAAAATAAATAAGAAAATATATTTTTCTTCACTTTTTATTTTTAGATTTACTTCTATTTCTTTTCTAACAAAAGTCAAATAGAAAATAATCTCAATATTTTCAACTCAAATTTGCATGAAAGTAAACATGTGAGAAATAAAAATGAAGAGTATAAAGTGCTAAAAAGAGACAAGAATGAGCATAATAGAAATTCTTAGTGGTACAGTCAACCATGACCATTGAACACTCTTCAGAGTCTTCCTCTCCAAGTATTGCACTAAATCTTTAGTAACTCTCCTTTAGCTCCCACAGTAAGGTGGAGGAGTCCTTATAAAATCACTTTCACCCTTCTATGTCAAGGATGAGAACCTTACTCCTTTCTATCTTCCTAGTGAGGCAAAGAACCTAGAATCCTTTCATTTTCCTAGTAAGGGAGAGAACTTGACAATCTTTGGCATTGAAGACTTTCTCCCCAAGTAACCCAAAAGAATAGCAAAAACATTTGGAGGAACCAAGGAAGAAGCTTTCTCGGAGCATTTGTGTGAATCCCCTCCCAAGACTTCTTCCTCTCACATAATTTCTCCTTCTTCATCTCCATGCACTAAGACCTCTCAAGAGACTCTCATAGAACTCTCTTAAAAGTCAAAGGCTCAACCAAAGCATAATGAGACATCTTTAATATAAGGCTTCAACATACCCTAAATTTTAAATTATGCTATTTATATCATACGTTATAATATGGGATCGTATAGTACAATTAGGTTAAAAACCTATTTCATCCAATATGGCTTAAATAGTCATAGTATGATTTATTCAAAACTTTGCATACCAATCATACAATACAATCATTGGATCACACAGTATGATTAGTTCATATATCTTAAGATCATACAAGAATGATCTTCAGGATGATTTAACATCATCTCTAAATGGCATCGCATTGTACAATTAATTCAAAAATTAAGGTTTCATCCAGGATTATTTCTAAGATGATCAAAATTCATCTCTACCAATTATAATATATGATATACATCGAACGATACAATTTGCATATAAATTAAACCTTGATTTGATTGACTAATCATGGGCATTAATTTAGGAAATAATTTCAATATTATATAGTATGAACTAGTTCATATAGTATAATTTGTTCAAAATTTAAATATTGAAATACTTACCAAAATTTTATTAGCGGCTAGGGTTTTTGAGTAATAATTAGAAACTCTATCATTCATTAAGTTATGCAAAAAAAATTGAATTTTAAATTTTGTTTTATTCTTAATATACATTATTTAAAATATTGCCCAATTTAATCCTATAATTAATCAATCGAATCTACTTAATATTAATCATACTATATGAACTGGATCATACTATATGATAAACAGAGATAATATTTGGTCATCCTAGGATTCATCTAGGTTGAACTACAGTTCAGTTGAACTAATTGTACAGCACTACTATTCATTTGTATAGTATGATCTTAATAGATCGCACTGTACTAACTACTAATCGTACAATACTAACATGAAAAATGGAACTAATTTTATTGTATTAGCTATATGTCATAATGTATAAATAGTAAAAAATTGAATTTATCATATAGTACTAATAAGTCAAATTTTGTATATCATATTATATGATCTTGCGATCGTATTGTATGAACTATGACAGTTGAATTGAATTTTTAGGGTTTTTTTGAGCCCTCCATTTAAGCATTCTTAATATACTTTGCGAGTGTCTTTTTGATAGTCATTGAGTTATTTTATTCTAAAAGAAATATTGATGGAAGAGCCTAGAGCATGGGAGAAAAAGGGTGAAGTTTATGAGAGAAAGAGAAAATCCTTGTGTGATTCAATGGTGTGTGAGAGTGAGTTTCACATGGTTGCTCTAAAGAACTTGCACCAGAGTTCCTCCATGAGTCAAGGTTTATCTTGAGTGAAGTTTTGGGAAGAAGAAGAATCCTTTGGTGTCAAAAGGCCTGGCTACTCCGCCATACCAGAAAGGTGAAAGAGATTTGGGTTCTCTGCCCCACCTGGATGGTGAAAAGGATTACAAAGTACTTTGCCTTCATAAGGAGGGAAAAAGAGCTTCCAAGATGCTCTACTTAACCAGAAAGGTGAAAAGGATTGAAAGGTACACTAACTTCGCAAGTGTCCAAGGTTCTCTTCCTCAAAAGGATGGTGAAAAGGATTCTGGTACTCCGGTGCTTCTGCTTGTGTATTTAAGTTTGACATCATTTTTAAAGTGAAAATTTAAGAGGTAAATTTTTTAAATAACCAATTCACCTCCCCCTCTTGGTATGACAAGGGTAGTTCAATGAGGTCTAACAACCTCCCTTTAAATTTTATATCCCATTTAGCCTGTTGGAACCTACTATAAAACCTTCCTAAGCATACTTAAACCCAACTCAAACACCTAATTCAGTCCAAACCAACTTCAAGTCTTCCCCCTTTATGAAATGCCAAAAAATACATTCCATAATGGATTGTCCATCCCTAGCCAAAGCCTACTCCCATAACCACCTGGGTCACTTGGCAAACATCAAAGAAATTGCCTAATGAATCTTAGTCCTCCATTCAAACCCTAACACTTGGAATGGCGCTAAACACTCATTCAAGCTTCTTTCCCGAACAAGTTCCTCCTAGAGCAAACATTGTTTTCATTTCACTTCTTGAGCATCCCTCTTCACTTCCCTGCCCTTTCTAGGCCTTTAAAGATTGATGGTGAGAAGATCCAAGGGTGACCTAAAGCTTATTCCTTAAAAACTTTCAAACATTCAATCTAGTCAACCTCCAACTTTAATTCATTTTGAGAAGTTATTCTTCAAGCTCCAAGGAAGGGAACAAGCCATTAAAAAGCCAATGAGATTCATTCGATAGAGGTATTTTCCTAACCTTAAAGTCAAACCTAATGTTTTAAATAACTTCAATTATATGCAATATAAAGCTTTCAAACTTAATAAAAGGGAAGTGTATATGTATATAAACAATTCCTGAAGGTTCATGAAGTTTGCTTCAATGTACAATCCATACGAAGCAAAAGAAAATTTCCATAAAAATTTTGTTCTAAGGAAGAAGAAGAAGAAATTTGGACTGACTATTTCACATGGAGAAGCCAAATCTTGTCGGACGGATCATCTAATCCACCTATTTCAAACTATAGGATAGACTATATCTCATCCAATTGAATCCGGGTTGTCAATCAAAATCACACAGATCGAATAGCGTTTGGCACACTAACATGTTTATGTAGCAAATCCAGACATCATGCATAATAATGGTCAGCCGAGTAAGCTGACCACTACCATGTTGCCTTCTAATTATAGGGCAAATGAATTTAAATTAAATTATAATCATCAAGAATTTCCAAAATTTATAGTAAATTACTTTTTTAGCCAAATTTTGCATGTTATATTTTAATGGGTTCAAGGAAAAGATCCCAATCATATTACATGCATTACATTCATATGTGGGGTGTATTGCATTACAGGGTAGCCTTTTTTCAAAGTTCAGTGTACATGCTTTGGGCTTTATTGGAACATGTATGCTAGTTCTAGGATGATACAGTAGTGATACCATATACATGAAACTCTTTTACTTATTCATCCAAACATACATGCATTTTAAATTTATGTAATGCTACACCAGCTTGACAAACACCAATATGATAAGAAAGGGGGTCCATGCACATAGGGCCTACTCAATTATTCCTGTGGTATAGGGCTATTATACTGCAAGAATTTTTTAGAAAATCAATGACTTAGAAAATTTTAGAAGTTTAGCATTAAGTAAAAATTAAATTTACAGTTTAGGGTATCTTTTGCATCAAAAACTACATTAGTTTGGTGTATTTATCCTAACTCATTTTTTTTAATCTTGATTTAAAATCTTAACTAGAATCTTTTATTCTAGAATTAAAAATAGCTTTCTTACCTGCATACATTGGGCCTGAAAATCATGGTTTTAAATTTATATACTTAGGTGATTAGTTGGCAGTGCATTCCAAGCGAGAGTAAATCAAGAAATATTTTTCTCCCCTCAAACATCCTTCCAGAAGGATTATCCCGATATTCAAATACATTTTATAAACTATTAAATTTTATTATAATGAATGATTAAAACTTTTAAATCCTTAAATCAGATAAATTAATTTTTAAATCTAAAATAAGTCAAGTCTTTACTTTAATCAAAAGTTTTCTCTTCAGATATATAATTAACTATAGCAGCTTGTCTCTATAAGAACCTAAGAACCCATTTTAAAATAAACCTTATTTTAGTTCCCTAGAGCATGAGAAAAATCTTTTGGATGTAGACTAAAGCATATATATCCTTAGTTAATTTCATTTTCAAAATGATAAGTGAATGCAAATTTTATCCTTCAAGGTGAATCTTACATTCCCTACGTAGAGTTTGATTATGAAAATAAATTTCATTTCTCTTTTTAAGTCGATAGTGATGAATTAGTCTATCTCTCTACATAATATAATGTATGCTATGTGGTTTTGATTAAAGAAACATTAAAGTGAATTAGTGGTCATATTTATTTTATCCACAACAACCATCCATTCGATATTAATAGAATGGATGGTGGTGATCTGGTTGTACAAATATTTAATATAACTTCTAATTCTCTTCCCAAAACTAATATGGCCCTTCTTATCTAAATTCAAATGGCTAAGACTAATTTCATCATGTCACATGGGACCAGCTACTATTAATAGAGACCAATTGTATGCACTACATGAAAAGGGTTCTTGAGTCAGTAAGAAGTTAATTAAATCCTTTATATTGAGTTGATTAAATCCATAAATTGATTGGCACTTTGGCTAAATTTGTTTTAAATTTTAAAAAAACAACAAAAAACAAATGAACCATCCATGGATTCATAAGGAATGTGTGTGTGTGTGTGTGTGTGTGTGTGTGTGTGTGTTGGGATTCAAATTAGTCTTGCATACTATTTTAACTAAAAAAGATATAAGGTTAATTACGTGATTATTAACTCTAATCAGCTTAGAATCATTTCAAATTCAATAAGGAAGTTCTTTTGGATATTATGCATATCCTCAAATTTTCTAAAGTCTATTTGAGGTCTCTTTAAACCCTAATTGATTTTAATAAATTTTTTTAATCTCACAAAATTATTGAAAATAAATTGATGTTACATTAAACAAAAAAATATATTTCAAACTCTTATAACATTTATGAAATGTCACCTTACATCATGGTTGAGGTGTATACCTAGCAACATTTAGAATGATTTAAATGATAAGATTCAACTTAGGATAAATGTTTACATTTATATCATTCATTAAAAGATCAAATAAAAATGAAGCCCCAAATTTGTAAATACTAATAAAATTTTTAGATTTTTAAGAACATAAATTGAAACTAGTGATAAAAAAATCAAAGAAATTAAAATTAAGAATGAAATAACAAATAAAAAATAAAGAGGCACTACATGACCTAACGCACACTAAATGCTATAAAAGACACCGGCCATGTACTTTTAAAAGTAAGAAACTCAATTTTCCTATTTATATTTCAATATTTTTGAGTTATAGGATACTTTACATTTCATTGCTTTAGAAAAATGCTAAATCATCAAATTACAAAACTCAAACAATAATCAAAATTAAAAGTCATTTGATTATAAGATTTGACTAGAACTTTAAATTAAAATCAAAGTTAGGTAAATAGCCAACCAAATTCAAAACTTGATCAAAATTTTAAAACATCTAATTTGCACCCATTAACATCTTAATTTAAAGATAGAAACCAAATAACTATGATACATCAAACTTATATTCTTGATTTCAAGAAGGCCTAATTTTCTTTTGACACTATATTCATTAGAATCAAAACTCATAATATGAAAGAAATAAATAAAATAAAAATAATTAGAAATGATATCAAAAAAAAAATAAACAATAGAAAGCCCTTTAAGAAAAATAATTAAATAATAAAATAAAATATTGCATTAGCTAAAATAATGTACATCCTTCATACTCATATTGCTTAGCATGGTGGTTAAGTTATAAAACCCAATTCCTAAACTAATAATTGTTTAACTTATCTTGCATTGCATAGAGACCTTGACATCATGTTTTTGAAGTAATTTTACATGTTTAATAAGCTTTCCTATCCAAGTAGGATTATAAGTCTAAAAGATTCAAGCTTTCTTAAACCATTGGTGGTTGTAAGTTGTAAATCCCATTGCAATTCTTTAGATTAAGTTTTAAGATACTACTTCGTAGTGTTCGCCTTAGTTTTAGAGTTTGGGGAAAATTTATTGCATTAAAAATATGCACCTTTTGGGTATTCATTCAATCTTGTATCAATGAAATCTAAGCTACAATTATTTTATAAAATGATCAACAAAAACTAAATTACAATTTTAAAACTTTGAAGCCCAAAATAGCATAGTTTAGAGTATTTCTAACATTCTTAAAATTTAGTGCTCCCTACTTCACTTGCTTTGACTCTGAAAAGGAATTATTCCAAATTAAGTAGATCCCATTTAAAATTCTTAAATAACATCGTGGTAAAATTTTTGAAATCTTAAAATTATTTTTTACTACTTGAATCGAGAGTGTTCTTTTGAATATCATTGCTTTGGGGATGCAATTAACAATTAAAGGCTTTCCTTCATGGGGAATCTCATAATAAATATACCCTATCTAGCTCATATAAGGCAAGGAAAAAACTCTAAAAGTGTAAAAATTTTCTTAAAATCCTAATTTAAATTTCATTGTAGAATATCATTTTTATTTTTTAAAATTTTATATTATTCTCTATGTAGCATTTAATTATAAAATTAGAATTTCAAAATTTGTAGTTTATTTTCCCATATATATGAGAACTTTTAGGGTTGGTCCTTGGTTAGGCACATGTCATGTTTAGTCAATCTACTTTTAAAATAAGGTCAATAATATCCAGTAAGATAATCATCTTTAGGTCATTAGACATAAAGGATGAACCTTTCAAATAATTCATTTAAGGATAAGTATTCACATTTCTTTACATAAACAACCACTCTAATCCATTATATGACATTGCATCTTTAAAAGTGTAAATTTTATACTCTAAGTCAGTATAAACTTCTCTTTTGATTAATGTATTTGATATTATATATATAGCTTAATTTAAAAAAGTAATTATATTCTTATGAAAGATAATTAAAATATTTCTCTCTTTTTTTATTATTATTTGTGGCTATCTCGTTGAGGTTGGCTTGGTGGATCTCCTCTTTCCCTTTCCTTAGCAAGATTTAGTTTATCCTATATTGTATTTTTAATTTACCAAATTTGTTTGCAAAATTTTAATCATTTACATCCCCTCTTATGTTTAGATGTTAGCTTAAACAATTATTTTACCCTATATAAGAAAAGAATATTTATTTACAAAACTATTAAAAATAACCCAAATTTTGCCCATAATCCATAATATCATATGTACAATCTATAATACGTTTCTATAACCACATAAAATCCAACCACATCATCAATAAGCCTTAATTTAGCTCACTCTATTAATCAAAAATTCAAAAGCCCACCATCACTTATGTATCATCAAAACATTATTCCTTTATATGAAACTATAATAAAGCCTAAACTTTGCCTTACTTGAAGCATCCTTCAAATTCTGAGCTTGTACTCCCATAAGCTTTTCCTTCTTACTGTGGTCCATCATATACACAGTATATGCTACTCAAGCCTTTCTTAATGTAACCTCTACAAATGTGTATAATATCAATGTATGTGTTTACTGAACATTGGATCTTGCAATGTAAACTTCGCATTCTACTTACACTCCATCTACACAATACCTCAATCTCTTAGGATTTTTTTTTTTACTCATTTATGCATTTATAAAAATATCAATAAAACTTTATTGCACATTTTACAAAGGTATACTGTTGCAACTCGGGCTCACGAGTTCTTATTTTGATGATAACAAATATTATGGTTCATCTCCTAGCATTTTAAATATATATTTGTTTGTGTGTACTAACATTTCAGGAACAGCATGCATCAATCCAAGAAAGATTCAAGACTCAAGAATGAGTAGAATAGTCTTTGTTGTATTTCTCATTGATGTACTTTTTGATTTCTTGAGTCAAGTCCTGTAAGGGTGTATGCTTATTTGTGACTGTGTGTACACATAGTCAGGGGGAGTGAGATCCTGTCAAAACCAGAAGTTCAACTTTTGAACAAACCGTACTGGACGATATTTATATCATCCTGGACGATTCAATATGATCTCAAAACCCTATCCGCCATGATAATTTAAGCAAGGATTTAAGAGTCAAAATTTGTTCTAATCGTCCTGGACGATCTATATATCGTACGGGATGATTTGTGCAAAATTTGTACTTATCGTCCTGTACTATCCCAGGATCGTACGGGACTATCAGGTCAAATTCTGCACATCATCCAGGACAATCTTGCGATCATCCGGGACGATGTTTGGCGGCAGAATTGAGTTTTTAGGGTTCTCTGAAGCCATCTTTTGGACCACATCGTCCTGGACGATCCTGCGATCGTCCTGGACGATCTTTGGCGGCAGAATTGAGTTTTTAGGGTTTTTTGAAGCCGTCTTTTGGAGCACATCGTCCTGGACGATCCGGTGATCGTTCTGGAAGATCTTTGCCGCCAGAACTAATTTGGAAGGGTTTTTGGAGCTCTTTATTTAAGCTTTCTCAAGGCACTTAATAGGTGTCTTTGGCAGCCATTGAGGCTTCGTTCTTTTAGAGAGAACTTGAAGAGAGAGCTTGAAAGGGAGAGAGGAAAGGGTGGAGTTTGAGAGGGAGAAGAGCCTGGGAAGGGGGTTTCTCGAGGGAGTGTGAGGGGGTTCACATGGTTGCTCCGGCAGGCTTGCACCTAAGTACCGTCGGATTCAAGGCTTGTCTCAATGAAAGTTTTGGGAAGAAGAAGTGCTCTATGGTGTCAAAGGACTCGGCTACTCCACCGCACCGGGGAAGGTGGAAGTGATTTTGTAAGGGCTTTTCCGCCTAGCTGTGGGGGCTGAAGGAGGGACACTTTTGGTTTAGTGCAATACTTGGAGGGTGCCTCCGAGGAGTGGACGTAGGTCAGGTTAGACCGAACCACTATAAATCTGGTGTGTTCTTTCTTATTATTTTTCCGCACTTTATTTTATTGCGATTATCTGCTTGGGTGATATCTGTGATTGATCTTTTTATCGTTGTTTTAATTCGTTTCTGCTGCACATTATAAAAAGATTTTTATTTTGTTTCAAATATCCAATTCACCCCCCCTCTTGGTTAGCCTCGGGACTAGTTCACTAGGGCTTAACATCCCTTTCAAACTTTCAAGTGGTATCAAAGAGGGATTCAAAATTTAAGTTTAAAAACTTTTGAATTCGATCCATGGCTAATTTTGGTAATCGTAATATTGCGGAAGGATATTCAATCACCCGGCCACCTTTATTTGAAAATATTACTTTCGATTTTTAGAAAATCCATATGTCTACTTTCTTGAAATCTATTGATTATCGCATGTAGCATATGATTCAAATTGGTTATTCTGCACCGTCACGTATTATAAATGAAATTAAAATTGATATTCCCTTTTCTGAATGGAGTAGAACATATCAGATCAATGCTCAATTAAATGCTAAATGTTTAAATTATTTTTTCTGTGCTTTAAATTCTGATAATTGTATGTTAATATCTGCATGCACTTCTGGCAAAGAAATCTGGGATAAATTATGCACTAGATATGAAGGTACTTGTGAAATCAAACAATCTAGGCTAAATATGTTAATGCATGATTATGAACTTTTTAGCATGAAACCTTATGAAACGATCTTGAACATGTTTACTAGGTTTTCTCAAATTGTGACATCATTATATGCTTTAGGAAAAAAACTTTCAAATTTTGAAAAATTTAATAAAATCCTACATTCTCTACTTGCTAAATTTGATGTCGAAGTCATTGCAATTTCTAAATCAAAAAATTTGAATGAATATTCTATTGATAATTTGATTGGCTCACTCATTGCCTACGAGCAAGGTTTGGGTCAAAAGCTTTTGGATGCAGATAAAACGATAGTGCTGAAAACTGAAGACATTGGAAAAAATAACTCAGAAAGTGATGAAAGTGAAGAGTTAGCATCAGCAATAAATAAATTGAAAAATCTACTAAAACACAAACATCAACATCAAAAGTGGAACAAAGGTAAAAATGGTAAGAATGTAAAGTTTTCTTCTGATGTTATTTGTTTTGGATGTAGGAAGCCTGGACATATGAAAAATCAGTGCCCGAACTTAAGAACCCTTCCTGAAAAGGAAAAGGGTAAAGCTAAGTAAATTATAATAAGGGCTGATAATGCAAAATGAAAAATGTCCTAGGCAGATCTAGCTTCTGAATCATCAGATCAGGAGCAAGCTAATGTAAATTAATGTTCTTTTTCTGTGTTTATGTTTTTTGTTTTTTTGTTACTATTATTTATTCGTTGTGTTTTCTGTGTTTTCTTATTTTTGTTTTTCCTTTTAAAATTCTTTATGTTACTTTTTGTTGTTTCTCTAATCAAGCACACACATAACACCTCTTATTTTAAAAATCATTTTTTAAAGATCTTATTTTTAAAAAAAATGGAAAATTTACCTCCTCTATTTTCTAAATGCTATATTAGTTGTGGTTGATTTCTCTAAAATCAAAGTAAAGGAAGGAAACTCATGATTTTGTCTCTCTATCTCATTTCTTTGAATAAAGCTATCTTACTTTTGATTCAAAATCTATTTCAGATTATAAATTGGTTTTTGAAATTAAAACTTTTTTCATCTCCCAACATTTTGTCTATCTCGTAGGAATCTTTTGTAAATTATTGAACCAACTTCAAAATTATCTTATTCAGGTTGTTCGTCTTTATCATAAGAATAAGGTTTGTTGATTTTAAAGATTTAGAAATGAGGCAATTTATAAAAATTAAAAGATGCGCAGTGCGCCAAACAAATTGAAAAGAGGCACAAAATGAGCCCAAAGCTGAAAAGATGCGAAATTGCCAAATTGAATACACAAAGTGTATCAAAAATCAAAAGATGCGCAAAGCGCCAAACAAATTGAAAAAGAGGCACAAAATTAGCCCATAAAAGTTGCTTCCATTTTTGTAAATCTCTAAAGTTTAGAAAACTCTTATGACTTTTTGATAGATTCGTTACTTGAGGTTGAAAATCAAGATTTTTTGATTCATTACTTTGCATCAATCTTCTATTAGATGTATTTCATGAAAGAAGTTTTGAAAGATTTTTGTTTCATTATCTAATTTGTTCCTTGATTTAGATATTGGCTTAAAAAGTTTTTTAGCCTTTTTAAAACCTGAGCTTGATTTAACAATTTTTGAATTTCTAACCTTTCTGGGTTATGAGTAGTCAATTCATGCCTTACTTAGCTTTTTGAATAAAATCATGGGGTAGCTTTCTCATTACAAGAAAATTCTTGATTTTATAAAAATTTCATAAGATCAGAGACTGTTTTCAATCTTTTAGTCTATTTTTATTTTACTTTTATTTTTTCTGCTCCTCTTCTTTTTGATAATGTCAAAGGGGGAGAACGTACTATTGTATTTGTTGTTTTTGTGAAGTTTATTTGTATTGTAATTGTACTATTTTATTTGTGATATTTATTTGTATTGTGTAGTTTTTTTTAAAAAAAAAAATTTAAAAAAAATGTGTTTCTCCCTATTTTTAAAAGTCTTTTCTTAGTGAGGGAGAGACTAGAACAAAATACTTTTATTTACAAATCCAACTAGAAATATTTGCCATCATCAAAAAGGGAGAGATTGTTGCAACTCGGGCTCACGAGTTCTTATTTTGATGATAACAAATATTATGGTTCATCTCCTAGTATTTTAAATATATATTTGTTTGTGTGTACTAACATTTCAGGAACAGCATGCATCAATCCAAGAAAGATTCAAGACTCAAGAATGAGTAGAATAGGCTTTGTTGTATTTCTCATTGATGTACTTTTTGATTTCTTGAGTCAAGTCCTGTAAGGTGTATGCTTATTTGTGACTGTGTGTACACATAGTTAGGGGGAGTGAGATCCTGTCAAAACCAGAAGTTCAACTTTTGAACAAATCATACTGGACGATATTTATATCATCTTGGACGATCCAATATGATCTCAAAACCCTAGCCGCCATGATAATTTAAGCAAGGATTTAAGAGTCAAAATTTGTTCAAATCGTTCTAGATGATCTATATATCATACGGGATGATTTGTGCAAAATTTGTAGTTATCGTCCTGTACTATCCCAGGATCGTACGGGACTATCAGGTCAAATTCTGCACGTCGTCCAGGACGATCCTGCGATCGTCCGGGATGATGTTTGGCGGCAGAATTGAGTTTTTAGGGTTCTATGAAGCCGTCTTTTGGACCACATCGTCCTGGACGATCCTGCGATCGTCCTGGATGATCTTTGGCGGCAGAATTGAGTTTTTAAGATTTTCTGAAGCCGTCTTTTGGAGCACATCGTCCTGGACGATCCGGCGATCGTCCTGGACGATCTTTGCTTCCAGAACTAATTTGGAAGGATTTTTGGAGCTCTTTATTTAAGCTTTCTCAAGGCACTTGATAGGTGTCTTTGGCAGCCATTGAGGCTTCGTTCTTTTGGAGAAAACTTGAAGAGAGAGCTTGAAAGGGAGAGAGGAAAGGGTGGAGTTTGAGAGGGAGAAGAGCCTGGGAAGGGAGTTTCTCGAGGGAGTGTGAGGGGGTTCACACGGTTGCTCCGGCAGGCTTGCACCTAAGTACCGTCGGATTCAAGGCTTGTCTCAAAGGAAGTTTTGGGAAGAAGAAGTGCTCTTTGGTGTCAAAGGACCCGGCTACTCCGCCGCACCGGGGAAGGTGGAAGTGATTTTGTAAGGGCTTCTCCGCCTAGCTGTGGGGGCTGAAGGAGAGACACTTTTGGTTTAGTGCAATACTTGGAGGGTGCCTCCGAGGAGTGGACGTAGGTCAGGTTAAACCGAACCACTATAAATCCGGTGTGTTCTTTCTTATTATTTTTCCGCACTTTATTTTGTTGCGATTATCTGCTTGGGTGATATGTGTGATTGATCTTTTTATCGTTGTTTTAATTCGTTTCCGGTGCACGTTATAAAAAGATTTTTGTTTTGTTTCAAATATCCAATTCACCCCCCCTCTTGGTTAGCCTTGGGACTAGTTCACTAGGGCTTAACATCCCTTTTGAACTTTCATATACAATATTAGGATATGTGTTCATTACAAATTAGAAATTGAAATACAATCCATACAAATCACTTGCATTTCTTCAAGTCAAACATAATTAAAGGAACACTCCCCTTATTAAATTCTTAAATGTTCTTGCAACTTCTCCCTTTGTATTCATTCCACAATATGTTACAAATCATTGCATGTTCTTATAGTACAAATTTTACATCTTATTTGTAATTCCATTAACAAATATAGTGTTATTCATGCATTTGATGATGTTTTACACATCCATTTATGACATGCATTTCATAAGGTGTTATGCATTGTCATAACTATTAATAACTATGTTGTGATTTTAAAAATTAAGCCCTACATTCTACTTTCCTACCCATTAGAACTTGACATTAATTGGGAGTTTTTCTAGATCTCTATATCTAAGAAGTAATTAGTTATAAGATTTATGTATTTTTATAGAAGATTTTTTTTTTATATATAGGAGATATAATGATACTCAAAATAACATAAATCTTAATTCATATTTCCTTATGTTTTCCTCTAGAAATCTTTTGATTTAATATTATTTGTTTATATTGATCCTATGGAACAATAAACTTGTAAAACTAAGAATATATTATCTTAGCTTTGAATGGTAATTGCACTTAATAATAATAATAATAATATTTCAAAGAAGGCGGATAATCTCATATGTAAAAACTTAAAAAGACGAAAAACATATAGGGCTTAACATAGTTTCAAATAATTTTCAACTTTTATACTTATATGTTATAGAGGGATCTCAATCCTTAGAATTAAAGATAGAAATATTACAAAACAGAAGATCTAAAATATGGTGAATCTTTTGAATTATGGTGAAGCGAGTCTAAATATGGTGATGTTGATGGCATTACACTATAGTCAAGATGGTCCCGACACCTTAGCAAAAGGGAGGGGAGTTAAAGGAATAGAGTAGCCAAATGATAAGAGTGTTCATCCAATCCCTCTCCAAGGATTGAGGGGGATACTAACAATCGAGTTCAACATTTGGTAGAAGGCAAATAGGATAATCCATCTCTTAGAACAAGAGTAGGAATTACATGACATGAAGTTAATTGGGGATTAAATGAGATTAGGATAATCCCTCTCAGAAAAGAAGGGGAGCAAGGCAAATTAAATATTAAGTATGCTATATCTTGGAACACTTGGAATGATCTACTAAACCTTAAGTATGGTCATAACTCTGAAATTATCAATTATCAGTGGGGCTTCAGCTTGGTTTTAGATTTTTTTTAAGTTGTCTAGAATGTCATGAAAAATAGAATATTTTTTTCATTTCGAAAAGGGTTTTCCACTCTATTTTAGAATCATTCATATATTAGTTAAGAAAATGTAAAGACCAAGCCCTCTTTTAAATGGCAATGTAAATGATTAATACTATCTCTTATCATTCTTGATGGAGTTCCTTGGATATACCAAGCTAGAGCGGCCAACTAGGGGTCGATAATGATGATCTCGGGTAGAGATCAATGAAGGAGTATGTGATATCAAAGATCTTATTCCCACTCATAACAGAGAAAATATAGATTTGAATTCTAATAATCATTTTGACTAGAGTAATTTTGATAAAGGGTATGGATAAATTTAAGGCAACCATTTTTGCGTCAACATACCTTTTTGAGAGCAATCAAAAATTATAGAAGGATCATAACTTATAATCTTGTAAAGGTCATTGGAACTTTGCAATGTTAAATCTATAAAGATTTATTACTCCAAAATAAATAAATTTTTTTGATAATGCAAGACCATAGACATTAGAATAACCAAATTAGGGTGCAAGTGGAGTAACCCATCAATAAGAGAGGTAATGATAACAAGCAATCATTATTTGGCTTAGACCGCGTCCTACAAAGGACTCATAATTAAAAAATCAAATATGGAAGTTAAAAAAACTTATTACATTTGTGTTAATATTTTATATTTGAATTAGATTTATTTTAAAAATTATGAAAATATTAATTGAAACACATACACATATTAAAGCATGCACTTAGTCTTTGATTATGGTTGGCAAGTTTTGTGACAAAATTTTAAATTTAAATGTAATATTATATTAAAGTGTTTTATTAATCTTTAATAAAGAAACTTTAATTTAAATGAAAGAAATATCTATGAGAAATTTTGTGAAAGGATATAAATAATATTCAACATGACTTTTATTAATTTTGTGTGTTTTTAAATAATAAAATATTATATAAATATAGACATGTATTTAAAGAATGTAACATTGGTTGTGGTAAATATTATTATTATTGACTATACATTGACTATGGTTGAATAAGACATAGCAGTGAAGAATGTAACATTGGTTGTGGTATATCACATATAGAGGGCCATGATAATTTGTGAGTCATGACGTGTTGGGTCCATATAAGGATAGAGCTCACCAATGGAATAGAAAGTATGCCGATAATTTGTGATCGGGTCACACAAATGTTTGCCCATCATAATCTCTGGTTATAGAGAAATTATTATGTACGGTCACCGGATCGTTCAGAGACGAATCAAGATGCGGTATGTCACCTGGTACACAACACAGCAAAATGATGACATGACACGTCCTAATTCACCTCCGAACGACAATCGGTGACTGCACGTAATAATTTCTTGTGATTATAGGAGCCTTCCTAAAAGTTTTGTATTTAAATAATATTAATTGCTCTTTACACCATTTTTAAGGATAATACAATTATTTTAAAATTAAATTAACAACAAACTAAAAAGAAATATAATTGAGAGATTTAATATTTGAGCAAAATTTGGGCTAGAATTATTTTGTTAAACTCAAAATTATAATTAACACTTTTAAAACCTTTTTGGGCTACCTTACCCATTAATTCAATTCTCATCGAAAAAAATTGCTTTATCATTTTGGATGATCATGGACAGCTTAAACATTTTCTCTTAATTTTGTTCATTATTTTTGTGTGTAAGCAAAGGATTTATTTCTAGTTAAACAAAGGAAGGAAATATCTCCCCTTGCTGGCTTCACTTCTCTTCTCCCCTCCGCTACTGCTTTGTTCTCTCTCTCTCTCTCTCTCTCTCTCTCTCTCTCTCATATTTTCCTTCTTGGATTCAATGGATTTGAGAAATCTTTCCATCGTCGTTGGAATCCAAGTTTTCACCTCCCAAAATTGTCTTGACACCTTGTAGCTCGTCCAAAATCACAGTAGCATCTCAAGCCGAAAGCATAAAAATTGCATTTTTTTATTACATCTCTGTGCTGTTATTCTTTTCTGTGCATCAGATTCGGTGAAATGCATTACCAGAGGCGCTATCTTATGAGGTTTGTTTGTCTTTAAGGTCAGCTTCGAAACCTGATTTATTTTTATCGATTTCTTGTTCATATGATTTCTGTGTTCTCCTCTTATTTAAGAGTTGCATATTACTCGGTTTTTTTCGAACTTTTGTACTAGTATATAGTGTTGAATGAAAAGTGTTTTTGAAAGGGATCGTTCTTCACCTTCTTATTGCATTAATTTTTTATATGGTTTTCTGAAAGATCTTATTTTCCTTATCGGATTCAAAGCTGCGTCTTGGGTGGGTTTGTTTTTTTCTTTTTATCTTTTGGTCATGGTTTTCCTGCAGGATTAATAAGTTAGCTTTTATTTTATTTAAAACGTTTGATGGAAAAGCACTCATGATTTTTCTATATTATTCTATAGCTTGCTTCAGATTTTTCCCCTTTCTTTATAAACTTCTCTACTTTCTAAATCTATATTTGGATTCCTTATCTACTATCCAAAGTTTCATTGGCCCTCCGGTCATTCAGAAGGTAGCCTTTGATGCCCCGTAAGGTATTTCGAGAAAGTTTTATATTTTAAATTGTTTTGGAGTCTTAAAGAGTTTCTTCAGCAGGCTGTGGAAGTGGAAAGTTTAAGACTGATTTCTAAGATTTGAAATTGTGCCGTCCATTTTTGCTGATTTTAGATCTGAGGTAGTCAAACTAAACTTAAGGTGATTTTGATCTTGACTTTCATTTAGAAGATTAAAGAAAATCATTCTGTTCCTATGCTTTCTGACATATTTTGGACTCTGCAACTTTTTTTTTTTGAAAGAATTCTCATATATCAATTCTTTGTCCATTTAGTGTCGCAGATTGAAAAACTTAGTAAAACTGTAAAAGTATCATCTGAATTGGATTTTGATATAAATGGGTAGAGGAAGAGGGAAGGGAAAGAAACTTGCAATTGTATCAAGAGATGGGGACCCTGATAGTGGTGATGAAGAACAACTTCATGTGCATAAAAGAAGGGGAAGGCCTCAAAAGCCGTCCAAGAATGATGCCAACGAGGAGGAAAGTGATAAGAATGAAGAAGAGGGGGGTGATTTAAAACCCGACTTTAAAGAGGAAAACAGCACTTTTCTGGAGAATGCGACCAAGAGGAAGAGATACTCGCAAGCAAAGGGAAATTCTGATACAGTTTTGGAAGAAAAAGAAACCATTATTAGATCAAAATTAGAGGAGACAACAACGACTAATGGCTTCAGGCATAATGGAAGCCGACGCAAGAGTAAACCTCACAGAGCAGCTGAAGCAGGAATACATGTAGTGGCTGCCTATAAGGGATTTTAAATCATTTCTTACCGAAAATATTATGCTCATAAGCTTTGATGCTTTAGCATTTCTTCTTTCTTGCGTACTTTTCTATTTGCATTAAGTTTTTCAATGTCATCAATGGACGAAATCCTTTGGATCAAGGATGTGATATGTTCTGTTTATCTTGCTCTAATGTTATAATACTGTTTTAGATGTATCAGTTTTGGTAAGTATATTTACTCTGAATTAACTAGTATGTAAATATTTGTTGCAAATTTTTTCTTTTCTTTTCTGGTCCTGTATATTTGTATTAGATTTCTTATTGTTTGCTTGGTGACAACTATGTTGAAATGCATAAGGAGCAAATGGAGAATGGTCCTCAAGTGAATGATGTTAGAGTTTATTTTTTAATATAATAGTTGTGGCATTTTACTGGTTTAAATTTTTTTGTTAATCCTTATCAATCTATAAATGGTGTATTTGATTCAACATAGACCCCCTTAATGCTCTATCCTTCTAACAAGTTTTTATGTTGCAGAAATCAATCTATATGCTCATTAATATATATGCTTATTAAGTTAGAGATGATGTTTTTGAAATATAATGATATTCTAAGCATATTTCGCATATGTACTTGTTGAATCTTGTTTTGTTGGATGGATGATGCTGGGCAGTATTTTGCAGCACCTGTAGGGCGAGATCCTGTGAGAAGAATATAATGAAGTCTGAGCATTGGGAAAAAAATGAGAGAGGAGATGAGTTTGAGAGAAATCTTGATTTAGATAAAATCCTTATTATTCGAGCGAGAGATACAAGAATGTTGAAAGTAAGAGCCCAACGCTATGGAGCTTGAGCCATATGAGAAAAATAATACAATGCCTCATGAACTTCCTCCTCTCGGTTTTTCGAGAGGTTTAGACCTAGCCTTCTCTTCTTCTTTTCTCTCGGGTTTTCGAGAGGTTTGGAAAGATGTAGGAGTTAAGTCCAAGCATGTAGCTATCCCATTGATCTTTGATTGTATTTTGCTAGTGCTGAGTTGGTCAGCAGGCGAGTCTGATGATAATCTATGGTCATCCTGCTGAGATGAGAGGGGCGAGCGTCACCTTGGTGTTGTCAGGAGGATGAAGCTGTATGAGATGGTAGGTTAGTTTGGGTCGACCTGTTGAGGTAAGAGTGGGGAGAGGCGTCAGAATGTGATCTTCAGACGAATATGTGAGGCAGTCTTTGAATCAAACAATGTATGTGCTAGCTATTTAATGTATCGTGCATGGGAGACTTAGCTCTAACTTAGATGAATAAAGATTCATCTAGCTAAGAGGGGAACTTTTGAGGTTGCCCTTTCTCCGGGTGGGGTAGACGACTGCCTGAAGGTCGTGACTTGACCCAGTCTATCATGCTCTAGTGTTTAACTTCTTCCAGCTCTTAAGCAGGTCCCTCGAACTAGCTATTTTTAGAGACGAGTGCATCCTCCTTCCGCTCGACCCGATCATTACATGTAGGACGCTTGTAAATGAGTACCTGCACAGGTAATCATAGGTGTATATTTAGCTCCTCAATTTATGTGACCCTTTGAATATTAGATGTTGAAAAGGTTCGATAAATAGATAAAATCAGAAAAGAGAGCATCTGTAAATTCAAATTTTCTGCCTTAAAAATTTTACAGATTTCAAGGTTCAAGTTTCCCTGAAGACCGAACAGTCAAATGGTCTGGTTTCCATATAAATACTAGTTTTAAGTCAAATTTATGCTTGCCATTACTTTCTAATCGTAATCTTTGTTTGATTTCGATGGGATTGACCCTACCGCTCGTCAAGTTTCTTCAAGAGCCACTTATAAGAAAGCGCTATCGTTCTTAGGCAAAAAGCTACAAATACGGAGGAGATTGTGCCGAGTAAGTATGCTATTGGTAAAAGGGGCGAGTGTATGTCGACGCAGCTAATTTGACCACTGGTTCTCTGTTGAAGAGAAGGCGAGTTGTTGACGGGGAGCTGATTATTATCGAAGATGATTGGCTGTGTAATCATGATGTGAGGATGGAGGAGGTGATTACTCCTGTTACCCTCATAGTGGGAGGCAGGATCTTGGGGTTTGAAGGTACAGAGGATGAAAGGGATGATCCTTTTCTTCCTAGAAGCACACAAGGGAGCTCGAGCAAAGTTCCTTGGCAGGAGACGAGTAAGCCTGAGCAGGAGATAGTCATTGTGGACACTCTCACTGTTGCTGAGAGGACCGTCAAAGAGGTTGTTGAGGAATAGGTGTTTGATAAAAAGCTTCAGCAGTCATTGGCTTCTTTCTCATATTCTTTGTTTATTGATCCCGCCTTTCCCCCTAGACATATTTTGTTGGACGAAATTGCTGAGAGACTAATGACTCTGGAGTTAGCATCTAGGTCTAATGGTATATGTAAACTTATTTTCACTAAAGGGGAGGGTGTTGTGTTGCAATTTGGGATCTCAATTTCATAATTTTGATAATAACAAAAATTATTGATTGACTATTTATTTCTCCAAGTATTGGTAGTGCATATTTAGTTTTGTGTGTACTAATATTTCTGGTATGTCATGCATTGTACAATGAAAGATCCAGAGCAGAAGTCTGGATAAAATAGGATAATATTTATAAGAGTGGATTTTTTTTCCTGAGTCAAAGTCATGTAAAGGAGTATGCTAACTTAGCGACCATCCGCACATACACGGGGCAGTGAGAAATTAAATTTCAAAATTTTAAACTATTTGTACCGTATGAATGAGATCGTGTTATATGATCCGTTATTTAGAAAATAAATTAAAATGGTTAATTGTGTCATTAAGATTTTTGAACTAATCATACTATACGAATTAGATCGTATAGGACTATCAATTTACCTTGGAAACCCTAGTCGCCAATCAAATTTAGGTAGGTATTTTAATATTTAAATTTTGAATAGATCTTATAGTACGAACCAGTTTGTACTTTATGATATTTAGATTGTTACATAAATTAATACCCATGATTAGTCAATCAAATTCAGATTTAACAAATATGGTAGATCATATAGTACGATGTTGATCATATTGGATTATTGGTATAGATGAATAATAGTTGTCGTAGGGATCATCCTCGATGAAACCTTAATTTTTGAATTAATAGTATTATACGATGTAGATCGTCTTGATAATTGGCAGAGACAATTTTCAATCATCCTAGAGTTCGTCATATATGATCTTAAGATAAATGAACTAATTGTACTATACGATATAATAATCGTACTGTACAATTGGTATGTATTGTTTGAACAGATCATACTATGATTGTTCAAGTCGTACTGGACGAAATAGGCTTTTGAACTAATTGTACTATACGAACCCAGATCGTATTATATGAATAGAAATGACATAATTTAAAACTTAGGGTTTTTTTAAAGCCTCGTATTTAAAAACTCTTATTAGAATTTTAAAAAGTCTTCACCAGATGAGAGAGTTCTATAAAAGTCCCATGATAGGTCTTAAAGCTTGGAGAGGGAGAAGGAGAAGTTGTGTGTGAGGTAGAAGTAGTGTGAGGGGGTTTGCATGGTTGCTCCATGAAAGCTTCTGCCTTCGTTCCTCCAAGTGTCTTTGCTGTTCTTTTGGGTTGCTCTAGGGAGAAAGTCTTCAAGGTTGAAGATCATCAAGTTCTCTACCTCACTAAGAGGGTGGAAAGGATTCAGGTTCTCTGTCGCATGTTGAGTTAAAGTTTGAAAAAGTGAGCTTTGCTTTAGAAAGAGGCAAAGTAAATTGGAATTAATTTTCTTTGAGAAAATCTAGTTTATGGAATTTTCAGTTTTGAAGTTGAACACATTATTATGAACGATTTATTATCTCAAGAGACGAGAATATCATTCACTAATAGGTTCATACAACAAAACTGTAAATTTCATCTTGATTATGTAGTCAAATTCAAGGAAGAATCACATATGACGCGAAAGAGTCAAAATGATGTTCGATCGAGTATATGACTATGATAGTCCAAATAAGGTATCATTAATTTCATTTGCAAACTCACGATAATAAATAATATATTTTCTCGAGGATAGAAAATATTATTTATTATCGATCGTCTGAATATGACGATAATGATCATCATTAATTTTGATTTTCTCAAAGAGAATTAATTGAATTTAATAAATCAATCTAAGGTCTCTAAATCTCCTATGAGCACAAGCCCTCATAGTTAATTATATCGTAGAAAACTTGAATTTCCTATGAAAACTCTCAATTAAAATAACCATAGAAATTTTATTTTTAAGATTTTCAAAGAGTGAAATCAAAGGAGTAAGGCTGGAATTCCAACTGGAATTTGATCAAATTGAACACTTATTTCTGGAGGCCAACTGAGGAGAAGTAAAAGGCATTTTGGGATTCTGAAATGATTCAAAAATGTCTTAATCTATCCTATGTATTTGACTTTAAACATTGGATCAAAGAGGACTTTTAATTTGAGTTGTTGGAATTCTATAATATCCAAATGGAAAGAATTCCTCCCTGAAGGGGTGTTCTTTTCCCCTTTGGATTTAAAATCATCCCAACTTAAATCTCCAAATGGAAAGGAACTCTCCCCTAAGGGATGTTCCCTCTTCTTTGGATTCCAAGTTGAATGTATAACATCCTTTCTCAAAGTTCAACTTTCACAACTAAATTACATCAAATTATATTACATCTCAAAAATATAAAAAGATTTTAGACACCCTGCATGCTTATCATAAATAGTTATATAATCAAAATACATCCCAAGCAGTTATATGTTTATATTGCTTAAATTTAAAGTAAAATAACACACTTGGCATGCACTTTTAATTTCAAGGGGGACTTTGCATTTTAGTACATGCATAAAATTTGTTAATTTAAGTTTTAATTTGTCCCCTTAATTTTAGCCCTGCATGAGTATGGCCACCTACAAAAAATCCTGTAAGCATCAAGATCATTCTTAACCTAGGTATAATCTAGCGCCTATCACATTAATTCAAATATTACATAAATAAACAATCACATCAATCAATCAATTGAAACCAACTTGAAGTGAAAACCATAAAAAATAATAATAGAAAAGTAAACACTAACCTAACTTAGAATTAGAGTAGGTTATTCTAGCAAACCATCTAAAGTATATACATCAGGCTATGTGGTTTGAATATGTCATATGCTGAGTAGTAGGTTGAAGTTGTCTAGTGTTTTAATTTGTTGAAGGCTTAAGTGATTTTTAATTTTGAGTTTAGGCATTAATGTTTTGATGTTAATTTTAAAGTGTATTTGAAGTGTTGAATAATTTCTACCTTTGTTTACACCATGGCCAGGAAGTTTATTTTACCTTCCTTGGGGCTCTAGTAGTAACCAATATGGATTAGTTGGTTTAATTGATTAAAATTAGGAGGGTTGATAATTTTTAATTAAATTAATTGGCTTGTTTTAAGGATTAAATTAATTAAGTTTACCATCAACCAGTTTGTGGCATTGTCACAATGGACTAGAGGATGAAACCTTCTTAAGACACATAGCTCCATAGCTTAAGGTAGTCCAGCCTATAAACCTCATTGATGTAGTTAAATTAAGAATTTTAGTTTTGTTATGTAATTAATAATCAATTAATTTTTAAAGTTTTACACTCAATTGAATCCATTCATAGCGTTATCATAGTGGGCTCGGGGATGAAACCTCCCTAAGATACGTAGCCCTGTAACCCAAGGTAGTAGATCCTAAAAATTTCATCTTTAGAGTTCTTATTATGTAATAAAGGGTTTGTTGACTGATTTTAATAATTAAATTAATGTTTTTTGAAATTTTAATTAATTATTGAATTTTTATGAATTATTTAATACATTAAATTAAGGGATAAAATTTTGACTTTTAAAATTAAAGTGAATTCTAGAATTTTGATATTTTTTTCTAAATATTAGACCCTATTTTGAGTAATTAGATATTGTGTTTGCTGGAATTAGATTTTTTTAGATTAAGTTATGAATTTTTGAAGTTTGGGTTAAAATTTGAACTACATTTGATGAAAATGTTGACTTTTAGACTTCGGCTTATTTCTTGAAATTTGATATTTTTAATAAATACTAGACCCTTAATGGAGTCTAATGGCTTTGAGTTTGGTCAATTTAAAATTTTTTAAAATTAATTATTAATTTTTGAAATTTGAGTATTTTACTAAACTTTTTTAATTGATTATTTGAAAGAGTTTTGATGATTTTTATCCAAACTATTCCAAACTTCATGAATCACTCTCAAAGGTCAGGAACACATGAGAGTGTTTCCAAGTGTTTGAGATTTATTTGGAATTTTAAATATTTTTAATTAATTAAATATTAATTTTCACTAAAAATTAAATTAAGGTCAAATTAATGGTCCAGTCAAGAGCCTTTTAATTTTTATAGGTTGGGAGTTTAATTCTGGTCAATTTTATATTTTATTTGTATTTATTTTTATTTAATTTGACTTTATTATGATTTTTAAAAATTTTAGGCTTAATTATAGGCTTAATTTTGAGTTGATTAAACTTCTAACCTAATGAATTTAAAAATTAGTAAAAGTTCACCCTAAGGTAGATGATGTCACTATGATTATATGTCTTGAATTTCATCCCTATTAGATGCATATTTAATTTTCTATGATTTTTTCTAAATTGCTGAGACTTGTCGTTAATTATTTTCCTTAAGTGTCACTAAGTCATGTAGGATTAAAATCAATTTTCTCTAACCATTAACATAAGCATAATCAATCACACCATACAAATCAAGTGACATAAATCTTAATGCATTGGAAGAGTGAATTTCCAAGCATTTGCAATAAATAACTACCCAAAGTATTTAAAAACCCACTTGCAAAACAATTCCCTAAAATACTATGACAAGTGAACAACATATCATAGTATTTATAAATCAAGTTTGATTACGAACTATTAAATGCATAACCATATCAAACTTGATTAGTTCTGTAGACATATGTTCAACCACTCTTTAAATACTTCATAAAGGATTTGACTGCTCAAAAGGGTTTAAAAAGTAATCGAAATAATTTAAAAAAATTTAAAAGTCAAATCATAATATATAATTTTGTAAATTCAAAATAATATTAAAATAAAATTTAAATAATTCTGGAAAATTTACTAGAAGTCAAAAATACTTTAAAAATAATTTTCCCAAAATTTTAATTTATTTGGGTTTATATTTAATAAAATATTAATTAAAAACTAAATAATTAATATTTGAAATTATTCAATATGTATAAGATTTTTTCTTAATTTTAATTTTAAATGAAATTACACAAAATTCTAAAAAAAATTTATATATTATATTAAATTTTTGAATAAAAAATGAATTTTATATGATTTTTTCAAAAGCTTTGTTAATAAAAAGCTTATAAATTAATTAAATTAGTTAAATTTTAAAACGGCGGCAATAGAGGGCTACGTGGTGGCCTCCGATTGGATGATTTAAACTGCGGGTAATGATTTTCGGTGATGGCATTAAATACGGATGAATGCACCGCCGATAATCATCTGCATTTAATGCTGGACAGTGGCGGTGGGCCACGCGATTTCACTAAACCACATCATCGGCCTACGACAGCCGTCTGATCCCCTGCATTTTCAAACGAATGGCTCAAATAAAGTCGGATGGTGATTCAAGTAATTAGAAGCCAATGCACCTTCAGATCAAAGCACAAAATGTTGAGATCTCAGCCGTTGATCAAGAGATCAACGGCTGAGATTCGTACAGTTGAAATAAACTACAGATTAAACCCTAAAATTGAAAACTCTTTTGTTCTTTGAGAATATGCAACCATTTTGAATAAAATTTTAAACATAGGTTATATGCATGATTACAAAGAATGGAGAATTATGTGTTTGGTCTAAAATGTGCTTTATATAAAACTATTTTAACCCAAGCGTGTAGAGCTAGGGTTAGGATTATACCTTGATATAATTGGTGGATTTGAGAGTTTTTGGGTCGGTTAAGCTTCTAGACTATCCATGTATACTTCTTGAAAAGAAATTGATCGTTGAAAATATGCCTGGATTAACGACTACTTGAGTTGGACAGACTTTAGACACGATTTGACCAGAAACTCACCACCGCCGGCGGCTAACTTATGGGCCTAGTCTTGAAAAATGTAGAAGAGGTTATTGAGAGCTCAAATGAAATAAGGATTTTCTTTGGGAAGCTATGAAGGCTAAGATAGATTAGATGTGATGCATCAGAGCCCTTGCTCTGATAAGGGACAAGTGTCCCAGGTCATTTGATGTAGCAGGGAAAAGGTGGGTCGAGCTTATTCCCCATTGGATGGCTTCATGTGAGAGGGGGGCCACACTTTCCTCTTTGGGTTAAATCAGGCCTTAAGCTCAGGTTAAAGGCCCTTAAGGGAGCTAGAACTTATTTGGAAAGGACAAACCATAGATATTGAAAGGGACTTAAAGGCTTGATGGGGGTTTGACCATATAAGCCCCTTTTAGCCATTTGTTTACTCTTTGACTGGTCAAATAGTCAACCACATCAAATGTGGAGCTCAAATGATAGCTAGGTATTGATTGAGTGGACTTCAAGTGGTTTAAATAGATAGATTGAATATATGAGTAGGTTAATGAGTGTATAGTCAGGTTTGACAAAGTATTTGAGTTAACTTTGGTCAAACTCACCAATATTTGACTTGTACTAAGTTTTAATGCACTCAAACCATGAAATGGAATGAGATCAAGGGCTTGATGTGATTTGATTGAATACATGAAATAGTTTGATAAAAAATATGAGATTTTAACCAAGTCAAAGTGTTAACTGGGTCAAGCTCATCAAGATTTGACTCACCAATATTTCAGAAGCTTTCACATCAAGTATTGGGGTGAGTTTGAAGGATTCAAGGAGTTGATTTGATTCAGTGGAATGATTTGACTCAAATGGGTCAAATTTGACCAAACCTGGGTCCAATTGACCAAGTCAATTGCTGATTGGGTCAAAGTGATCAATCAGGTCCAAATTACTAGGAGAGATGATTAGGAGGTTTTCATAAAGTTCAACGTGGATTTGAAGCTTGATTGAATGTGAGTGGGGTTTATGGTTGAGTTGGTCAACCAGGTTAAACTAGGGACTGGAATTGGACTTAACAAATTTGATTTGATCATTAAAGACCAATAGAGGAGGTCTTATTCAATGAAATAGTCATTTGGCTTAAAATGGCCATTTGGACCCTTAAGCGGTCATTTGGTCAATCATGGTTGACTTGGTCAACCAGATCAAACAAAAGTTTGGGTTTGAGTCTAATGCATTCCTAATGATGTTTAGGATGTGTTGGAAGAGGTTTCAAGGTTTGATTTGACTATGCCATATTAAGAATTTAGGAAAAGTCTAATTTTACCCTTAAAGGGTATTTTGGTCATTTTTACCCTTAGTCAATTGAGGGTCAAACTGGGTCTACCCAAAATGTAGTTTAATGTTCAACATGTCATAAAAAAGGCTATGGACATGGTCAAGAGCTTTGGGGAAGGCCTTGGAGTCAAATTCTATAAGGTGGAAGGTCTAGTTGTATAGGCTATAAATATTTGAAAGTTATAGCCTTTGGGTTTCAATTGAGTTTCTAGGTTTTTTTTTATTGATTTTAAACTAAGTGATTGAATCTACACAAAAATTTAAATTTATTAAGTAGGATAATTTTTGTAATTATAGTAGACAGTAATATAATTAGTTATAACTCAAGATCCCTAGCTTGTGATTTTGTTAATAATAAATATTATTGATTAAGTTTTTTATTTCTCTTAGCATGAATACTAGATATTTGATTTTTGTCTGTGCATTCTAACATTTCAGAAAAAATATACACCGCTCAAGACTACTAAAGACTCAAGCTTGGACAAAATAAGATGTCAAGTTAAAGAGTCTGTAATTTTAACATTCTTATAATTTTTTTTCTTGAGTCTAAGATATTTTTTTTTAAAACTAATCGTACTGTAAGACTTATAATCATACTGTACGATTAGTTATTCAAAAAATGGTCTTTAACAAGTAATTAAATCATTATTTTTTATGAGCAAATCATATTATACGATGGCTATGATACTGTATGATTTGTTTCGATCTGTAAACCCTAGCCGCCAGATAAATTAAGTAAGAAATTCAAAAAATGATTTTTGAATTAATCATACAGTATGATTCTAATCATACTGTATAATATTTTGAAATCTTACTTAAATTATCCCCCGTAATTAGTTAATTAAATTATAATTTAATTAATACTAGCAGATCATACTATACGATCTTGATTATTCCGTATGATTGATAGAGATGAAATTATGTCATCCCAAAGATCGTATCAAATGAAACCATAATTATTAAACTAATCATATTATACGGTGTTTACATCGTACTACACAACCTACTGGTAATCAACTAAACACATTATACGATGAGAATAGTACGTAATGATTGATATAGATGATTTTTAATCGTCACATGGATCATCTTATACAAATACATAGAAATTAAATAGTTCGTACAGGAAAACCACACGATCGTACTGTATAATATGTTTACAAAATTTGAACAACTCATCTAAATGACTGTTTGTATCATAATAGACAAGTCTAGTTTTTGAACTATTCATACTGTATGAACACATATCATACTCTATGAATAGAGACGGGCCAACTTAAATTTTTAGGATTTTTGATAACCAATACTTAAGCAATGTTTTAATAATCTCTTGAAATAAATGAGAGGAGTTGTTGGCTATTGATGGTACTCTGAGAGAGAAGGTTTCTTGAGAGCTCTTGGGTGAGAGATGAAGAAGAAGGTAAGGTTAAGTGTGAGGGAGAAGTAGTGTGAGGGGTTCACACCGTTGCTCCAGGCTTGTTTACACATTGGTTCCTCCAGTGGCCAGGTGAGTCCTTAAGTTTCTCTTAGCAGACAGTCTTCTAAGTCAAGTCCTCTAGGTTCTCTACCTTCTCTAGGGGAGAAAAGGAGTTGAGTTATCTGCCTTCTCCGGGAGGGAAAAAAAGGAGTTGAGGTTCTCTGCCTTCTTCAAGAGGGACAAAAAAATTAAAGGTTCACTATCATCACTAGGAGGGTGATATAACTTCCAGCACTCCGCCGCACTAGGGTTGGTGGAAAGGATTTCTATAAGGGCTTATCTACCTTGCTGTGGGGGCAAAAGGAGAGACACTTAGTTTAGTGCAATACTCAGAGTGGAAGACTCCGGGGAGTGGACGTAGGTCAAGGTTGACCGAACCACTATTAAAATTTATGCTATGCTTTTTTCCTTTTAGCATGTACTTTTCTACAATTTTATTTTTCTATTATCTCCAAGTAGAATTTACTGCATGAATTTTAATATTTACAGTCAACTACAATTAGAATAGGTTGTTACTTATAAAAAGAATAACTTGCATGTTATGAAAAAATATCTTAAACTCTCAATTACTCCTACACTTTTTTAAGTATTTGTTTTGGATTAGTTTTAAAATCATTTTCTGAAAAAAATATTATTACATTAGTATTCTTGTTGAGTAATTTTAAAATTACCAATTCACCCCCCTCTTGGTGTGCCTTAGGCTAGTTCATTGAGGTCTCACAACCTCCTCAAACTTTAAGGTGGTATCATAGAAGTTCTTGAAATTTAGATTTTAAAATCTTAAAGTATATATCTAATGCTGCTTTTTGGTAATTAGAATACTACTGAGGGTTATTCCATAACCCATCCACCTTTATTTGAAAATATCTTGTTCAATTTCTAGAAAATTTGCATGTTTATATTTTTACAATCCATTGACTATAGGATTTGGCATATGATTCAAATTGGTTATTCACCTCTCATTTGATATTCCCTTTACTAAATGGAGTTATGAAAAAAAAGAACTCGCATAATTAAATGCTAAATATTTAATTTATTTTTTATATACTTTGAAATTTAAGGATTGTATGTGAGTATCTACCTGTACTATGAGGAAGGAGATATGGGATAGAGTGTACATTGCATACGAGGGAACTAGTGAAGTTAAACAGTCTAGGCTAAACATTTTACTACATTATTGGACTTTTTTGCATGAAACCTAGCGAGATTGTATCTGAAATGTACACTAGGTTTACCTAGATAGTGACATCCTTACATACACTAGGTTGAGAAATTTCTAATTCTAAAAGAGTTCATAAGATTTTACATTGCCTACCAAACTTTTATGATGCTAAAGTTACTGTTATTTTTGAGTCAAAGGATTTGAATGTGTACTCAATTGATAATCTACTTGGGTCACTCATTGCCTCCGAATAAGGTGTGAGTCAAAGACTAAATGATGTAGGTGAAAAGAAGAAGAATAAGATTGTGGCTCTTAAAGCAAATGATTCAGACAGTGACAGTTCCATAATGAAGGAGGATGACAATATTGCATTGGTGACCCACCACTTCAAAAGCTTTTTAAAGAGGAAGCAAAGGCATCATCAACAATAATGAAGAAAAGGTAAAAGAAAAGGAAATTTTAATGTGTCATCTGACTCAATATATTTTATATGTAGGAAACCTGGACATCTCTGAATAGACTGCCCCAACCTAAAGACTCACCCAGTCAAGGAGAATGGTGAGGAGAATGTAAAATTCAGGAAGTGGAAGAACAGGACGTAGAAGGCATTTTGATCCGACTCTGCCTCAGAATCATCAGAACTAAAAGCAAAAGAGGAGGTACCAAACATGTGTCCTAACTAACAATAATCTTAATTAATCAAATCAAGAAGAGGGGTGATCGAGGCACATGACGGCTAATTTAAAGTGGTTCATCACACTAGAGGCCAGGTCAGAAGGCAAGGTAACACTGGGAGATAATACCACTAGGAAAGTGGTTGGCTTAGATATAATTGGCAATTCTAATAAGTTTATTATTGAAAATATTTTATTAGTTGATGGCCTTAAGCATAATCTACTTAGTATTAGCCAATTATGTGTCAAGGAGTTTTATATAAAGTTTCTTTATACAAACATGATCAGCTTAAGTGAAACATTGATTTTAGAAGAAACAAATAAATAATATTTAAATACTTGATTTGAATTGCATTGAGCATTCTAATTTTCGGTATTTAAAATTTATTATTGATGATTCCTGGCTATGTTATAGGAGATTATGTCATGCAAGCATGAAAACTCTTAGGAAGATTACCCAAAAAGATTGGTATCCCTAAGTTAGACTTCACGAAGGATCACCCATGTGATGCTTGCAAACTAGAAAAATAAGCTAAGTCTTCATTTCATTCAATTAAGGACATTAACACCTCCAGGCTACTATAAATTCTTCATATGGACCTATTTGGACCAGTTTGTATAGCTAGCCCAGGAAGGAAGACAAATGGATTTATAGTCATACATGACTATTCTAGATTCACTTGGGTTAGATTCCTAGCACAAAAGAGTGAATCATTTGAGGAATTTAGAACCTTCTCCACCTAGATGTAAAGAAAATTAAGGTATAAAATTTCAACCATTCAGAGTGATTATGGTAGAGGGTTTGAGAATGATAGGTTTGAATCTTTTTATAAAGAGTTGGGGATAGAAAATAACTTCTCTGCCCTTATGACCCTTTAATAAAATGGAATAGATTACAGGAAAAATAGAACTTTAGTAGAAGCTGCTAGGGCTATGCTAGCTGAATATTCTCTCCCTAGATACTTTTAAGCAGAAGTAGTAAATACTGCTTGTTATGTTTTAAATAGGGTGAATGTTAGATAAAAATTAAATAAAACATCTACGAGCTCCTTAAGGGTAGAAACCCCAACCATTCTCACCTACATGTTTTTGGGTATAAATGCTTTATTCTAATCAATGGAAAATCATTCATAGGTGTTAACCTCATTTTTGTATAAGGTCATTGAGACCCAACCCAGACTCCAGCTGAATCAAGTCCATAGGGTCAACTCTGATTTTAGATCAATTTAATTTAGACCCTCAAATCAACTCAGACCCTATGATTTTCTTAAACTCTAGGATCCTTCTAGATTCTAGACTTTAGGATCTATCCAGGCCCTAGAACTCTTCTAGAATCTAGACCTTAAAGTCCCTCTAGATTCTAGGACCAATCCAGATTCAAATCAATCCAAACTCCTGATCAATCCAAATCTCAAACCAACTCAGACTTCAAACCCATTCAAGCTTCAAACCTGTCTAGATCCCTAGGCAATTCAATCTCTAGCTCAAAATCCAGTTAATGTAGTCTTTTATCAAACATCAATCATATCCTATCACATATGATCATCTCAAATGATTATAAATAAACGGGGTAACTCAAATTCTAGCATCTAAACCAAAATCTAGTTCAAATCCAAATTTCCAGATTCAAATCCAAGGCTTAAAAACCCTATCTTGAATGCCTTTTCCAACAAATATTTAAACACCTCAAAACCCAATCAAATGACCTCCGATTCAGAGTATGTCAGTTTTGTACTGATGGGGTATATCTTTAGAGGAAACTCTCCAAATTTGAGCTCATTTTGAGCTCTCTAACCCCAGAAATTGAAATAATTTTCAAAGGCTATAAAACCTTCAAATATTTATTGCCTATGCCACTGGATTTATCACCCAGTGGATTTTGACCTTGGAGCTTTCTCCAAAGCCTCCAATCACTTCCAAACCCTTGATTACGACTCATTGAATAATAAACTGCATTTTGTTAGACTTATTTTGACCCCCAGCTGACCAGGGGTCAAAATGACCAAAATATCCCTTTAGGGTGTGAATAGTCTCCTTGGATCAGATGAGCTCCAAATCAAATGCAATCACTTCCAGCAAGTTTCAAATGTTGAACCAACCCTATTGGACCCAAATCTAGAACCCTAGGTCAACCTTGTTGCCAAGTCAAACTAGGTTGACCTAAAGGCCCATTAAGGGCTCAAGTGGGTCATTTGATTCAGATGACCATTCCAGACTCAGAAACCACCTTCACCAGACTTCAATCATTAAACCCATTTAGTTGAGACCAAACTCAGACCCTGGGTCAACCTGGTTGACCCAATCAACCTTGAAAATCTTTTTACATCAGATCAAGATTTAGATCAGCATCAAATCTGTTCAAAACTCTTTGAATATCTCCATCAGTGATTTCGATGTGATTGGCCTCCATTAACCAAGTTAGTAGTTGACTTAGTTAACTAAGCCAAATCTTGTCAAACTTGATTCATATAGGTCACTTCATTACATTCAATCAAATCAACCCTTTCAAATCTCATTAAACATTCAAACCTACTTTAATATTTGATTCCAAACTCCCTTAACCAATGGTGAGTCATATCATAGGTTGATTAATTTGGTCAAGCCATCAAAAGTGGTCAAACCACTATATATGGTTAAATCATATCATGCTTTGGTTCCTTCTCCATACATTGGATCCATCTATTGATTTCTTTGAACTGTAACTCAAATAACTCTCTAGCCTCCACATTATTAACCATGTAAGCAGGTCGACTGGTCAACTCAATCAACAAATCATTTAAATAGCTTTAAGAGGTCAAAGTTACCCTTTTAAGCTATTTTCTTTTAATCTAGGCATATCCGGCCATTAGAACCTCTTCTAGAGACTTCTTAAGGGACTCTTAAACTTGATCTAACTCTTAATCCAGGTTTAAACGAACTCAATCAGCCCCATGTGCAAATAGAGGACAAATGAGCTTTACACCTCATGTGTCCTTTTGTCCTTGATTCCACTGCTTCTAACTACCCACAAGGCCAGGTGTCAAACATTTGGAGTAAGGCCAAAGCCATCTCAGCCGTCCAAATCATCTGAGGAGGTTTGAATAAGGCAAAAGGCCCATTTCAAGCTTCATTCTACACCCTAGCCTCTCTCTCCATTCCAGCCTCCTCAAGTCCAGCTCTTGGCTCCATTGAGCTCTCCAGGAGTTCCTCAACCCTGCCCGATCAGAACCCCACCGGTCAAAGCTCGTCGGTGAGCATAATCTGGCGAACCGAGGCCACATTCCATCCAGGCCTGATAGCATTCGATCCAACTATTTTTTGTCATTCATGTCTTCAGGAAGATTAATCATAGACAATCAACAAGCTCAGAGCATATTTGATCATCAAAATCCATTGATTGTACGAGTATAAACCTTAACCCTAGTATAGGATACACTAGTTTAAATAATATTTTATTTAGGTTAACTTTGAATGATTAAGCATATCCACATCATTTATGTTCAGTCCAGCAATCTGAGTTTAAAATTTTAAGTCATTTGGTAAATCTGATTGCGAGAATGAGCTGGTTTTTCATCCTAGGGCTCATTTCACAGTTCAGTTAAACTGTGCAAAATATCAGCCATTGATCTCTTGATCAACGGCTGAGATTCTGCCTTTCTGCGCTTCGGTCTGACGTGTATTAGTGGCTGAAGGCTTGGATCATCGTTAGGCATCATCTGAGCCGTCTGTTTCATACCACGGAGGATCAGATGGTGGGGAGAAGGTGCTGACGCAGATAAGTAATTCGTATCTGTGGTTTAATGATTCCGCAATAATTGTCGATGGCGCAATCATTACACTGCCAACTAATGATTAGCCGTATATTCTGTGGGCCAATCCGTAGCCGCCACGTGCCTTCTGCCGCCACCACGCCGTTAGATAATTTTAATTATGTTTTTAAATTAGTTATAATTAAATTTAATTAACAAAAAATTTTAAAAAATTATAATAAATTAAACACTATTCCAAATAATCCATATAATATATTAAAATGCTCATAATTTTAAACCCTTTTAAATAAAATTAAAATTATTTTAAAATATTCATTATATTTTAAATAATTTTAGAAACAATAAAATTTGATATGTTAATTATTAATTAATTAAAATAAATCAAATTAATTTCAAACTTTTAAGATAAATTTATTTTAATTTCATTTCAAATTAGAGGGGGTATTCAAAATATTTTGACATTTAAATTTATTTAAAATACTTAATATGTAATTTATTTTAATTATTAAGCTTTTAATCAACTAAATATTAACATAATTTTTTTAAAAAATTTTAAATTCTATTTTGAATATATATACGCTAAATATTAAGAAATGAATAATTTAAATATTTTATATTAAAATCAATTGAATTTAAAAGATTATCCTTTAAATATTTTAAATGTTATTAATATTTTAGTATTTAATCAATGTTTAAATCATATTAACTTAAATTATTCTCAAAATTCAAGAATCTATTTTAAAACATGTTAAATGATCCAAAAAATTCTTAAATTTAATAATTGATTTCAAATTCCAGAAAATATTAAATTGATTTTTAAAACACTCAACTAACCCTTTAATACATAACAACCACTTCTGAAATAAAGTTTTTAGGCTGGATTACTCCGGGCTGCGAGGCTACGTGTCCTAAGGAGGCTTTATTTCTCAAGCCTGGTGGCACAACGCCACGAACCGGTTAATGGAAAACTTAAATAAATTAAAACTCAAAAATCAGCAATCAACCAACCTCAATTAAAAATTAATTATCTTTCAAACCTTAAATCAAATCAAATCATTTAATTATATCGGGTACCACTGGGTAATCCAGGCCTACGAGGCTAATAAATTAGCCCCAAGAAAGGTGAAATAAACTTCATGGCCTCGGTGAGCAACAAAGGTGGTATCCAACAAATAATTAAAATCAATTTTAAAATGAATTTCAAATCACTAAGACTCAAACTAAAACTAAAATTTTTTAAGCCTTTCAACCAACCAAAATGTCAAATAATTTTAACTAAATGCCTTACATAGGACATATCCAAACCACATGACCTTTACATACACTATAGATGGTTAGCTAGGATAACTAACTCTAATATTAGGCTAGGCCGGTATTTACTTTTTTGTTGTGTGTCGGGTTTTTGAGTTTTCACTACATGTTATTTACTAGATAAAATTGATTAATTGTTTACTTACTTCCTACACTCTGTGTTCTGATTTGACTGTGCGTTAGATCTACCCCTAGGTTAGGGATGATTTGTACTAATTCAATCTTATACAGGTGGCCATGCTTACACAGGGCAATTAAATTAAAGGGGGCAATTAAATAATTAAGCTTTAAGATTGACGTGTTTTCTGCAGGAGCTTCATAATTTGCTAAGACCCCCTTTAAATTAAAAGAGCATGGACAAGTGTGGCTGTGATTGAACATTTTTAAATTTAAAAATATTAACTGCTTGGGATGTTAAATAAACTACTGATTATTAGGTTAACCCTACAGGTTATTGAGTTTAGATTTTAAATTTTATTCAAATATAATCTGATTTGAATTTAAGTTGTACATGTTAAGTGCTTTGAGATGGTATGATAGTGATCCAAACTGGATTCTAAGGAGAAGAGTGATATCCCTTAGGGGAGAGTACCTCTTCACTTGGAAATACAATTTAGGATACTTTCAGATATCTAAAGAGAAAAGATAACACCCCTTTTGAGGGGGATTCTCTTTTTATTTGGATATCATGACCCAACCATCCAAGGAGTTCTAGGAGGATGAAGAAGTGAAGAACAAGAAGAATCCTAATTCTCAAAGTTACTTGTGTCTTAGGACTAGAATCCGGGTTATAGCTAGGGGTACCCGGCCACTTTACTTTTCCTGTAGATCTTGAGTTGTATAATTAAAAGGCACTTACCTATGAACTTTCATTTTAAGTATTAATTTAATTGATTTAATTATTTAATTAATTTGATTGATGTATTATTCATGATATAGGATTGGATGCTTTTAGTAGTTTTTTTGGTGATCTTACATGTCGTGCTTTGATTTAGCCTGGAACCTGATCGAAGGCTAGCGAGGGAATGCTAAAATTCTTCTATTTAATTAAAACTAAAAGACTTAAGCTCAAATAGAAACTCTAATATTTTAAGAAGTAAGCCCGGACTGTCGGAACTTCTTCATATGCAAATTTATTACATCTTCACTCCTTTCGTTAGGCACCTCCCTGCATGCGGGTTCTGGCAAACCACCTGGCCTATGGTGGTGCAATTCTGTCAAGGGGATCTGTGCACTTTACAAAAAAATCTATTTTTATGCCTTTTTAAAATTGCTTCATTCTTATTTAAAGCATTCGAGTCAATTAGCATGATTCACATTAGCAATAAATTAAAATTGGGTCTAATCTTTAATTGCATTTTTAGCTTAAGCATTTCACCCAATATAAGCCAAGGGGCTAATTAGGAATCTTTTTTAGATGTTAGCCCTGCTCTCCAAAAAAAATTCAATCTTAATTAATGTGCCTAACCACTCTCACATTAAACACCTGACTCATGGTTTTAAAGCGCTTAGGTGATTTAGCTGGCTCCCCAATCCAGGCCGAGGTAAGTCCAGGTTTGTATTGCATTAGCTAGATTCAGGTCACTGATTTTTAGTGCCCAATTTAGACATAGGTTCTGAGGAAAATTTTCAATCTTAAGACCTCAACCTCTGGGAATTGAATCCCTTTTTCTAATAAAATCAATCATTCAAATTTAAATCTCTTTCCATCGAATTCAAGCCCCACATTTAGAATAGGCTGGGGTACTTCTGAATTGTTTCAGAATCCCAAGGGCCTCTTACCCTTCCTCCTTCGACTCGAGAAAGAACTGTTCAACCTTGAACCAATCCCTATTGAAATTCCAACCTATATCTCCTTTGACATCGATCTTTGAATCCTTAAATAAAATTCGTATCGCTATTTTAATCGAGAGTATTCGTAAGAAGTTTTTGGTTTCCTATGATGTCATTAACTATGAGGGCTTGCACTTGTAGGATATTTAGAAACTCATATTGAATTTTTAAAAATAAATCTTTGCAAAAACTTCAAATAATTGTCTTTGAGAAAATGAAGCTCGACGATCATTATCGTCATTTTCAAATGATTAATAGTGATTGATAACTTCTTTCCTGGAGAGATATATCAATTACTATTATAATTTTGATTATGAAATCAATGATCCTCTTATCCAAATTATTATAGTTAAATATTTGATTAAACACTCATTTTGACCCTTCGGGGTCATATACAGTTCTTTCTCAAATTTGACTACGATAATCAGGATAAATTCAAAATTTTGAAATTTGAACCCATTTAGAAATGATATGTTCACCTCCCGAGGTGATTTATCATTCATAATGATGTGTTCAATTTTAAAATTAAAAATTCTAAAAATTTAACTTTCCCAAAGATATATTAATCCTTTTCAAAACCACACAACTTTTCAACCAAATAAAAAATGGTGACTCCGCTGGGCAAAATCTCTCTCTATATCTTTAATAGCACTATAAATTTTATTGCATCGATAATTTTGATTACCATTCCTTTTGTTGATCCCTCTACCCATTTCTCTCTTGGGTGAGTGTGGCCAACTCAATTAAGATATGTGAAATGAGAGATGAGTGTAGGAAACCTCTTCCAAACCAAGCTTTAACATTTCGCCTCCAAGCTAATTGGTAAAGCAAAAGAGTCAAGTCAAATCCTATTTAAACCTTTCTATAAATGTTAGAAACTCACGTGCTCAGTCAAGCAATAGCATGCTAAGTTATATAACTTATAAAAGGTCCCTCAACTTCAAAATCAAATTTTTGATATCTTTATCAAAGTCTAAATCTTTTTCAAACTCCAAGTTACCTATCACTCTATATCGGATTGTAATCTTTATGATTCAATATATGTGATTGAATGTAGAAGTCATTTTCAAATTCAATTCAAAAATTTGATACTTCTGGCAAAGTTTACCTTTGATATTTCTTTCCCGAATCACTCGTCGGGATGAAAGAGTAGGGCCAACTTCTTCGCATCTCCTTATTAAAATTTTGTAAACCTTTTGGTGAACACAAGTTCAATACCTTAAGTTTCAAAATAAGGGGAGATGTTGCCAGATTTTCAAAATTTTCAAACATCTCTTTCAAAATTATTCAATTCTAATAGTCATTGCTATATATTTTTCTACAACGATTGTCGTAGTCTTATATACGCAATGCAGCTTCGATCCTTTCAGTTGATTCAGTCTTTGACATTTCATCTTGAATCACTCATTGAAATAAAAGAGTTGAGTCATTATCTTAAGATCTTCCCTAAAATTTGTAAACCTTTGCGTTGAATGCAGATTCAACACCTCGAGTTTCAAAAAATAAGGGGAGATACTGCCAGATTTTCAAAATTTTCAAAACATCCTCTTAAATATCTTTAATTGTCATTTGTTATATGTTCTCCTATAATACCTTTTGTAGATTAATATTGGCAATTCAAATCCAATCTTTTTTAAAAATCATTTCAAATTTCAGTGTCTCTCAAATCTGAACTCTGACATTTTACCTCAATCTTTTCAACAAGGTTAAAGAGTCGAGTTCACTTCTTTAAAATTTCTCCCAAAATTTGAAAACCTATATGTTGAATGAAAATTCAACATCTTAAGTTTCAAAAATAAGGGGAAATACTACCAACTTTTCAAATTTTTGAGTTTCCTTCTTTCAAATCCAATCTTCTTTGTCACATGTAATACTACAACATTGTCTTATAGTATAATATATACAATGTAAACTCGATCACTTCTAAATTCAAATTCAAAGATTCAATCTTTTTATCAAATCAAATCTTTGACATCTTATCCCTAAATCAATCAGTGGGGTAAGAGAGTCAAGTTGAAACTTCTTGATTTTCCTTGAAATTTGTAAACCATCAAGTTGAAGTCAAATTCAACTTATTGAGTTTCAATACTCGAGGGAAATCTTTCAATTCTCACAATTTCAAACTTCTTATCAAATCCATTCAAATCAAGTCCAGATTATTGTTGTTATATGTGTCTCAATAACATTCTCTTGTAGTTAAACATATACAGCAAAAATTTAAATTTTCTTCAAGTCAAAATTGATATCTATATTTTATCACTATATATCAGATTATAGTTCTTATAATTTGATTTACAAGATAAAATATATAGAATTTCTTTTCAAATGTCAAATTCAAAATTCTGATTCAAATCTTCTCCTTTTCAAATCCCAATTAATTTAAGCAACTGTAATGACTGGAAAACTTCTGTTCTCAATTGATTGCGATCTCCAAGTCGAAGAACTAATTTATAGCAGTACTATTCAGTTTGGAATGGGTTTCAAATCTTTAAAACTATCTGTAAATGGTGGGACCATCATTAACCTCGTCATTGAGGGCAACAAGAACGGTCCAACAGTTGAACTAGTAGTGGGGGAAACTAGTGACCTTTCCCCCATGCTCAAGCTACCAGCAGGTGCTACCCTTACACCTCCTGTACCCTCAGTCCAAGATAAGGACAAGAAATTCAAAATTAAGTCTACAGTTGAGAAGGGATCCTCCAGTTTTGGACCACTGTTTAGCACCAAGAGTGTAAGAAAGAATTATTTGAGAAGGGTGAGGAAGAAAATCACCAAATCAAGGAAGATTACTGAACAAAAGGCTATAAGTTTAGTTGAGCCTGATGCTATCGAGGAGTTTCCTATCCCTGCCTCTTCTCCACTCCTAAAAGGGAGTCATTTTTACGCCCTATTATAGGGGAGGAGAGAGTTGCTAGGATTGATAGCTCTCTACCTAGCCTGGTCGACTATTATATCAAGAGAACCCCGAAGGAGAAGCATACTCTGAGAAATAGGATGCTAAGGAATATCATCCATACATGTGCTGTTGAGATAGATCAAACAAAAGAATAATACATGAGACACCTAAAGGGGGTGATCTCACATAAACTTGAAAAAGAAGTGTTAAAGGAAGAAAGATCTGAAGCAAAGAACTTGACTCCTCAACCAGTGAGGAGAAATAAGAAATTTGTTAAACAACCAGTGACTCTAGTGGTAGTAGATGGATATCATTGGGTGCCTCATCTCCCATCTATAAAGACAGAATAAATAATTTTAACTGGATCTAGTAGGGGTCACCCTCTCAGTGGCAGACCTCCAGTTCCCCCTTCAAAGTTTTCAAAGTTGGCCCCTATGATAACCAAGTCAAAGAAGATTGTTAAAGACCTAAAGCAAGTTGATGTTAAGGGCAAGAGGCCCATGCCTCCAGATGAATTGTATGTACCGATGAAGTTGAGCAGATCTGTTGGAATTTAGATCAGAGATACTCCAGTCTTGTTGCCTGTTGAGGTCCCCCGACTACCTATTTAGGGATGTGAGGATTCTGTTATTATTGATATTAGAGTTCCTACTATTCAAGCTCCTCCATCACTAGTTAAGATTGATATCCCTCACCCTGCTAAGGATGTCACCCTCGTGACTACCATTTTGGAGAAATTCAGAGGGGAGGGGACAGTGCCAGATGTTGATCAAGAAATGCTATAATAGTTAGTGGCTGAGCCCACCGCAGATGATTTGAAAATTCATCAATTCTTGCCAAGTTGGAAGATGATGAGTTTGAAGAGATATTAGAATATAAAGGGTACCTACCCATTGATATTGAGTCAATTAACGGTAGACTAGTCGATGAGGTGGTTCAAGAGATAAGAGATATACTTAAGAAGATGGAAATCGAAGCTTTCGACCTAGAGGTTGATGATTTGATGATGGAGGATTCAGCTGGAAATATCTGCATGGTTGAAACTTGAGCATCAAATAAAAATGCTGAACCTTCAAGACACCGATCTGGTAAGGAAGAAGCATCTGTAGTTGTGAATTAAGATTCTGATGACTAAATCAAGTTAAATGAAAAGGATGAGTACATCAAGAGTTTAGAGAGTAAGATCGAGCAGATGATGTTAAAAATGGATCAAATGCAGAGTCAGATGGTTAAAGCTCAACAGTTTTAGTCCGAGCAGTTGCAACCTACATTACACATAGTAGGTGAGCACAACAAGAAGATAGAGTCAAGCCCCAGAATTCTAGAGGTTACTTCCCCAGTCTCTCCAGCAGACAAAGATATTCGCCAGATGATTGAGATCCAAGTAAGGGAGGCCTTAACCCACTCTCAAGGGACTGCATATATTCCAAAGGGTAGACCATACCCTGAAGAATATGATTTAGTCCCTTGTCTTAAAGCCTTCATGTAAGTTTTTAGCAGTTTAGAAAACCCAAGATAGCATCTGGCCTAGTTCCAAGCGATCTGTTGCAACGCAGGAGTGTCAGATGCTCTACTCTATTGCCAGTTTATGAGTAGTTTATCTGGTATTACTTTTGAGTGGTACACAGATCTTCCAAATGGTTCAGTGAAAATATTCACAAAGCTCGAGGTTCTATTCTTAAAGAGATTCTCAAGAGCTCACTAGTGTGTAACCGTTGGCGATCTCGTCATTGAAAAATAAAAACTGGGTGAGTCTTTGGTTGAGTACATCTTGAGGTGGCGAAACCTCTCGATGAAGTGTGAACCCAGTTGCAAGAGCAACACGTGGTGGAGATTCTTTTAAAGAACATCCATGGGCCTATTTCTTTTCTCCTGAAGGGTTTCACAATCAAAACCTTTGAAAAACTTTTGAATAAAGCTAGTAATCTACAGGAAGAGGTTTTTAAAATGTCATTCCTGAAGGATTCTACCGAAGAAAAGAAAGCCAGTAAACCATTGAAGTCCTTTGAAAAGAGAACAATAATGATTTCAGATGTCACTAAAGGGAAGAAACCAATGAATGTTCAACCAAGTAATCCTCCGATTCAATAAACTCAAAAGTCTCCACCTTTTCAGGTAACTTCTCAACCTACTAGAGAATCTCACCCGATTTTTTTTTAAGAGAGATTGGCTCATCCTTATCCATTTAAAAGAGAGTCGGTGAGAAAGGTCTTCAAGAGTTTACAAAAGAAGCTAGATTTTTGATTGCCGGAGGCCAAGAAGCTGGAAGAGAAAAATAAGAAGGATGATCCAACTTTTTGCCCCTACCACTGCATGTTGGTCTACACAATCAAAGACTACATCATATTCGAGGACTGGCTTGAGAAGAATTTTTGTCAAGGTAACATAATAATTCCAAAGGGGTACTTTGTTGATCCAGATAAGGGGTTTGTTAAATCCATTTCAGGCAAGAACTCTAATCTTTCTCTGTCCACTGAAGATGGTTGGGACATAGCACTATCCCGGGCATTTAAAAAATCAATTAACAAATCTTTTCATCTTTCTCAATAGTTATCAATGAGAGCCTGGGACCCGATCTGGGAGGTTGACCTCGAGGCTTCGCAGGAGGACGTTGGGACAGTTTCCTCTCCAGTAGTCGTAGGAACTACTATAATAAATAAAAAAGTTAAGAGTGACATTTTTGTAGAGAGGAAATCTTACGATGAGAGATCTGTACAAGTGGTGGATGGTGGCTCAAAACCACTGTCTCCACTAAAATTATTTGACTTTTACTTTGCCCCATCAAAGGCAAAGGATCAAAAATTGAAAAAAAAAAGTCTGATCCTTCTGCTCAAATCTTGATGATTAATGTTGAAAATAAAAATTTAAATGACTCTTCTGTTGAAAATAATCAAGAATCAGCAGATATCAATCAAGAAGTTCAAACACTCAGCTCTCCATATTTCACCCTTCAAGGGAGAAATGAATCTTATGTCTTATTAGATGGTGAAACCCTTAAAATTAATTTTCAAGGGAGTCCCATCGTGATAAACTTTTTAGATTCAGACTCCCGCTCAGATAATGACAATTAATCACCTAAGGAGAGTGTAGACCCCCTATAGTTTGTCCTTCCATGAGATCGTGCAAGTATAACTATATGGTGTCAAGGTTTTACCCCCTAGGCTACCTCCTCAGGATAAATGAAAATAAGTTGTTTCCGATTATCCGATTCAAAATCCTGCTCAGCAATTAACTTCACTTCCTTCAAATCCACCGGGTCCTAATGTTAATATTCCAAGTGTTGATTCCAATGTCTTAGCTCACCTTAGAAAGTTGCTTGCTAAGTTAAGCATCTATGACACCCTTATCCTTTCAAAAGAGTTGAGGGAGACTCTAATTAAAGCACTTCTCAACCTAGAGATTTGCTTAGCTCAATTAGCTTCAACTTTCAAGGAAGAAGCTTTGTACTTCAAGGAAATCCCAGGAGTTACCTTCTCCGATGAAGATTTACTCCTCAGAACTGCTGACTATAATCATTTACTTTACATCACCGTAAATATGGGAAAGTTTAAGTTATCAAGAGTTCTCGTTGATCCGGGCATATCGATCAACATGATGAACATAAAGACTCTTGCATACCTTAGGGTTGATACTAGCAAGCTCTCAACTAATAAGTTGGTGCTTCGTGGGTTCAACGAAAAGGATGAGAAGGCTTTAGGTTTAGTTACCCTTCTTCTAGAGATAGGAGAATTAAAAACTGAAGCAAAATTTTATATAATTGATTCTGCGATGTCCTTTAATGAGCTCTTAGGTAGGCCCTGGATCCATGAGTATAGGATGGTTCCTTCTACCCTACATCAGTGCATCAAGTATCAACGAGATGGTATTGAATTTAAAATTAAGAGTGATCTGTAACCATTCTCTATTCACGAGATCAAGATCTGTGATGATGCAGTGTACTACCTACCCAAAGGGTCCACTACCTATTCTAAGGTAGAGATCAATATCAAGGAGAAAAAAGAAAAAAATTAAGGTTCAAAAGCAATTCAAAAGTTGAAAAAAGAAAAAGGTCACAAATTAAAAAGCACAAAATTCTACTTGCAAAGATGGCGTCGAGTGCGTGGTCTTTAGGCCTCCAAACAGTTTACCTTAAAGAGGTGGGAGGATGGCCCAAAGAGCACGCGGTCAAGACCACCCTTTAGTTGAAAATTGAAATCCCCCAATATACATCAAACTTGAAATAAGTTCTGACGAAGAATCAAGGAAAAGGGGTACCAGAATTGCTTTTGATTACATAAAAATTAATCCTCCTCTACACAAATATTAATCTTCCTCTAAAGTTTGATCTCACCTTAGAATCAAATAGCAACTATGAGGGTATCAAATCAAAAGTTCGAAGTGATGAGCCTGAATTGAGTCTATATGAAAAGCTTAATAGGGCAGTTAAATCCTTAACCTTAACCCAACTGTCTGCTGACAGGGTCTCAGGGCTAGTAATTAAGGACGCCCCTAACTTAGATGGAGAAGTAAGAAAAGTCCAGATATTCTTCCTTGGCTCTTCCTCCTCAAGGAATGAAGATGATGTAATCCTTGAGGTGGTAAATTTTAACAAATTAATGGAGTTACCTTTTAGCTACTTCCTGCTGGTGTTAAAGCTCTTATCTCTAAAGGTTTTGCTCTGAGTCAATGGACTAATGGTCAGGCTAGATATGATGAAAGTCTCTAGAATTTAAAATTTAATAAATATTGGACAAGTGATATCAGTTTTGGTACCGTTAGATCGTTTGAAAATGATAAATATTATTTAATGATAACTACCCGTCCTGAATCTTAAAATGTCCCAACTGAAGTCATTGATTCATTCATTGAACTTTGTTTAGAGGCTTTAGAAGATTCTGATGAACTTCAGGTTCAGGATGCACCCCCTGAATTTTAAGAGGAAATTAAGCCGACGGTTGATGAACTTAAAAAAATTAACCTTGGAATAGAGGATGACCCTCACCCCACATTCATAAGCTCTTTATTGAGCTAGGATGAGTCTAAGGATCTAATTCAACTTCTCTCTGAGTTTAAAGACTGCTTCACCTAGAAATACGATGAAATGCCAGGATTGTCTGCTGATGTAGAAGTCCATAAAGTTGGAATCTGGCATGATGTCATTCTGTCAAACAAGCTCCATGATGAATGTGTCTGGAAATCGAATGACAAGTCATTTTTTAAGTCAAGAAGTTGGCTGAAGCAAAATTTATTCAAGAGGAATAATATCCCTCTTAGGTAGCCAGCATCGTGCCAATTTGAAAGAAGAATAATCATATTCGAGTCTGTGTTGACTATAGAGACCTGAATAAGGCATATCCTAAGGATGAATTTTGTTTGCCAATCCCAGAACTCATGGTGGGCATTGCCTCCTCGCACTTTATTTTCTCCTTTATGGATGGCTCATCTGGTGATAACCAAATCAAGATGACCCTAGAAGATGAGAGAAACACTGCATTCAGAAGTCCTATAGGGATCTTTTGTTATAAAGTGATGCCCTTTCGCCTTAAAAATGCTGGTGCAACCTACCAGCGGGCCATGACTCATATCTTGAATGACTTAATCTATAATCACGTTGAATGCTACATCAATGATTTAGTTGTCAAGAGCAGAGTGAAAGAGGATCATCTTTGACTTAAGAATTATCTTCGAGCAGTTTCACCGCTACGACCTTAATATGAACCCCTTGAAATGCGCTCTCAGCATCACGTCAGGGAAATTCTTAAGTTTCGTAGTGAGGCACTGTGGAATTGAAATTGATCCTACCAAAATTGAAGCTATCTTAAATATGCTGCCTCCTAAAAGCCTTACTCAACTGAGGTCTCTTCAGGATAGGATGGCGTATATAAGAAGGTTCATTTCTAATCTTTCCGGAAGATGTCAACCATTCTCTGCCTTTGAAAACATTAAACAATACCTAACAAATCCACTAGTTTTGGCAGCCCCCATTCCGGGGAGACCTTTAATCCTTTACACCGTGGCCCTTGACGAATATCTCAGGGCCCTTTTAGCTAAAGTCAATGATGATGGGAAAGAGAATGCTCTTTACTATCTGAGTCGGAGAGTCCTCCCAATAAAAATTCGGTACCCTGTAATTGAGAAGCATTGCCTTACTTTAGTCTTTGCAGCGTAAAAACTAAGGCATTACATTCTCTCTCATCAAGTTAGTTTAATTTCCAATGTCAACCCCTTTCAATATCTTATCACCAGGCCTATGTTATCAGGATGTCTGGCTCACTGTTCTATGATATTACTTCAATTTAAAATCACTTTTATTCCCCTGCGTGCTGTAAAAGGGTAGGCTATTGCCGACTTCCTTGCAGCACACCCGCTGCCGGTGGAATCTCCTCTAAATGATGATCTACCTGATGAGAAAATCATGAGTTTCGAGGAATCCAAACTCAAATATGAGAAATGTATTTTAACGGTGTAGCATCCTCTTAGCAGGGCAAAACACCTCAATCCACTATTCCTGGAAAAGCCGGAGTCGGCCTTATTTTCATAACACCGGATAAGGAGATGATGCACTTTTCCTACCACTTATCAAAATCTTATACAAACAATGAGGCTAAGTACGAAGCTTTGATAATTGGCCTGGAACTTGCAATCCTAATGGAGATTAAAGAGATTAAGATCTATGGTGACTCTCAATAGGTGATCAACCTGATTGCAGGGACCTATAAGGTCTTGAATCCTAAACTCCTGAAATACCACTAGTACACAATGTACTTGCTCGAGCAAATTCCAATTGTAACTATGTATAGGGTTCATCGTGGAAGCAATTCTTCGGCAGATGCCCTAGTAAAGCTTGCAAAGAAATTTGCCTGTCCGGAAGAAGACTCGATCCCTATAGAAGTTCAGGGACATCAAGTCCTGTCTCCTATAGATTTGGAGCACCTTAATAAACAATCTCCCCAGGTCCTTTCTACCTCTTTAGCAGTCAAAGAAAAAGAAAATTGGAGACAACCAATAGTCAAATACCTTCAAGAAGGCAAGCTTCCCCATGACAGGTCACTTGCCAGTCAAATTAAGAAATGTGCCCTATTATATGCACTAGTCAACAATACATTGTATCGTCGATCGTTCGATCAGATGTGGCTCTAATATTTAGATAAATGACAGGCCCTGAAGATTATTAATGAAGTCCATGCTGGACTATGCGGTGCTCATTAATCGGGTCCTAAGATGAAAATTAAAATCAAAAGACTTGGTTACTATTGGCCTATGATGATTGACGATTTCATGAAAATTATAAAATGTTGTTATCAATGCCAGGTTCATGGTGTGGTTTTACATCAACCGCCTAATATGTTCCACCCAACGATAGCCTCGTGGCCCTTCAAAAGTTGGGGCATAGGTATCATTAGGATGATTAACCCTCCTTCTTCTAGGGGTCATCATTTTATTTTAACAGTGACTGGTTACTTTTCAAAGTGGGCAGAAGTAATTCCACTAAGAAATGTAAAATCACACCATATAATAAAATTCTTATGTGACCATATCGTATATCGATTTGGCGTGTCCTGTAAAATCATATCTGATAATGGGTACGCTTTTAAGTCTACGAAGATCAATAATTTTGCAAGTCATTGCGGTATAGATTAGAGATACTCAATAATTTATTATACAAGTGCTAATGAATTGGCCGAGGCCTTCAATAAAACCTTGGTTCAAATCATCAAAAAAGATCCTGGATGATAATAAACGTCAGTGGGATAAAAGGTTGGTGGAATCTTTGTGGGCCTACCAGACCACATATCGAACCCCGACCCAATCCACACCATTTTCACTAGTGTATGGGTCCAAGGTCATACTCCCTCTAGAAAGTCAAAATCCTTCGCTCAGAACGGCAATTCAAAACCAGATCACCACAGAGCAGAATGCACAACTTCGACTAGAAGAACTTGAGGGTCTTGAAGAACTTCATCTCCAAGCCCAGAAAAATTTAAAACTTTATAAAGCCCGAATGGCTTAAGCTCATGGTAAGTTAGTGCGACCAAGAACCTTCCGAGTAGGCGACTTGGTCTTGGTTCTTCTGAGGCCTATCTTAGCTCATCAAAAGATCGATGGAAAGTTTGAACCAACCTAGGGAGGACCCTTTGTAGTACAAATAGTCTACGAAGGCGGCTCGTATTAGCTAGTGGATTGTAAAGGAAATCACCCAATGCTTCCTGTAAAGTCTGACCTCATTTTTGTATGAGCTCAGTAGGACCAATCCAGACCTTAGGATCTTTTCAATCCTTAGGATTAATCTTAACCCTAGGATCAATCTAATCCTAAATCAATCCAGATTTAAATCAATCCTGATCTCAGATCAATTAAATTTCCAGACTATTCTAGATCCTAGGGTCTTTCCTAGATTTTAGATCTTAGGATCAATCTAGACCCTATGATCTTCCTAGAATCCAGACTTTAGGATCTATTCTAGATCCTAAGAACCTTCTAGATCCTAGACCTTAAGATTTCCTAGACTCTAGGATCTTCCTAGATTTTAATCCCTAGAATCTGCTCTAGACCCTAGGATCTCTTCAAATTAATCTTAACCCTAGGATCAATCTGATCTTATATCGATCCAGATCTCAAGACAATTTCAACCTCTGATCAATCTAGATCTTACTTTAACCTAAATTCAATCTCTAAAACCTATCCAGGACCTTAGGACCTATCCTAGACACTAGGATCCTTCTAGAATTCAAACCCTATGATCTACCCAAATCTTTCCAGACTTTAGGATTTATTTAGATCTTAAATCTATCTAGATCCTAGAGCAATCTAGAACCCTTCCAGAATCTTGATCATAGGATTTGCCTAGTCCTTAGGATCAATCTAGACTCTGGGATTCATCTAAATCCCAAACCAATCTAGATCCTTGGTCAGTCCTGATTCAAATCGATCTAAACCTTTGATCAATTTAAATCTTAAGCCAATCCAATCATTAATTCAATTCAAACCTTAAATCAACTCAAATCTTAAATCTACCCAGGCTCTAAATCTATCCAGACCCTAGGATCGATTCAGATCTTAGATCAATCTAGATTTACATCAATTTAAACCTTAATCAAATATGCATCCTTCAATCAATTAGGCTTCCAATCAACCTTCAACCATTTTTCAATCAAATTTTGATCACACTCTAATCCAGTCCGTAGTATACGCTCCAATCAAATCTTCAATCACTTTTCAATCTAGTTTTAATTCAAGCTTCGAACATCCAATTTTCAATCAAAACTCGATTTATTTTTATCAAAATTTGATTCAATCAAGTGATCTAAAACTGAGTTAACCAGTCCTTATTTAATTTAAAGCTCAACGTCCTTGATTTGCTCGATATAAATCAAGTGGGTATTAGTTAGGCCTGATACTTTTAATCAAATTAATGTGAGTCTAAGATTTAATTATATCAAGTCATTTGATTCAATTATTTCATTTTAATCATCTTAATTATAGCTTTAATATTGTCCTTTGGTGACATGATCAAAGAAAGGTTTTAAGAAAAAGGATTAAGGCAAGCCGGGACTCTCTCATGACACAGGACAAAAAAAAGCCCTAGCAATACCCACATACGCCTCTCCCTTCTTGTAGCCGCTCACCCTCTTGGAGGAGATCTGGACTCATATTTTTGAAGCCTGCTAGGGCCGGCTCTCCCCCATTTCCTCCAGACTTCACGATTAGAGGCAGCCGCCCATGAGATAGGTTCCCCATCTAAATCTCACGCCTCCAGCTGTAAGGGAAGATTGATTCTCACAGCAAATATTTCTCACCCATTCTTGGAGAGTAGCTAGAGGTTGGCCGTCACTTTGGAAGATCCCACAAGCAGCCGCCTAGGAGATGGAGATCACCATCTAATCTTGACGCCTCTAGCCACCATCTCCTTCTGTGTGGGCATAGCAGCCAAGGCCGGCTACAACATGGGATTCCACGATCCATCCATGCACAGAAGAAACCGCCCCCTTTGAGATCCTGGTTCATGTTTTTGGAGCTGCTGGGGGCCGGCCAAGGAAGCAAGGGCTGCTTGGATTTTCTATGATTGATCTTCAAGCACTAGTTACATACACAGGAGATCATTCCCATAGCTGCTGCTATCCATTCAAGCAAAAAGAGGAAGAAGTTTAGGAATGGCTAAGAGCTTCTTCTTGGATCTTCTCTCACGATTCATCTCCAGCTTTGCTCTCTAGCTCTTTATTCAGCCAAAAAGATTCTAAATCTTTCCTTAAGTCATGCATTAGAGATCTGAATGGTATCTGACAACCAAATGATAAGGAAGATGTCAAGTTCTTTACTCTTGGAGAACTTTGGGATCAGTACAAGGAAGGGAGTGCGTATGATCTACACCAGCAAACCTTCAGCTTCTCTGAGGACATTAGGAGAGGAATCCAACTTCATTCCAACAACCAGCTGCCCTTTTGGGTATCTGTCGCTAGAGCCGGCTGAAGGGGAAGAAGCCGCTCTCATTCCACGACCCATTCTCCTTCTCACATCTCCAAGCAGCTCACATGCCTCCAAGCTCCCTCTTCTCGGCCAAGTTTGATTTCCCCTTGCTCTTGTTAAGGCCGAACCAAGTAAAGGAAGAAGAAGCAGGATTAAGTCGCTATTAAATCTCATGAGAAGGCTATTGTTATAATTCATACTTCCCCTATTCGGCCAAGAAAGTTGAAGCAGATTTTGGTGAAGCTTTCCAGCACTAAATAGAGAAAATGAGCTACAGATTTCAGCCATTAAACAAGGCCAAGCAAAGCAAGGGAACGGTGAGTTGCTCCTACTCTCTTCCTTCCAGAATTTCATGAAGTCCTTCGATCACAATCAAACCAACAAGGGTAAATACTTTTTACGTGAATATGCAAATAATGGTTATTTAAAATTGTGTAAGATTTCCTGAAATGTCTATAGTCTTGTTCTGGTTCAATATATTGATGTCAAACGTTTGAGTCTTGTTCATTCTAAGAAATTAATATTGGATGAAGCATTTGAATCTATTACTCTAAGAGTGAATTTATGGCAAGAGGATTTTTCTCTAAATTTTTTTTTTTTTTTTTTTTTTTTGGGTTTAAATGTTATCGAACTGTACCTAATTTAACTTGGTTAAACCTCTTAACATGGATGAACAATCAGGTTGCTCATATACCACTACGAATCATGATAGAAATTTGCAGATTTTTATCTCCTTAATTTTATAATTGCTGCAAATTCATTTGAACATAACTTTTTATTATTATTATTATTATTTATTATCATTTTTGGACATATTATAGGTATCCTATCATGTTATCCTTTCATCTTATTTAATTATGGAACCATTTGTTTTATGATTATAGGCATGCGTTCATTAGAAGGCCTGAAAATATGGAATTATAGAAGTTCTTAGTCCAGGAAAATCTTACATAAATAGCCATGCAGTACTCTGATTTTGTGGACTTTTGCACATTTACTAATAGAGAGGAGCATTTTATTATTATTATTATGGTGGCTTTTTGTCCATAGTTGAGAACTTTGAGATAATGATGATGATGATGAAACTTGTTATTTAGATCAATTAAATACACGCTATAGTCACGATATTACAACAATTTTCTTAGTTCATTTTAACACTAAGGAGCTGATCATATTCATGTGTTATGTGGTATGGATTGCAGATTTCTAAAAAAAAAAAATTTTGAGAAACTTCTTGATGACTTCCCATTGCATCTAATTTTTTTAAAAAAAATCCTTTGAGGCACATTGATATTAACATTTGTTTCTTTTTTTTTTTTTTTTGAAATAGAAATGAGTAAGTTGGTTGTTTCTTATAGAAGAACATGACAAACTTTTATTCCCATATTATGCTTGTGAAACTAAGTGTCGAGTGGGACTATTTGGGCATTTCGAACCATGAATATCTTGTTCAATTTCTCAATAATGTGCATTGAAAATACCCATGTCATTTTTCATGTATACATTAACGTTGAATGAATGATTCCCTTATTTGAAGGATGTTTAGATTGTTTTGATCCAAGCCTTGATTGAATTTTAAGCAATACATTAGTTAAAATTCTTTCTTGTATATAATTATACATGTTGACTTATTCTTATGAATTAGTACATGTGTTGGGGTTTCTTTCCATTTAGAAGCATATATGTTGGAATTGCTTCTTGTAAATTAATGTACATACACTTTGAAATTGCCTCAATAATTTGATTTGATTTATATTTTCACATATCTATTTACATGCTAATTAATAGTAACTTTTATACTCGTATGCATGACATTCTGACACCTCTTTCTCTCTTCGCCTTTTTGCGAGGTACAAATGGAGCTGAGTGGAGGATAGAGCCAAAGAGCTTCAGTCACCCCGCTCCTTCCAAATGGGGATGCCATGATCAGAATCACCGTTGACCAGCTCCGGTGATCAGGTAAGTTTTTCTTAAAACTTAGAAGATCATAGGGCTCCTAGATTTTCCTGTTGAGTTATTCCTCCAACCTTAAGTTCTTGACTCCTACATTTAATGAATATGTACTATCGATATAACTTGTTCACATTCACATGTATGTCCAAAGGGTTAGTGACATTGATTTAAACCCATTAAACCTAGTGACATCATTAAGGACAATAATTAAGGACGAGTCTTAGAGAACTTAGACAAACTCTAGGATTCACACATATATCCCTTAGGGATGAAATATCAAACTTAGAGAACTTAGTGACACCGTACCTTAGGATTAGTGTACACTATCAAACTTGATCTTAATCAAACTTAAATCAATCGATTAATCATTAAATCACTTAATTGATTTAATTAAAGTTAAACCCTTAATTAAGCCTTAAAACTTCTTTAAATCCAATTGACTTGAAATTCAAACCCCTTGAGTTTAGTGACCTTCCCTGCTCTAGGGAAAATTCTCACTAAAGTTTGAAATCTTTAAACCCCTTAATCAAATCCCTTAAGATTAAGCCATAATCAAGCCCTCAAAACTTTAAGAATTTTAATAAATCAAATTTAAAACACAAAGACACACATAATACCTCAAATTAATCAAAATTGAACCCTTAATACATGAAAATTAAAACCCCTTTGATTGAACATTAAATTTAAGTTTAATTGAATTTTAATTGAAAGTTAATATTTAATTAATTTAATTGATTAAAAATAATTAGAAATTCCAAAAAATTCCTAAACACTTGGAAATCTATCCTTGGGTCATCTTTGACCTTTGGAGTTGATTACAAGGAGTTTGGATTCAAAACATCAAAACCTCTTTAATTAAGATGATTAAATAATTTCAATAAACAGTCAAACTTCAAACATTCATAACTAATTCAAATAAAATTCAAATTCGACATACTTACAGTCTAATTGATCATCTTGAGTTCTAATATTTTAATAAAATATTAATTTTCTAGAAATCATTCTTAATTTAAAATTCAAATTTTAACCCCTTTAATTAAGCATATTAAATGATTCAAATAAAATTCAAAAATTCAATACTTGATTTAAAAATTCAGAAAACTTCAATTTAATTTTAAAACAAACAATGAACCAAACTCAATTAAGATTTACTCAAACTTCAAACCTTAAATTAAACTTAATTCATTTAACCATACCGGGTACCACTGGGTAACCCAGGCCTACGAGGCTATTAAATTAGCCCCAAGGAAGGTGAAATAAACTTCACGGCCTCGGTGAGCAACAAATATGGTATCCAGCAAACAATCAAGAATCAATTTTAAATATTAATTTCAAATCATTAAAACTTAAACTTAAATCAAAATCTTCCCTTAAGCCTTTCAACAAACTAGAACATTAAACAACTTTAATTAATTGCCCGATACAGGACATATCCAAACCACACAGCCTACTAGACACACCTAGATTGGTTTGTTAGGACACGAACTCTAGCTTTAGGTTAGGCCGATGTTCCTTTCTATTTTAAGATATGTTATTATGCGCACAAAATAAGAGTGGCATCCTAGGTTAGATAACATAGACTTAGGTTCACTATTCATAGACTTGTGCACCTTCTATTTGTCAGCCTAGGATTAGGTCCCCATCCCCTTGGCCTACGAGGTCCCCTTGAATGAGGTAACCCATGGTTGCTAACAAGGATCCTCTGGTCGGCACTCGACTAAGTAGGCTAAGGATACCGACGAACCCGGGACGATGGAAAACCATGGGATCTTGACCGGGGACGTCATACCCACTCGGTAGGTTAGTCTCCACCCTCACTTCCTGGGCATTCTCCTGATCTGGTGATCGAGAAAATAAGTCCCAATTTTCTAATAAAATCAATCATTCAAACTTAAATCTCTTTCCATCAAATTCAAGCCCAACAATTAGGATAGTTTGAGGTGTTTCTGAAGTAATTCAGAATCTCAAAACACCTCCTACCCTTCTTCCTTTGACTCCAGAAATAAGTGTTCAACATTGAACCATTCCCGGTTGAAAATTCCAATCCCTACCTTCTTTGATATCAATCTTTGAATTCTTAAATAAAATTCGTATCGCTATTTTAATCGAGAGTATTCGTAGGAAATTTTCTGGTTTCCTACGATGTAATTAACTACGAGGGCTTGCGCTCGTAGGAGATTTAGAAACCCAGACCAAATTTTCAAAAATCAAGTTTTCAAAATTTTAATTAATTATCTTTGGGAATGCAAAAGTCAATGATCATTATCGTCATTTTCAAATGATCGATAACAGACGATATCTTCTTTCCTTGGAAAGATATATCGTACTATTATCATGATCTTGATTATGAAATTAATGATCTCTTTACTAGATTATTATAGTTAAACGTTGGATTTAACATCATTTTGATCTTTTAAGATCATATGTTGTTTCTCCTTAAGTTTGATTACGATAATCAGATAAATTCAAAGATTTGTAATCTGAACCTATTAGAGAACGATATATTCAGCTTTCGAGGTGATATATTATTCATAATAAGTGTTCGATTATAAAATTCAAAATTCCAGAAATTAAACATTTCCCAAAGAAAATTAAAACACTTTTCAAAATAATATTTTTTCAATCAAAACAAAAAAATGGCGACTCCGCTGGGGACAATCTCTCTCTCCATCTTTAATAGCGCTACGAATTTTATTGCATCGGTAGTTTTAACTACCTTTCTTCCGTTGGTTCCTCTACCCATTTCTTCCTTGGATGAGTGTGGCCAACTCAATTAAGACATGTGAAAAGAGAGGTGAGTGTAGAAAACCTCCCTCCAAGTCTGGTTTTGACATTTTGCCTCCAAGTTCATTGGTAGAGCAAAAGAGTCAAGCCAAGCTTGTCAAAATCTTTTTACATATGTTGCAAACTCGCATGCGAATAAATATCTGCATGCTAAGTTTCACAATTTACAAAAATCCCTCAACCTGGAAAACCCAGATTCAAAATTTCTTTAATTCAACCTGGATTTTGACATTTCACCGTGAGCTAGTTAGTATAGTGAAAGAGTCAAACCAGGTCTCTAGATTTTCCCTTAACTTTTGTTAACCGTTATGTTGAAAATAAAAATCAACATTTTTGAGTTTCAAAAGTCAAGGAAAATCTTTCAAATCAACTTCAATCGTTGTTGCTATATGTCTTCTACAATATTTTGTTGTAGTTGAACATATACAATGCAAATTCAAAATTCTCCAGTCAATTCTGGGCTTTGACATTTCACCCCTAAATTGCTTAGTGGGGTGCAAAGAGTCAAGCCTTACGATCTTCAGGCTAATTTGGTATACCTACATATTTGAACAAAATTCAATACGTTGAGTTCCAAATTTTGAAGAGGATCCGTTCAATTCCAACCTTGAGTTCAAATCTAAATTCAAATTCAATTTCAATTTAAATTCAATTTCAAGCTTGAATTGAATCCAAGATTTAAGTTTAAATTCAACTTCAAAACTAAATTCAATCTTAAGTTCAAATTCAATTTCAAACTTGAACTCAAATTTGATTCCAAACTTAAATTCAAACTTCATATTTGATTTCAAGGTCAAATTCGGGACTTTGACATTTTGACCCAAATTAATTGGAGAAACGAAAAGAGTCAAGCCCGATCCCCAGATCTTTCATATCAATTTTATGCACCTACATGATTGAGTGAACCTCAGTCTGTTGAGTCATAAAATTTGAAGAAAGACCCATTTGACTTGAGCCTCAAATTCAAATTTAACTTTGAATCCAAACATAATTTCAACCTAAAATTTGAATTTGATTTCCAATTTAAAGTCGATTCAATTTTGATCGGGATTTTGACATTTCGACCCAAGTCAATTGGTGAAATGAAAAGAGTCGAGCTCGATCCTTGAATCTTTCATATCAATTTTGTGCACCTACATGATTGAATGAAACTCGATCTGTTGAGTCACAAAATTTGAAGAAAGATCCTGCCAACTTCAACCTTAAGTTCAAATTCAAATCCAACTTTGATTCAAAATCCAATCTCAACTTTAAGTTCGAATTTGATCGTCACCTTAAATTTTAATTTCAATTTTGAATTCAAGTTCGAGTTTGAACTTTGACATTTTGCCCCAAGTTAATTGGTGTAGCGAAAGAGTCGGGTTCAACCCTTAAGTCCTTGTCAATTCTACAAACCGCTGTTTTGAATCTAAGCTTAACATGATTGAATTATCAAATTTTGAATAACATTAATTAAGTTTAAAATTCAAATTCAAATTCAAGATTAACTAATTCAAATCATTGTTCATTAATTTCAGGATTTAAGCACTCAAATGGCTGGGAAACTCATTTTCTCTCTAGATAGAAACTTGATAGTCGAAGGAATCACTTCTGGTAATTTTATCCAGTTCGAAATGCAATTCCAAGATTTCAAGTTATCAGTCGATGGAGAAGAAATGATTGATCTGTCTGCTGGAATACGAAGGAATGTCCCCTTGGTTGAGATTACTTTAGGGTCAGGAGTTGACTCCCCCATCTCCGAGATGGAGGCCGATGTCGCCCCTTTACCCATTGTACCTTCTACCCAGGTGGATAAGAACCAGAACTCAATAACGATAGAAGAGCTACCATCTCAACCTGAGATCGGGTCAAGTTCTAGTACCCCTGTCGTCAGCAAGGCCAGCAAGAATAAAATGAAGAACTACCTTCGTAGAGTCAGAAAGAAGGTTGTCAAGGACAGGAAGACTGCTGAGGTGAAAGCCTTAAAGCACGTCAAGTCTGAGGCTAATCAAAAGTTTGTTGCCCCTTCTACGTACCCCTTCCCAGGTGAAAATCATTTACACCCTTCTCCTGTTACTCAAAGGAGGGAGGTTGTAGAGACGAGAGCACGATCTTCAATACATCTTCTTGACTACTACATGGCGAGAATCAATCAAGCCAGAACTGAACAAACTCCAGCACCAGGCCCTAGGCCCCCAGTTGAAGGTTATGACCCGTCCACTCTATTAGATGATGTTAGGTCACGTTTCTATACGTGCCCCGCTACATCAACTAGAGAGGAGGAGGTGTAGAAACCACTCGGGGTGCTACTCTCCTAATTACTAGACCACTAGTAATAAGAGAGGGGAAATAATCTAGAATTATATCAGATAGTGATACCGTTAAAATTCAACTTTCAACGGGGTCCTATCGAGATAAATCTTTTGATTAAAGTGATGCAATGACTTCTAAGGATAGTGCAGACCCATTAGTAGTCTCTCCCTCCAAGGAGATTGTAGGAATTTAATTCCGTACTACTGGGGTCTTGCCACCTAGATTTGCAATTTCTTTTTAAGGAAAAGCTTTCAATTTCTCAAGTGTACTGATTTCAAACTTTCAAGATAATTGAATCATCTTTTTAATGAGAATTGACCTCTATTTGAAGTCTTAAGCAGGAGAAAGTTGTTGTTGACTCCATTAAATGTTTGAATACACCTCCCTCCCACCTCTTTTGTGGGATTGATTCAACTGTTGAGTTAAATCGATATCGAACTTAAGTTGATCTTTGAAATGAAAATCTTCTCAATTTTCTCGCAATTTTTTTATCCTAATAGATATCTCTTGCGTGTTTAAAATCTGTTCAATGATTTTCAAAAGTCAAGCCAATATTCATTTTAAAAGACCGGGTCCTACCCTGAGGATTATTCATCCTTGCATAAGAGAATGAGTTTTCTTCTTTTATACTCGAGATGTAATCCCTGTATTGAAATGGAGAAGGTGTAGCCTCTTCTTAAATTCAATTGAATTCAAAAGATGCGCAAAATGCGCCAACAATCAAGAAATGCATAAAGTGCACCAAAAATCAAAAAGATGCGCAATGGGTGCCACAAGTTAAGAAATAGTGCAAAATGTACTATAAATCAAAAGATGCGCAAAGTGCGCCACCAAGAAAAGAAAGAATGAAAGAGGCTCCCTTCTGCTAAATTCTTCAATCTCAAAATACCCAGTCAATTTAAAATTGCTTGATTTTAAGAATCTTGAATCCAGAATTTTCACCGTGCATCGATAATCTATCAAGATACAAAAATCTCTCGTGCTAGAGAATTGAAAAGATCAAATTTCTATATTCAACTTAAACCTCTTTGAAATTGATTTTAATTCAAAATACTTAAGGGAGACCCCAGTTTAGTTTCTATGAAACTCGGTCTGGGTCAACAAAACCTAAGTTCTCAAACTTTTCAAAATCAGTTGGAGTCACTCAAACTTTTCACTGTACTTCTAAATTTGTTCCCGTTTGTCATTCCGACAGGGTCCAAATTGCTAGAGGAAGTTTTCTAATAAAGAGAATGAAATCTCCTTTTCTTGAAAATTTAAATTCGATCCTTGAGAAGTGTGTGTAAGTCCTTCCTCATAGGCATCTTTTCCTACTAGGCCTTCTTTATAAAATTACACTCTATGCTGGGTCCGAGCTTAATCCCACTGGAGGAGTATTTTATAATGCTGGAAATTATTGTTCAAAATCAAACCACACCCTGTGCTGGGTCCTAGATCATTCTGATCTAGAGGCGTAGTTTCCTTTGTTGGGACTTGCTATCCAAAATCAAACTATAGTTGAGCAAAGTGCCCGACTCCAATTCGAGGAGCTCAAGGGCATCAAATAAAAATTAATATATGCTCAACAAAGTTTAAAAAGTTCATAAGTCACATTTGATTCAAGTTATTGATAAGTTGTGTCACTTTAGAACTCCCCAAGTAGGAGACTTGGTCGTAGTCTTTTGTAGACCGCTTCTAATCCGTTGTAAGCTCAATGGAAAGCTTGAGTCAATGTTGACTGGATCATTCATGACGATCTTCGAGGAAATTTTCCTTTGACTGATCAATCCTGAAGAATGCCACCCAATATTTTTAAACATTGGGGAGGCTCTTCAGGAAGTACCATGCCAGATGAGTGTCAAACTTAAAATCAAATTCAAAACACTTTAAAATTCAAAATCAAATTCAAACAAATCAAATTTAAATCAAACAGAATCAGAATTTAAAATTCGAAATCAAATTCAACATCAATTAAAATCAAATTTCAATTTCAAACTTTTCAAATTCAAAAATAATTCAAATCAAATTCAAAATACATCCTAGATTCAAAACTCTTCAAATTCAAATTTGTCAAATTAAGTTTCGAATTCAAACTCAATCAATTCAAATTCAAAAATCATTCAATTCTTAAGTTCCAGAATCCAGATCTGATCCTCTATGTGAAGCAAGTTTCCTTCACATACGATCATTCCAGACTCGATCCTCTGTATGAAGCAAGTTTCCTTCATATACGATCATTCCAGATCTGATCCTCTATATAGAGTAAGTTTCCTCTATATACGATCAATCCAGACCCGATCCTCTGTATAGAGCAAGTTTCCTCTATACACGATCATTCCAGACTTGATCTTCTGTGTGAAGCAAGTTTCCTTCACACATAATCATCTAGACATGATCCTCTATGTGAAGCAAGTTTCCTTCACATATGATCATTCCTGACCCGATCCTCTGTATAGAGCAAGTTTCCTCTATACACGATCATTCCAGACCTGATCTTTTGTGTAGAGCAAGTTTCCTCTGCACATGATCATTCCAGACTCGATCCTCTATATAGAGCAAGTTTCCTCTATACAGGATCATCCAGATCTGATCCTCTATGTAAAGCAAGTTTTCTTTACATACGATCATTCCAGATCTGATTTTGTGTGAAGCAATGCTTCCTTCTCACAGGATCATCCAGTTTCTTTTTCTTAAGGACAGATGTGAGTCACCGTGCTTTCTTTCCTTAAGATTAGATCTTCTAGTGGTGGAGCACGCCCTCTGTGGCACCATCCTAGATTCAAAATCCAGACCCGATTCTGTGTGAAGCAATGCATCCTTCTCACAGAATCTTCCAGTTTTCTTTTTCTTAAGGATAGATGTGAGTCATCGTGCTTTCTATCTTTAGGATTAGATCCGCTAGTGGTGGAGTACGCCCTTCGTGGCACCATCCTAGCTTCTTCTAGTTTTCTTTTCCTTAAGGACAGATGTGAGTCATCGTGCTTTCTTTCCTTAGGATTAGATCCTCTAGTGATGGAGTACGCCCTCTGTGGCACCATTCTAGGTTCAAAATCCAGATCTGACCTTCTGTGGGGAGCAATACTTCTTTCCCTCAGGGTCCTCCAGTCTTCTTCTTCTTAAGGACAGATGTGAGTCATCGTGCTTTCTTTCCTTAGGATTAGATCTACTAGTGATGGATAACGCCCTCTGCGGCACCATTCTAGTTTCAAAATTTAAATCTTTAAGTCTGATCTCCTATAGGAAGTAATACTACTTTCCTATACGATCATCCAGTTCTCTTTTCCTTAGAGTAAGCATTCTCCTTCTCTTAGGATTAGATTCCCCAGTGATGGAGTAAGTCCTCTATGGCACCGTCCTGGGTTTAATTTCAAAATCCAGTTCTCTTCTCCTTAGGGTAGGCATTTCTTCCTTCCCTTAGGAATAGATTCCCCAGTGATGGAATAAGTCCCCTGTGGCACCGTCCTGGAATCAATTTCAAATTCCAAAATCAAACTCTCTTCTCCTCAAGGTTAGGCTTTTCCCCTTCCTTCAGGATTAAACTCTCTAGTGATGGAGTAAGTCCTCTATGGCACCGTCCTGGGTTTAATTTCAAAATCCAGTTCTCCCTTCCTTAGGGTAGGTTCTTTTTCCTTCCCTTGGGATTAGACTTCCTAGTGATGGAGTAAGTCCTCTATGGCACCATCCTGGAATCAATCTCAATCAAGCTTTCTTTCCTGTAAGGATAGGATTCTTCCTTTCCTTAGGATTAGATCCACTAGTGGTAGAGTACGCCCTTTGTGGCACTACCCTAGTATCAAAATTCAAACTTGACCCTCTATAGTTAGGAGTTCTTCCTTCCTATACGATCATCCAGGCCTTCTTTTCCTTAGGGATAGGTTTTCTCCCTTCCTTTAGGATAAGATCTACTAGTGGTATAGTACGCTGCTTCAGCACTACCCTAGTATCATTTCAAATTCAATCTTCTAGGGCTAGGACCTCCTTCCTTTAGATTCAATTTCAAACCCAATCTTCTAGGATTAGGATTTCTTTCTCCCTAGAATCAAATCCAGATTCAATCCTTTATGGTTAGGAGTTCTTCCTTCCTACAGGATCACCCAGACTTCCTTCTCCTTTAGGGATAGATTCTTCCTTCCCTTTAGGACCAGACCCACTAGTGGTAGAATATGCTTTTTCTAGCACTACCCTAGTATCTATTCAAACTTTGATTCCCCAGGGATAAATTTATTTTCCCCTTAGGATCAAAACTCCAGACTTGACCATTCTATTCGGTCAACACCAATATGTGCAATAGAACTACATTCTATTACACATATTGGGGGTCCATTTGTTGACCTCATTTTTGTATGAGCTCAGTAGGACCAATCCAGATCTTAGGATCTTTTCAATCCTTAGGATTAATCTTAACCCTAGGATCAATCTAATCCTAAATCAATCCAGATTTAAATCAATCCTGATCTCAGATCAATTAAATTTCCAGACTATTCTAGATCCTAGGGTCTTTCCTAGATTTTAGATCTTAGGATCAATCTAGACCCTATGATCTTCCTAGAATCCAGACTTTAGGATCTATTCTAGATCCTAAGAACCTTCTAGATCCCAGACCTTAAGATTTCCTAGACTCTAGGATCTTCCTAGATTTTAATCCCTAGAATCTGCTCTAGACCCTAGGATCTCTTCAAATTAATCTTAACCCTAGGATCAATCTGATCTTATATCGATCCAGATCTCAAGACAATTTCAACCTCTGATCAATCTAGATCTTACTTTAACCTAAATTCAATCTCTAAAACCTATCCAGGACCTTAGGACCTATCCTAGACACTAGGATCCTTCTAGAATTCAAACCCTATGATCTACCCAAATCTTTCCAGACTTTAGGATTTATTTAGATCTTAAATCTATCTAGATCCTAGAGCAATCTAGAACCCTTCCAGAATCTTGATCATAGGATTTGCCTAGTCCTTAGGATCAATCTAGACTCTGGGATTCATCTAAATCCCAAACCAATCTAGATCCTTGGTCAGTCCTGATTCAAATCGATCTAAACCTTTGATCAATTTAAATCTTAAGCCAATCCAATCATTAATTCAATTCAAACCTTAAATCAACTCAAATCTTAAATCTACCCAGGCTCTAAATCTATCCAGACCCTAGGATCGATTCAGATCTTAGATCAATCTAGATTTACATCAATTTAAACCTTAATCAAATATGCATCCTTCAATCAATTAGGCTTCCAATCAACCTTCAACCATTTTTCAATCAAATTTTGATCACACTCTAATCCAGTCCGTAGTATACGCTCCAATCAAATCTTCAATCACTTTTCAATCTAGTTTTAATTCAAGCTTCGAACATCCAATTTTCAATCAAAACTCGATTTATTTTTATCAAAATTTGATTCAATCAAGTGATCTAAAACTGAGTTAACCAGTCCTTATTTAATTTAAAGCTCAACGTCCTTGATTTGCTCGATATAAATCAAGTGGGTATTAGTTAGGCCTGATACTTTTAATCAAATTAATGTGAGTCTAAGATTTAATTATATCAAGTCATTTGATTCAATTATTTCATTTTAATCATCTTAATTATAGCTTTAATATTGTCCTTTGGTGTCATGATCAAAGAAAGGTTTTAAGAAAAAGGATTAAGGCAAGCCGGGACTCTCTCATGACACAGGACAAAAAAAAGCCCTAGCAATACCCACATACGCCTCTCCCTTCTTGTAGCCGCTCACCCTCTTGGAGGAGATCTGGACTCATATTTTTGAAGCCTGCTAGGGCCGGCTCTCCCCCATTTCCTCCAGACTTCACGATTAGAGGCAGCCGCCCATGAGATAGGTTCCCCATCTAAATCTCACGCCTCCAGCTGTAAGGGAAGATTGATTCTCACAGCAAATATTTCTCACCCATTCTTGGAGAGTAGCTAGAGGTTGGCCGTCACTTTGGAAGATCCCACAAGCAGCCGCCTAGGAGATGGAGATCACCATCTAATCTTGACGCCTCTAGCCACCATCTCCTTCTGTGTGGGCATAGCAGCCAAGGCCGGCTACAACATGGGATTCCACGATCCATCCATGCACAGAAGAAACCGCCCCCTTTGAGATCCTGGTTCATGTTTTTGGAGCTGCTGGGGGCCGGCCAAGGAAGCAAGGGCTGCTTGGATTTTCTATGATTGATCTTCAAGCACTAGTTACATACACAGGAGATCATTCCCATAGCTACTGCTATCCATTCAAGCAAAAAGAGGAAGAAGTTTAGGAATGGCTAAGAGCTTCTTCTTGGATCTTCTCTCACGATTCATCTCCAGCTTTGCTCTCTAGCTCTTTATTCAGCCAAAAAGATTCTAAATCTTTCCTTAAGTCATGCATTAGAGATCTGAATGGTATCTGACAACCAAATGATAAGGAAGATGTCAAGTTCTTTACTCTTGGAGAACTTTGGGATCAGTACAAGGAAGGGAGTGCGTATGATCTACACCAGCAAACCTTCAGCTTCTCTGAGGACATTAGGAGAGGAATCCAACTTCATTCCAACAACCAGCTGCCCTTTTGGGTATCTGTCGCTAGAGCCGGCTGAAGGGGAAGAAGCCGCTCTCATTCCACGACCCATTCTCCTTCTCACATCTCCAAGCAGCTCACATGCCTCCAAGCTCCCTCTTCTCGGCCAAGTTTGATTTCCCCTTGCTCTTGTTAAGGCCGAACCAAGTAAAGGAAGAAGAAGCAGGATTAAGTCGCTATTAAATCTCATGAGAAGGCTATTGTTATAATTCATACTTCCCCTATTCGGCCAAGAAAGTTGAAGCAGATTTTGGTGAAGCTTTCCAGCACTAAATAGAGAAAATGAGCTACAGATTTCAGCCATTAAACAAGGCCAAGCAAAGCAAGGGAACGGTGAGTTGCTCCTACTCTCTTCCTTTCAGAATTTCATGAAGTCCTTCGATCACAATCAAACCAACAAGGGTAAATACTTTTTACGTGAATATGCAAATAATGGTTATTTAAAATTGTGTAAGATTTCCTGAAATGTCTATAGTCTTGTTCTGGTTCAATATATTGATGTCAAACGTTTGAGTCTTGTTCATTCTAAGAAATTAATATTGGATGAAGCATTTGAATCTATTACTCTAAGAGTGAATTTATGGCAAGAGGATTTTTCTCTAAATTTTTTTTTTTTTTTTTTTTTTTGGGTTTAAATGTTATCGAACTGTACCTAATTTAACTTGGTTAAACCTCTTAACATGGATGAACAATCAGGTTGCTCATATACCACTACGAATCATGATAGAAATTTGCAGATTTTTATCTCCTTAATTTTATAATTGCTGCAAATTCATTTGAACATAACTTTTTATTATTATTATTATTATTTATTATCATTTTTGGACATATTATAGGTATCCTATCATGTTATCCTTTCATCTTATTTAATTATGGAACCATTTGTTTTATGATTATAGGCATGCGTTCATTAGAAGGCCTGAAAATATGGAATTATAGAAGTTCTTAGTCCAGGAAAATCTTACATAAATAGCCATGCAGTACTCTGATTTTGTGGACTTTTGCACATTTACTAATAGAGAGGAGCATTTTATTATTATTATTATGGTGGCTTTTTGTCCATAGTTGAGAACTTTGAGATAATGATGATGATGATGAAACTTGTTATTTAGATCAATTAAATACACGCTATAGTCACGATATTACAACAATTTTCTTAGTTCATTTTAACACTAAGGAGCTGATCATATTCATGTGTTATGTGGTATGGATTGCAGATTTCTAAAAAAAAAAAATTTTGAGAAACTTCTTGATGACTTCCCATTGCATCTAATTTTTTAAAAAAAAATCCTTTGAGGCACATTGATATTAACATTTGTTTCTTTTTTTTTTTTTTTTTTGAAACAGAAATGAGTAAGTTGGTTGTTTCTTATAGAAGAACATGACAAACTTTTATTCCCATATTATGCTTGTGAAACTAAGTGTCGAGTGGGACTATTTGGGCATTTCGAACCATGAATATCTTGTTCAATTTCTCAATAATGTGCATTGAAAATACCCATGTCATTTTTCATGTATACATTAACGTTGAATGAATGATTCCCTTATTTGAAGGATGTTTAGATTGTTTTGATCCAAGCCTTGATTGAATTTTAAGCAATACATTAGTTAAAATTCTTTCTTGTATATAATTATACATGTTGACTTATTCTTATGAATTAGTACATGTGTTGGGGTTTCTTTCCATTTAGAAGCATATATGTTGGAATTGCTTCTTGTAAATTAATGTACATACACTTTGAAATTGCCTCAATAATTTGATTTGATTTATATTTTCACATATCTATTTACATGCTAATTAATAGTAACTTTTATACTCGTATGCATGACATTCTGACACCTCTTTCTCTCTTCGCCTTTTTGCGAGGTACAAATGGAGCTGAGTGGAGGATAGAGCCAAAGAGCTTCAGTCACCCCGCTCCTTCCAAATGGGGATGCCATGATCAGAATCACCGTTGACCAGCTCCGGTGATCAGGTAAGTTTTTCTTAAAACTTAGAAGATCATAGGGCTCCTAGATTTTCCTGTTGAGTTATTCCTCCAACCTTAAGTTCTTGACTCCTACATTTAATGAATATGTACTATCGATATAACTTGTTCACATTCACATGTATGTCCAAAGGGTTAGTGACATTGATTTAAACCCATTAAACCTAGTGACATCATTAAGGACAATAATTAAGGACGAGTCTTAGAGAACTTAGACAAACTCTAGGATTCACACATATATCCCTTAGGGATGAAATATCAAACTTAGAGAACTTAGTGACACCGTACCTTAGGATTAGTGTACACTATCAAACTTGATCTTAATCAAACTTAAATCAATCGATTAATCATTAAACCACTTAATTGATTTAATTAAAGTTAAACCCTTAATTAAGCCTTAAAACTTCTTTAAATCCAATTGACTTGAAATTCAAACCCCTTGAGTTTAGTGACCTTCCCTGCTCTAGGGAAAATTCTCACTAAAGTTTGTAATCTTTAAACCCCTTAATCAAATCCCTTAAGATTAAGCCATAATCAAGCCCTCAAAACTTTAAGAATTTTAATAAATCAAATTTAAAACACAAAGACACACATAATACCTCAAATTAATCAAAATTGAACCCTTAATACATGAAAATTAAAACCCCTTTGATTGAACATTAAATTTAAGTTTAATTGAATTTTAATTGAAAGTTAATATTTAATTAATTTAATTGATTAAAAATAATTAGAAATTCCAAAAAATTCCTAAACACTTGGAAATCTATCCTTGGGTCATCTTTGACCTTTGGAGTTGATTACAAGGAGTTTGGAATCAGTTTGGATTCAAAACATCAAAACCTCTTTAATTAAGATGATTAAATAATTTCAATAAACAGTCAAACTTCAAACATTCATAACTAATTCAAATAAAATTCAAATTCGACATACTTACAGTCTAATTGATCATCTTGAGTTCTAATATTTTAATAAAATATTAATTTTCTAGAAATCATTCTTAATTTAAAATTCAAATTTTAACCCCTTTAATTAAGCACATTAAATGATTCAAATAAAATTCAAAAATTCAATACTTGATTTAAAAATTCAGAAAACTTCAATTTAATTTTAAAACAAATAATGAACCAAACTCAATTAAGATTTACTCAAACTTCAAACCTTAAATTAAACTTAATTCATTTAACCATACCGGGTACCACTGGGTAACCCAGGCCTACGAGGCTATTAAATTAGCCCCAAGGAAGGTGAAATAAACTTCACGGCCTCGGTGAGCAACAAATATGGTATCCAGCAAACAATCAAGAATCAATTTTAAATATTAATTTTAAATCATTAAAACTTAAACTTAAATCAAAATCTTCCCTTAAGCCTTTCAACAAACTAGAACATTAAACAACTTTAATTAATTGCCCGATACAGGACATATCCAAACCACACAGCCTACTACACACACCTAGATTGGTTTGTTAGGACACGAACTCTAGCTTTAGGTTAGGCCGATGTTCCTTTCTATTTTAAGATATGTTATTATGCGCACAAAATAAGAGTGGCATCCTAGGTTAGATAACATAGACTTAGGTTCACTATTCATAGACTTGTGCACCTTCTATTTGTCAGCCTAGGATTAGGTCCCCAGCCCCTTGACCTACGAGGTCCCCTTGAATGAGGTAACCCATGGTTGCTAACAAGGATCCTCTGGTCGGCACTCGACTAAGTAGGCTAAGGATACCGACGAACCCGGGACGATGGAAAACCATGGGATCTTGACCGGGGACGTCATACCCACTCGGTAGGTTAGTCTCCACCCTCACTTCCTGGGAATTCTCCTGATCTGGTGATCGAGAAAATAAGTCCCAATTTTCTAATAAAATCAATCATTCAAACTTAAATCTCTTTCCATCAAATTCAAGCCCAACAATTAGGATAGTTTGAGGTGTTTCTGAAGTAATTCAGAATCTCAAAACACCTCCTACCCTTCTTCCTTTGACTCCAGAAATAAGTGTTCAACATTGAACCATTCCCGGTTGAAAATTCCAATCCATACCTTCTTTGATATCAATCTTTGAATTCTTAAATAAAATTCGTATCGCTATTTTAATCGAGAGTATTCGTAGGAAATTTTCTGGTTTCCTACGATGTAATTAACTACGAGGGCTTGCGCTCGTAGGAGATTTAGAAACCCAGACCAAATTTTCAAAAATCAAGTTTTCAAAATTTTAATTAATTATCTTTGGGAATGCAAAAGTCAACGATCATTATCGTCATTTTCAAATGATCGATAACAGACGATATCTTCTTTCCTTGGAAAGATATATCGTACTATTATCATGATCTTGATTATGAAATTAATGATCTCTTTACTAGATTATTATAGTTAAACGTTGGATTTAACATCATTTTGATCTTTTAAGATCATATGTTGTTTCTCCTTAAGTTTGATTACGATAATCAGATAAATTCAAAGATTTGTAATCTGAACCTATTAGAGAACGATATATTCAGCTTTCGAGGTGATATATTATTCATAATAAGTGTTCGATTATAAAATTCAAAATTCCAGAAATTAAACATTTCCCAAAGAAAATTAAAACACTTTTCAAAATAATATTTTTTCAATCAAAACAATGGATCACGCCCTTTAAGGCACCATCCTAGTTTCAAATTTCAAAATTCAAATCCGATCCTCTATGTAGAGTAAGTTTCCTCTACATATGATCATCCTGACTTGATCTTCTATGTGAAGTAAGTTTCCTTCACATATGATAAGTTCAAATCCGATCTTCTATGTAGAGCAAGTTTCCTCAACATATGATTATCCAGACTATATCTTCCATGTGAAGCAAGTTTCCTTCACATACGATCATTTTAAATCTGATCCTCTATGTAGAGTAAGTTTCCTCTACATATGATCATCCTAACCCAATCTTCTATGTGAAGAAAATTTCCTTAACATACGATCATTCCAGATCCGATTCTCTGCATAGAGCAAATTTCCTCTACACATGATCATCTCAGACCCGATCCTTTGTATGGAGCAAGTTTCCTCTATATATGATTGCTCCAGACCCCACCCTTTGTGTAGAGCAAGTTTCCTAACACATAATCAATCCAGAACCGACCTTCTATGGGAAGCAATGCTTCCCTCTCACAAGGTCCTCCAGTCTTCTATTCCCTAAGGTTAGATGTGAGTCATCGTGCTTTCTCTTCTTAGGGTTAGATCTTTTAGAGATGGAGTACACCTTCTATGGCACCATCCTAGATTTAAAATCTAGATCCAACCTTCTATGTGAAGCAATGCTTCCTTCCCATAGGGTCCTTTAATTCTCTCTTCCTTAAGGATATGTATGAGCCATCGTGCATTCTCTCCTCAGGATTAGATCTCCTAGTGATGGATAATGCCCTCTATGGCACCATTCTAATTTTAAAATTTAAAATTTGAGCTTGATCTTCTACGGGAAGAAATACCTCCTTCGCATGAGTTCATCCAGTCTTCTTCTCCTTAGGGTTAAGTATTCTCTTCCCCTTAGGATCAGACTCCCAGTTTGAATTTCAATTTTAAATTCCTGAATTCACTCATCTTTTTCTTAAGGATAGAGACTTTCCCTTTCCTTAAGGATTAGATCTACTAGTGGTAGACTACGCCCCTCATGGCACTACCCTAGTATCAAAATTCAAATTTGATCCTTCGTAGTTAGGAGTTCTACCTTCCTATACAAGATAGTTTAATCTTCTTCTCCTTCAGTTTAGGTTCTTTCCTTCCTTAGGATTATACCTACTAGTGGTAGAGTACACCCTTAGTGGCACTACCCTAGTACCTATTCAAACCTCAATCATCTATGGTTAAGCTTTCCTTTCCCTAGAATCAAAACTCAGACTTAATCCTTTGTAGTTAGGGATTCTTCCTTCCTATACGATCACCCAGGCTTTCTTTTCCTCTAAGGATAGACTTTTCCTTCCCTTTGGATAAAATCCACTAGTGGTAGAATACAACCTTCGTGGTACTGCCTTAGTATCTATTCAAAATTCAATCTTCTAAGGCTTAGTTTCTTTCCCTTAGAACCCAATACTCAGACGTGATCCTCTGTAGTTAGGAGCCCTTCCTTTCTATATGATCATCTTGAAATTCCTTTTCCTTTAGGGATAAGCTCATCCTTTCCCTTAGGAACAGACTTATTAGTGGTAGAGTATGCTTTCCTCAGTACTACACTAGTATCAATTCAAACCTCGATTCCCCAGGGATGAACTTTTCTTTCCCTTAGGATCAAAATTCTAGACTTGACCTTTTAATTCGGTCAACGCCAATATGTGCAATAGAACTTCATTCTTTTACACATATTTTAGGTCCATTTGTTGACCTCATTTTTATATGAGGTTATTAGGACTCAACCCAGACTCGAACTGAATCAAGTCCATAGGGTCAACTCTGATTTTAGATCAACTTAATCCAGACCCTCAAATCAATTCTGACCCTATAATTTTCTTAAACTCTAGGATCCTTCTAGATTCTAGACTTTAGGATTTATCCAGACCATAGAACTCTTCTAGATTCTAGACCTTAAAGTCCCTCCAAATTTTAGGACCAATCTAGATTCAAATCAATCCAAACTCCTGTTTAATCCAAATCTCAAACCAACTCAGACTTCAAACCCATTAAAGCTTCAAACATGTCTAGATCCCTAGGCAATTCAATCTCTAGCTCAAAATCCAGTTAATCTAGTCTTCTATCAAACTTCAATCATATCCTATCACTTATGATCATCTTAAATGATTATAAATAATTGCGATAACTCAAATTCCAGCATCTAAACTAAAATCTAGTTCAAATCAAAATTTCTAGATTCAAATCCAAGGCTTAAAGACCCTGTCCTAAAAGCCTTTCCCAACAAATCTTTAAACACTTTAAAACCTAGTCAAATGACCTCTAATTCAGAGTTTGTTAGTTGTGTGCTGATGGGACATGTCTTTAGAGGCAACCCTCCAAATTTGAGCTCATTCTGTTGTCTCAAACTCTAGAAATTGAATTGATTTCCAAAGGCTATAAAACTATCAAATTTTTACAGCCTATGCCATTGGATCTATCACCCAGTGGATTTTGACCTTGGAGCTTTCTCCAAAGCCTCCAATAACTTTTAGACCCTTGATTATGACTCATTAAACAATAAACTACATTTTTTGGGACTTATTTTGACCCCCAGTTAATCAGGGATCAAAATGACCAAAATACCCCTTTTGGGTGTGAACAGTCTCCTTGGATCAGATGAGCTCCAAATCAAATGCAATCACTTCCAGCAAGTTTCAAATGTTAAACCAAACTTGTTGGACCTAGGCCCATACCCTGGGTCAACCTGGTTGACCAAGTCAAACTAGGTTGACCTAAAGGCCCATTAAGGGCCCAAGTGGGTCATTTGATCTAGATGACCATTCTAGACCCTGAAACCACCTTCACCAGACTTCGATCATCAAACCCATTTAGTTGAGACCAAACTCAGACCTTGGGTCAACCTGGTTGACCAAGTCAACCTAGGTTGACCTAATCAACCTTTAAGTTTATTTTACATCAGATCAAGCTTTAGATCCGTATCAAATTTATTCAAAACTCCTTGAATATCTCCATCAGTGATATGGATGTGATTGGCCTCCATTAACCCAGTTAGTAGTTGACTTAGTCAACTGAGCCAAATCTAGTCAAACTTGATTCATATAGTTCACTTCATTGCATTCAATTAAATCAACCCTTTCAAATCCCATTAAACATTCAAACATACTTTAATATTTTATTTCAAACTCCCTTAACCAATGGTGAGTCATATCATAGGTTGATTGATTTGGTTAAGCCATCATAAGTGGTGAAACCACTATATGTGGTTAAATCATATCATGCTTTGGTTCGTTCTCCATACATTGGATCCATCTATTAATTTCTTTGAACTCCAGCTCTAATAACTCTCTAGCCTCCACATTATCAACCATGTAAGTAGGTTGACTGGTCAACTTTGTCAACAAATCATTTAAATAGCTTTAAGTGGTCAAAGTGACCTTTTTAAGCTATTTTCTTTTAATCCAGGCATATCCAACCATTTGAACCTCTTTTAGAGTCTTCCTAAGGGACTCTTAAACTTGATTTAACTCTTAATCCAGGCTTAAATGAACTTAATTAGCCCCATGTGTAAATAGAGGACAAATGAGCTTTACACCTCATGTGTCCTTTCGTCCTTGATTCCACTGCTTCTAACTACCCTCCAGGCCAAGTGTCAGGCATTTGGAGTAAGGTCAAAGCCATCTCAGCCGTCCAAATCATTTGAGGAGGTTTGAATAGGGCAAAAGGCCCATTTCAAGCTTCATTCTACACCCTAGCCTATCTCTCCATTCCATCCTCCTCAAGTCTAGCTCTTAGCTCCTTTGAGCTCTCCAGGAGTTCCTTAACCCTACCCGATCAGAACCCACCGGTTAAAGCTCGTCGGCGACCAGAATCCGACAAATTGAGGCCACATTCCGTCCAAGCCTGATAGCATTCGATCCAGCCATTTTCAGTCGTTCGTGTCTTCAGGAAGATTAAACGTGGACAATCAACAAGCTTAGAGCATATTTGATCATCCAAATCCATTGATTGTACGAGGTATAAACCTTAACCCTTATCTAGGATGCACTAGTTTAAATAATATTTTATTTTAGAACAACTTTGAACTATTAAGCATATCCACATCATTTCTATTCAATCCAACAATCTGAGTTTAAAAGGTTAAGTCATTCGTTGAATCCCATTGAGAGAACGAGCAAGTTTTTCATCCTAGGGTTCATTTTGTAGTTCAATTAAACTATGCTAAATATCAGTCGTCAATCTCTTAATCAACGGCTAAGATTTCACCTTTCCACGCTTCGATTTGACGTGTATCAGAGGCTTAAGGCTCGGATCATTGTTCGACATCATCTGAGCCGTCTGTTTCATGCCACGGAGGATCGGATGGCAGGGAGAAGGTGCTGATGCAGATAAGTAAACCGCATCCGCGGTTTAATGATTCCGTAATCATTGTCGGTGGCGCAATGATTGCACCGCCAACCAATGATTAGTCGCGGCTCCCGCGGGCCAATCCACAGCCACCACGTGCCTTCCGCCACCGCTGTGCCACGAGATCATTTTAATTTAGTTTTTAAATTAGTTTTAAATAAATTTAATTAACAAAAAAATTTAATAAATTATAATAAATTAAATACTAATCCAAATAATCCATATAATATATCAAAATGCTCATAATTTTAAACCCTTTTAAATAAAATTAAAATTATTTTAAAATATTCATTATATTTTAAATAATTTTAGAAACATTAAAATTTAATATTTTAATTATTAAATAATTAAAATAAATCAAATTAATTTCTAACTTTTAAGATAAATTTAATTTAATTTCATAACAAATTATAGGGGGTATTTAAAACTTTTTGGCATTTAAATTTATTAAAAAATCTTAATATGTAATCAACTAAATATTAACTTAAAATTTTTTTAAAATTTTAAATTCTATTTTGAATATATATACTCTAAATATTCAGAAAGGAATAATTTAAATATTTTATATTAAAATCAATTGAATTTGAAAGATTATCCTTTAAAAAATTTAAATGTTATTAATATTTTAGTATTTAATCAATGTTTAAATAATATTAACTTAAATTATTCTCAAAATTCAAGAATCTATTTTAAAATATGTTAAATAATCCAGAAAATTCTAAAATTTAATAATTGATTTCAAATTTTAGAAAATATTAAATTGATGTTTAAAACACTCAACTAACCCCTTAATACACAACAACCACTTCTGAAATAAAGTTTTTAGGCTGGCCTACTCCAGGCTGCGGGGCTGCATGTCCTAAAGAGGCTTTGTTCCTCAAGCCTGGTGGCACAATGCCACGAACCAATTAATGGCAAACTTAAATAAATTAAAACTCAAAAATCAACAATCAACCAACCTCAAATAAAAATTAATTAACTTTCAAACCTTAAATTAAATCAAATCATTTAATTATATCGGGTACCACTAGGTAACCCATGCCTAGGAGGCTATTAAATTAGCCGCAAGGAAGGTGAAATAAACTTCAAGGTCTCGGTGAGCAACAAAGGTGGTATCCAATAAATAATTAAAATTACTTTTAAAATAAATTTCAAATCATTAAGACTCAAACTCAAACTAAAATTTCTTAAGCCTTTTAACCAACCAAGATGTCAAACAATTTTAACTAAATGCCCTATATAGGACATATCCAAATAACACAACCATTACACACACTATAGATGGTTTGCTAGGACAACCAACTCTAGTATTAGGCTAGACCAGTGTTTACTTTTCTGCTGTGTCCTGGGTTTTTGAGTTTTTACTACATGTTGTTTGCTAGACAGAATTGATTGATTGTTTACTTTCTTCCTACACTCTATATTCTGATTTGATTGTGCGTTAGTTCTACCCCTAGGTTAGGGATGATTTGTGCTAATTCATTCTTAGGCAGGTGGCCATGCTCGCACAGGACAATTAAATTAAAGGGGATAATTAAATAGTTAAGCTTTAAGATTGATGCTATTTTCTGCAGTTGCTTCAGAATTAGATAAGACCCCCTTTAAATTAAAAGAACATTGCCAAGTGTGGCTATAATTGAGCATTTTTAAATTTAAAAATATTAACTTCTTAGGATGTTAAATAAACTACAGATTATTAGGATAACCCTGCAGGTTGTTGAGTTTAGACTTTAAATTTTATTCAAATGTAATCTGATTTGAATTTGGGTTATAAATATTAAGTTCTTTGAGATGGGATGATAGTGATCCAAACTAGATTCCAAGGAGAAGAGTGACATCCCTTAGGGGAGAGTACCTCTTCACTTGGAAATACAGTTTAAGATAGTTTCAAATATCCAAGGAGAAAAGATAACATCCCTTTCGAGCGGGAGTCTCTTTTCACTTAGATATCCTAACCCGATGGTCCAAGGAGTTCCAGGAGGATGAAGAAGTAAATAACAAGAAGAATCCTAATTCTCAAATTCACTTGTGTCTTAGGAGTAGAATTCGGGTTGTAGTCAGTGGTACCCGGCCACTTTACTTTTCCTGCAGACCCTAGGTTGTATAATTAAAAGGCACTTACCTATGGACATTCATTTTGAGTATTAATTTAATTGATTTAATTATTTAATTGATTTGATTGATGTATTTTTTTCTGATATAGCATTGCATGCTTTTAGTAGTTTTTTTTTGCGATCTTGCATGTCGTGTTTTGATTTAGCCTGGAACCCGATCAGAGGCTCATGAGGGAATGTTAAAATTCTTCTATTTAATTAAATTTAAAAGATTTAAGCTCAGATAGAAACTCTAATATTTTAAGAAGTAAGCCTGGGATCGTCGGGAGTTTTTCATATGCATATTTATTGCATCTTTGCTCCTTTTGTTAGGCACCTCCCCGCCTGCGGGTTCTGGCAAACCACTTAGCCTATGAGGGTGTAGTTCTGTCAAGGAGATCTATGCACTTTAGGAAAAAATCTATTTTTATGCCTTTTTAAAATTGCTTTATTCTTATTTAAATTATTCGATTCAACTAGTATGCATCGCATTAGCAACAAATTAAAATTGAGTCTAATCTTTATTTACATTTTAGCTTAAGCATTTCACCTAACATAAGTTAAGAGGCCAATAAGGAATCTACTTAGATGTCGGCCCCGCTCTCCAAAAAACTCAATCTTAATTAATGTCCCTAACCACTCTCACATTAAAGACCTGACTCATGGTTTTAAAGCGCTTAGGTGGTTTAGCTGGCTCCACAATCCAGGCCGGGGTAAGTTCAGGTTTACATTGCATTAGCTAGATTCAGGTCACTGATTTTTAGTACCTAATTTAGACTTAGGTTCTGAGACAGATTTTTAATCTTAAGACCTCAACCTCTAGGAATTGAATCTCTTTTTCTAATAAAATCAATCATTCAAACTTAAATCTCTTTCCATCGAATTCAAGCCCCATATTTAGGATAGGCTGGGGCACATCTAAATTGTTTCAGAATCCCAAGTGCCTCCTACCCTTCCTCCTTTAACTCCAGAAAGAACTGTTCAACCTTGAACCAATCCCTATTAAAATTCTAACCTTTATCTCCTTTGGCATCGATCTTTGAATCTTTAAATGAAATTCATATCATTATTTTAATCAAGAGTATTCATTGGAAGTTTCTGGTTTCCTATGATATAATTAACTATGGGGGATTGTGCTCGTAGGAGATTTAGAAACTTAGATTGAATTTTCAAAAATCAACCTTTTTAAAAACTTTAATTAATTGTCTTTTGGAAAATCAAGCCTGACGATCATTATCGACATTTTGAAATGATTAATAGTGATTGATAACTTCTTTCCCCAGAGAGATATATCAATTACTATTATAATTTTTATTATGAAATCAATGATCCTCTTATCCAAATTATTGTAGTTAAATATTTGATTGAACACTCATTTTGACCCTTCGGGGTCATATGTAGTTCTTTCTCAAATTTGACTACGATAATCGGGATAAATTCAAAGTTTTGAAATTCGAAACCATTAGGGAACGATATGTTCACCTTCCGAGGTGATTTATCATTCATAATGACGTGTTCGATTTCAAAATTAAAAATTCTAGAAATTTAACTTTCCCAAAGATAAATTAATCCTTTTTAAAGCCACATAACTTTTCAACCAGATAATAGAAAATTTTGATCCCAAGTCTAATGAAGGAGTCTTCTTAAATTTTTCATATGTAGGTAAGGCCTATAGAATCTTCAATAAGAGGACCTTGGTAGTAGAAGAGTCTACCCATATGATGTTTGATGAATCAGATAGGACCTCTAAATCAAAATTAGAAGAAGTAGAGGTCATTTAAAAGGTAGAAGCTATTGACCTAGGAGATAGAGTAGAACCTCAGGTGCCCCTTCCTAGAGAATTGAGATACTCATCTAGTCACCCTAAAGATTTGATCTTAAAAGACCCATCTAAAGGTGTTAGAACTAGGCATGGATTTAGGAAGTGTTGACCTCCTTTTTGTCATTGGTCACTTGCATGATCTTATTTCATAAAATGGTTCACTTATCTACACATTGCTCTATTATGTCTATTTAAGGATCAAATCACACATTTTGTAAGGATCAAATCATGCATTTTATCTCTATTTTCCATCAGCTTCGGGATTTATTCCTTTTGGTCACATATGATTCTTCATTACGTTTGAAAATATATGTGATCGGGTCGACTTGAGTTCAATATTTTATGTGTATTTGAACCCTCTGCATGTAACTTCATTCTATGTTTAATATCTTTTGATCCCAACCTCATTTTATGAAATGGGTAGCGAGAGCACGTCCAGATCATCGAGATCTTTCAAAGGGGTCCATTTGAGCTCCAATCAAGCACCATTTGATGCATGCTGAGGAGAGAGAAAGTGATATGTTGTTGTTGTTATTATTATTTTTATTAGGATTATTATTTAAAATAAATTTGAAATATATACTTTGATTAATTTAAATTTTAAAAAAATCTAATGATACATATGTATATATATTTTTTCTGATTAATTTAAAATTAAAAAATCTAAATCATTTTTAGTATATACTGATTAGCTTAAAATTAAATCTAATAAAATAAATTTTAATTAAGTAAATTAAAAGGAAGATAATATAGTTAATAAATACATGCCATTCAAATTGATTCTCAAAATCGGGCTTAAATACAAAGTTATTTTTTTCTTATCTTTTTATATATTCCCAAACCAAGCAAACTCTTAATCTAATGGTTGAGAGTCACTCAAAATAGTATCTGATGTGAGCCATTAGATCAAGGGCGTGAATGGGTTATTTTGTCTTTCCATGCCCTTTTGTTCTAAGAGGATAGGTTCTCAAGTAAAAATGAAGGAGGAAGCTAGGGTCAGCCAAGACATGGGTGGACTATTTTTTTCATTCCACGATTCCCATCCCTTTCCTCAAGCCTTTAAGAAGCTGCTCGCCCCCCCCCCCCCCCCCCCCCCCCCCCCCCCCCCCCCACCCTTTTCCCTCATGTTCATATCTCCATTTTGGCCAAGCAAGTTGTTGTGCTCATTATTCATGATTCATCCCCGAAAGCAACAACAAACCGAGAACTCAGTTTGGAAAAAGAATCGAGGCATTGGGCTGGAAGAAAGAAGGAGCTGGGGTTTTACATTTGGGCATTGTCTTCTTTATTTGGAAGCAGAAGAAGGTATGTGAGATTGAAATAGTGAAAGGATTCTTTCTCTTATTTCTCTTTACCTAGATCTTATTGTAAAGAGAAAGATTCTCATATTGTTGTTTGTCCGGATCTTGCTCGGATCTTCCGTCATTCTTGCATGTGTTAGTTGTTGGATTGAAACTCATGTATATTTCTCATTGTTGTTAGAGGAAGGTTATTAGGCAATGTTATTTTTTAAGCTTTAAAAATTGGGTTCTTCTTCTTCTTTATTTTTTTTAAAATATTTTTTATACCTTATGAATTCTGACTAAATATATGAATCACATGTATTAGTTTCTTCACATATCAATAAATAAATTATGATTGATGTTGTCAGGTGGATGTAGAGCTCTTAGGAACTCAAATCACGGAAATAGTTGTGTTCTTGTTTAGTTTTTTTTTTTTTTAATTTCTTATGATGGATAGCTCTTTCTTTCCATGATTTAGTTTACTATTATTCTTTTATATAGAAATTACAAATATCTTTGTGATTGCCACAACTTGTTTGACAAGAAAGATTTTCTATCTTATGGCTAATCTTGAATAAGTATTCATAAGAATTTTTTTTTATGTTTTGGTGGAGATCAATGCAGAGGTTTGTGTAATACAAATGCTATTTGTGTAAATAAGATTCTCTCATTGTTTTGGGTGAAGGTCCATGTAGAGATTTTTAAAATTTTCTCACTATTTTATGAAAAATTGATACAGATTTTTTTCCTTATATAAATGTTGTTTATTTAATTAATATTTCTCACTATTTTTGTGAGGATTTAATCCACATTTCTATCATGTAAATGCACTCATATTAAACAAGATTTCTCACTTTTATTTTGTGTGAAATCATACATCTCTGTAAGTGAGTTTTTATGTTAAGTTGCGTACATTCATGATTTATGAAAAGGGAAACTTGAAGTGATATCTTATATAGTGTATATGATGATTCTTGAATATCACCATGAATTTATGTGCGCATATGTTTTTGGAAATTAAAAATATAAGAATTTCTGACACCTATTTCTCTCTTCATGTTATTTGTGAGGTACGTGGGAGCTACTTGGACAACAATTTAGGGAGCTTTCAGTCACCTTCATTTTTTCCATATGGAGGTACTACAGTCGGTTGCACCGAACTAACTCCGATGAGGTAAATTCTAAAACTTAGAGCCCCCTAGATACTCTAAACCTTGCATGTGACTAGGATCCCTTAAACTTTAGGCCTTTATAGAGACCCTGCATTTAATTTTTCAAACCCCCCAACCCGCTAGTGAGTAGAATTTTATTCATTAGTGACAAAATCAAGAATGCATAGTATTAATTTATTTCTATACTTAGAATTTTTCCCCTTTGATTGTCATGAATCATAATGTAAATAAAAAAATATATTAATAAAGATAAAAAAAGATTATTAAACATAAATGACCTCAATTTATCACACTCCAATAAATGAAACTTATTAACATATTTAAATTAAATAAATTAACAACAAAATTCAAATGAATTGAATTAAATAGACAAAATAAAAGGTTAATAAAATTCTAAAAAAAAATTAAATCATCAAACATAAATAATTAAATAATATTAATTGATTCCACTCTTAATAATCTTAAACAAAATAAGAACTCAGAATTAACATAATTAATCATGATTTAATTAAATTAATTCATTAATTAAGTACCAAACAAAAAACTAAAGGACCTTTCATGATTTATGTTTGACTCTTTTGAGGGCATATTAATATAGGCTCTTAATTGATTTTAAATAACAAAAGACTCTTATGCATTGTATTTAATTCCATTTGGAGGATACATATGCATTGGATTAAAGGGTCTCTGAATAATTAATTGGGCTTTTATGTGCTATGTTTGCCTCCATCTTGGAAGATATAAGTGCATTGGATTTTTAAGTTCTTTAATAAATAATTAATTCAATATAGGTAGCAAAACAATCAAATATAATTAATCAAGGTAATTACTGGGTAACCCAGGCTTACGAGGCTATTAAGTTAGCCCAAAGGAGGGTGAAATAAACCTCATAGCCCAAGTTTAACAAAGGTGATTATTGTTTAATTTAAATAAATATTCATCTAAATTAGTAATAAAAAGTATACTTCAAAGCCTTCATATGTTGTGCTTGAATCCTTTTGGAGAGAATATATATATTGAATTTATAAGGCTTATATCTTAAGATACTTAATAAATAATTAATAAATTTCAAAGACATTAATAACCTTTTCACATTTCAAAATTTAAATTCAAATCAACACTTCACTTCGCCCACAACTTAAAAATAACTTTAAATTTAAATAACATAAATAATAAATTTCCTAGGACACATCTAGAACACACAAAATTTTATACACATTAGAACTTACTTTCTAGGATCACCGACTCTAGTCTTAGGCTAGGTCGTTAGTGTGTTTTGGTGCAATGTGGGTACCTTTGCCTGGAGGGTATCATTGATGTGTTTATTTACTTTCTATACTCTGAACATCATGCATACATTTTATAGACATTACTTCATAGTGCATTTTTTTACATACGTGCATTATATCATTACTGCTCAAATGAAAATGTCAAAGTAGAATGTATGTAGGATGCTTGTAAAATAAAGTAAAGTAGAATATATCAATGTGCAAATGTATCTGCAAAGAGTCAAATGAAAAATGTAAGGTGTAAAGAGTTATAAAGATTGAAAGGTGTTTGCTTATATACACATTTAGGATTTCAAAAGATAATTCTCTTTCTTTTGGACATTCCCTTTTGGAATTCTATAAGAAAGTTTGGAGCTAGAAGATGATAAGAAAATCCATTTAAATCTTTATGCTTCATAGGAGTAGAAAATCAATTTTGTTGTGGTGGAGCCTAGCGACCATATTTTATTGCAGACCCTAGGTTATATTTATGCTCCAAAGAAATGAATAAAAGATTTTATTTACGCATTTGTTTAATGCAGCATCATACATGGCGCTAGGTAAATTCATTTGCATGTTTTATGTATCCCATATTTAAATCTCTAAACTTAAATCCTAGATTCCTTAGGATAAAGCCATCATTCTTGGTTTCATAAGGTGATTGATTATATTTAGGATGTTAGCTGGCAGCTCATTCTAGGTTTGCATAAGCCCATATTATACACCCCTCAGTGTGTCTTCTTTAAATCTTAAATGAATTCTAGGTTTATAGTTCTTTGTTAGATGTTAAACCAATCTTTGATCTTCTAAACTTAAATTCCTAATCATCTCTTTACACTTTTAAAAAGGTCTCATCACTGAAGATAAAGAGAAGAACTTATCCTCTTTGAAGTAAAACCTAGGAACATCCTCTGTGCACTAAACCAAGAAGAGAATAATATAGTGTCCTTAATCGAGAGTTTTTTAAGGTTGAAACCTAGGATATAATTAACTACGGGGTCTTGCGCCCGTGAGAAATTAACACTCACATCAAATAAATCCCATCCGAGCTAATGTATAAGATGGGAGAAATCTTGTGATTATTAGGTCTTATATATTATTACCTATCGAGGTGTGTAAGTGAAAGCCACTATCTTCCATGGTGAGTCATATATATGATCACATCTGCTCTCTCATTAACATGCTTGCATAGAGCGTAAAGGTTTACGACCATTTTGTCCTATGGGATAGTGTGATCGTACCCTTTATATTATGACCGCGCGAGTAGCATCCTTTCGGAGACCCAAAGATTTCTGGCGACAACAATGGGACAGGTTTTTCTCTCTATCTTTAGTTGTTATATTATTCTCTTTTATAGGTGTTTCTAGTTTGGTGCTTAGTTTAGGCTCCTCTTTTCTACTCTACTCTCTTCTCTTCATCCTTAGTGAGGATTATACCTCTTTAATGTATAAAATTTGATTAAAATTTTGAGTTTATTAGATATTTATCATAAATTTTTAAATTCAAATCCAGATCAATCTATTTCAATTCTTCTTTTTCAAATTTAAATTCTAATTTCAATCAATTCCTAGTTGAAATTCTATTAGAATGGGTCTTGATTTATATAATTTCAAAAGAATATCTAGATTCTATTTTGATGACATGATTCATACATTTCACATAAACTCTAGTTTCCATCATCTCCCTAGTCTAAATTCTTTTAGACTAGGTCTTAATTCAAAACAATAATCTCAACTTTAGTGAGAGAAAGTGCCAGATTTTAGTGAGAGAGAGTGCCGGATTTTAGTGAGAGGAAATTCCCTCAAAAAATTTCCTTTCCTTAGTTTTTGGTTTGTTCTGTTATGGTAGCGGAGGGTCATCAGTTATCTATTTATGTTGACCAGAATACCTCCATTCCCCTTTCAGCTAGGAATCCTAACCTTCGTTGGGGATCCAAAGGCAGAAACAACGTGAATCGGGATGATTTTCATAACGCAATTTGTAAACAACATCCTTTGGTGATTAATGAAGGACATGTTCCTCCCTCTTGTGATCTGGTCCCAGTGGAAGGAAAAGGTAAAGGAATTGTAACTACTCAAATCTCAAATGAGAAGGTGAATATTATTTCTCATAAGGAACTTCATTCATCGCCATTGGAGGGTATAGTATCTGAGCTCAAGCTAAAGATTTTGAAGCTTCGACATCTTCTGGTTTTAATTTAAAACTTAATCACTTCTTGATTCCTACTTCTATTACGGAAGATCATGATAGTTTATTAGTAAATCAGGAGATTTTGATTACAGATATTGCGGTTGAGAGTTTGGATTCTAAAGTAATAAATTATCCTGATACTAAGATGGATAATTCTACTATTCATAATGAATCAAGAAATGTGTGGGTTAAGACTCAGTATATCAGAATAAAAAATGTGGAGGTAGATGCTGATGATTTAGAAGATGCTAATGTTATTGAACTTGTCCATAAGGAATGTGAAAACTATCAATTACTGCAGAAGTCGCTTGTGGTTAAGGTCTTTGGTAAAAAAATTCATTTTTCTCTTTATAGTATTGAATTGAGGCGTTAATGGAGCAAATTTGGAAGCTTTCATCTTACTTCATTGGGCCTTGATTGGATATTGTGCTCTTTCCATTCAACTCAGGCTATGGAATAAGTATTTAGTGGAGGACCATGGTATGTAGGTGGTCATGTTATTGGGATGGATAAATGCACGCCTCAGTTTACCCCTATGTCGTTAAAAGATCTATCCTCTGCAATTTAATTCGGTTTCCTCATTTACTATTACATTGTTGGGATGGGATTAATATTACTAAGATTGTGTCCAAGATAGGGGTTCCTATATTTTTAGATGGAAACATGTTTAAATGGGGAAGGCAAGAATTTAATAGAGCTTGTGTTCATATTGATCTAGACTCTAAATTATCTCATGGTGTTTGGATTGAAAGTATATAAGGTAAATTCTTTTAGAAAGTAGAATATGAAAAGATCTCTTCATTTTGTTTCAAATGTGGTAAGATAGGTCATGTTATTGGAATGTGTCCTGATGTCAATTTTGAAGGTCAAGTGAATGGCATTAAAGAAGTGAAGAGTAAGGATTGCCAAGGAAATATGGAGGCTTCTGATAAGTCTGTAAAGGTATTGGAGGGGAAAGCTGGTGTGAAAATTTATGAAAACATTTATGGTCCTTAGATGCATGTGAAGTTTAAAAAACATAGTAAAAATGTCGGGAAAAGTGTCAAGAATGTTGATTATTTGAATCAGAAGTATAATGTGAAACCTCAAGAGCAGAATGCTATTACGAAGTTGCCCTATACTAATATGTTTAATGTATTATCTCAAGACAAAGTGAATGATATGGCTATAGTTGTTGAAGGCATGGTTTTTGAAGGAAATATTCAGGATTCAGCATTGTTCAAAGAACCGGTTGCTGGAGCTGGTGCTATTGTTGATTCCAGGAATTCTAAATATATTGAGATGCGTTTATCTGAACCAGAAGTAATAAAAGGTGGAATTCAAACTATTATGGATGATGGCTTCAGAATGGTATCTAAAGAGGTAGTCCCTGATGCAGAAGGTAATGTTGCAAATTCTGAATCTATAGTTAAGGAAGTTAATAAGCGAAGAATGGAAAGTATTAGTGGAATGGGATCTTAGCAAAAAAATTAGGTGTCTTCTCCCAAGTGTGAAGTTCCTAAGATAAGTTCAAATTCTACTTGTCTTGTTGATAGCAATAAGGAGATAAGTTTGTTTAGTGTTAAACAAAAAAAACACTAAACAACTTAAATTCTTAGGACCTATTGAGGATTGTCCTAGGAAAAGGAAAACTGATTTGAAGCCTGTTGGGGGTGAATCTTTTAATATTTCTGTTAGATGATGGATATTATAACTTAGCGTGGGGAAGGAGCTTTTAAGAGGGAAGATTTAGTTTATTTCAGAAGAATGGTTATGAGAAAGAAATTCTGCATTATTTGTTCAGACCTTCTTGAGTCATGAAGATCGTAAGCATATATTGGAAGACTTGGTTCTTAATTATTTTAGTTTTCTGCTGCTCTTGACGCTGAGATACAGTTTTATATCTCTAATCTGAAGCTTGACGGGAATTCTTTGGCTTCTAAGGTTGTTGGCGTAGGCTCATTAGGAGTTTTTCTGGTTGTAGTTAGTGTTATTTGTGTTTCTCTATTAGTTATTTCTTGTTTGTTTGCTTTTCTTGTAGGTTTTTATTGCATTTTTTGAATTACTATAATGACATATGGGATTCTTACTAGTTGTCATTTTTTATCTTTTGGGAACTCTGGGACACTAACCAACTTTTTAGATTGTTTAATTATTTGGTGTCCCCATCACCCCAATGGGTTTAAAATGAGAATTAGTAGATCACATATCCATTATGATAGTTTGAAAGGGCTTGTTTAGCTTTTTGCTTTATAGTTTGTAATAGGTTTTTTTCCTTATTATATGCTATTTGCATCTCATTAAAGAAAAGGGGGTTTAATTCAAATTAGTCCAAATGAAAATCTAAATTCTATTTTTGATGATGGGGTCAATAAATTTGACATATATAAAATTTTCAAATGAAAAATTAATTTAAGAAAAGTTTGAGAGTTAAACTACAAGGCAAATTTTTGAGGGAATTGTTTTTAAAGAGAGTAAGTGATTTCTCTTTCTTAATGAAAATTTACCTCTTTTTTACTTAAATATGAAGTGTTGGTTGACTCCTTTAAACACTTAAAAAAGAGGATTCATGATGATTAATACAAAGAGTTTATTCTCTCTCTCTCATTCCTTATGTGGGGTAGTTTCATTTTTGAACCAAAATCTATATCAAATTAGAATTGGACTTAGAAATAAAAATCTTCTTCATCTTCATGCAACATTCTATCTCATAGGCATCTTTTGCATGCTAATGAATCCACTTAATAATTTTCTTAATCAAGTTGTTCATTCTTATCATAAGATCGAGTTTGCTTTGTAGCTTATTCTTCCTTGTATAAGAGAGTGAGTTTTCTTTTCTTATATTAGGAAGATGATCCTACAACTGAGAAAGTCTTTTTTAGAGATTTAGAGAGGAAGCCAATTACAAAAATGAAAAGATGCGCAAAGTGCCCCAAAATTAATAAAGAAGCTTAAAATGAGCCCCAAATGAAAAGATGCGCAAAGTGCACCAAAAATGAAAGATGCATAAAGTGTATCAAATAATCAAAAGATGCATAAAGTGCACCAAAATGAGTAAAGAGGCAAAAAATGATCCCAAAATGAATAAGTAAATGGCTTCCCTTTCTTGTAAACTTTTAAATCTCAGAAAACTTAAGTGTCCATTAATATTTTTGATACTTAAATTTAAAAATTATAATTTTAGACTCATCATCATGTGATGATATCTTATTAGATATAAAGTATATGTTATGTAGGAAAATTGAAGAAGATTCAATTTCTTTATCTAATTTAAATCTCTCTTGAATTAGATTTTAACTCAAAAAAATACATATATAAGGGTGAGAGCCTAGCCTAGCTTGTAGGGAGCTTGATCAGGGTTAGAAAAATTTTGAATCCCTAACCTTTTGGTGTTTTTTAGATGGAGTCAACCTATTTCTTATTGAACTTTTGAATCTATTCCCATTTGTCATGTTTCAATGGGTCAAGATGATCAAGTGGTGAATTTTTCATTCTAAAAAATGATGCTCCTACTCTTTGATAAAATTTTCACTCTTTGAAAAAATATATGAATCAAACTTATCTCAATTAATTGGTGAGTATTTAACATCTTTTAGTGTCCCCACTATTGAGTAAGTTTAAATATTCAACTTATTCTTTAAAAAATTCAAGCATGAAAATATTTGGATCCAAACATTTAATTATATCTCATTCTTGAGGACTGATGTGATCATTCCCTTAATTGCACCATTTTCTTTTGAATACTAGTTGTTCTATATTCTAGTTGATGGAAGATGTGATCCCATTATCATTTTGATTTAATCACTTAAAATAGTCATTGGTTATGAACTCATTCTCTTGATATCCTACATGTTACCATTTCCTTGTTTAAGAGTCTTTTTCTCATTTAAGCATTGATCTCATTTCTTGTTTGGGAGTCACTATCCCACTCAATTTATTGATTTTGCTCACTTATTTGGGAGCCGCTATCCCATTCAAGTTATTAATTTTCCTCACTTGTTTGGGAACCACTATCCCATTCAAGTTACTGATTTTGTCCACTTGTTTAGGAGCTACTATCCCATTCAAGTTATTGATTTTATCCACCTATTTAGGAGCCACTATCTCTTTCAAGTTATTTATTTTTCTCACTTATTTTGGAGCCACTATCCCATTCAAATTATTAATTTTTTTCCACTTATTTGAGAGCCACTATCCCATTCAAGCTATTAGTTTTATCCAGTTGTTTGGGAGCCACTATCCCATTCAAGTACTAATTATATCCATTTGTTGGGGGACATTATCTTATTAATGATTTCATCCCTCAAACAGATTTATTCCCCTTGACCTTTATATGTTATTGTGTAGTCATGTTCTCTATCTTGTTAGAGTCATGATAGCCTTACCACTATTTTTCATGAGCATTAATCTTCTTTCTTTATCAACCTCCTCTATGGACAAACCCATGCGAGGGATTTTCTATTTTATATTACTTGCGAGTTCCTTTATTTAGGAAGCCCATTTTCCATTCCTTTACACTTCCTTTCCATCTTTTGTCCTGCTGTTATGAATATGGTCAAGCAGACATTAGATTTTAGGAGACTATTTACTCAGTGTTGTGAATATGGTCAAGTGTGTATTGAGTCGTTCTTATCACCGTTACAAATATGGTTAGGCGATTATTGAATTCCCTTTCTTTGGCTCTTTGTCTAGCTTTTGCAAATATGGTCAGGCGAACATTGAGACTTCCATATTCACTGTTATGAATATGGTCAGGTGAATATTGGACTCTTTTTTCTTTTTACTCTGCTATTGTGAATATGGTCAGGAAGGCATTAGAATTTTGGGAGGCACTTTACTCACCATTGTGAATATGATCAGGTTTATATTGAGCCACTCTCATTTTCCTTTGTAAATATTGTTAGGTGAATATTGAACTCCCTTTCTGGTTGGGTGCCCGACAGAGTCCCTTGGGGGACATACTTAACCAACTCTTTATTCCCCCTATTTTTATTTTTTATTAGGGGGTTGTTGAGTTTTCTTGGGACTCCTTATCTCGCTGTTATGAATATATTCAAGCAAACATTAAGTCATACTCATTCACTATTACGAATATGGTCAGGTAAATGTTAGACTCTTTTTATCTTCTATTCTGCTGTTATGAATATGATCATGTAGGCATTAGACTTCTCGGAAGTTCTTTACTTGCTATTACGAATATGGTCAGGTGGGTACTCAGTCATTCTCATTCATCATTACGAATATGGTCAGGTGAATGTTGAAATCCCTTTCTGGTTGGTTGCCCGATAGAGTCCCTTACGGGCATACTTAACCACCTCTTCATTCCCCCTTTTTTCATTTCCTGTTTGGGGGTTGTTGAGTTTCTTTTGACTCCTTGTCTTGTTGTTGCGAATATGGTCAAGTGAACATTGAGTTATCCTCATTCACTATTGCGAATAAGGTTAGGTAAATATTGGACTCTTTTCATCTTTTGTTTTGCTGTTGCAAATATGGTCAGAAAGACATTAGATTTTGGGAGGCTCTTTACTCGCTATTACGAATATGGTCAGTTGGGTGTTAGGTTTTTCTCATTCACCATTGTGAATATGGTCAGGAAAATGTTGAATTCCCTTTCTTGTGACTCTTTGTCTCATTATTACAAATATAGTCAGGCGAATATTATGTCGTCCTCATTAACTATTGCGAATATGGTCAGGTAAATATTGAACTCTCCTTGTCCTCCTCACATCACTGCAGGCGTTTATGTCGAGTGATTTTTTAGTGCTCTTGTCCTCTTCACAACACCATGGGTGTTTATGTTGGGTGATTGTTGGGTGTTCTTTCCACTTTTGCTCCACTACTGTGATATGGTCAGATGGATATTAGGCATTTTTCTTTCATTGGCTCCTCAATATTTTGATTTGGTTTAACTACATATCGAGCCATTCTCATTCATTATTTTAATTTGATTAGATGAGTATTAAGCTCCTTTCTATCTCTTATCCCACTAGTTCCATATAGTCAGGTTTTTTAGCTTTCCTTATTATTCTTCACCATTAGATCTTCAGCCAAGTGGTTATTGAGTTTTTTGAGTGGTTATTGAGTTTTCCTAGTGGTTGTTGAGTTTTTCTTATGGTTATTGAGTTTTTCCTTACTTTTTCTCACTATTCCGATTTCGTCAAGTGAGTATCGAGTCGTTCTCGTTCATTATTTTGACTGGTCAGGCAGATGTTGGATTTCTTTCTACCCTTTTGTCCCACCATGTTTGCATGATTTTTTGATCATTATATGATTGATTGATTATTGTATAGATGTGTGATAATGGCATGATTATATGATTATGGTATGATTATTGCATGATTATGCGACTGTGGTTTGATCATTGCATGATCGATTGATTATTTCATGATTAGATGATCATTGCATGATTGTGTAACCATGGCATGATTTGATGATTGTATGAATATTGAATGGTTATGTGATTGTTATGTGATTATTGCATGATATGATGATTATTATATGATTAGATGATTATTGCATGATTACATATTTATCATATGATTGTGTGATTATTGCATGGTCACATGATTATTGCATGATTTAATCATTATATGATAGGATGATTATGGCATGATTATGTGATAATTGCATGATTATCATATGATTTGATGATTATTATATGGTTTAGTGATCATTGCATGATTATTTGATTGCTGCATGGTTAAGTAATCATTGCATAATTATCTGATTGATGCATCATTGGGTTCATTATATGATTGTGTGAGTATTACATAGTGGGATGCTTGTTGCATGATTGGATGATTGTTGTGTGATTGGATATTTGTTGAGTTTCATTGATTGGTTGTTGGGTTGTAACTTCTTAGAGTTAAGGAGGTCAATGCTAAAATATGTAGTTCACCTATTTCTCACCACACCTATTGGGGTTTTGTTTGTTAACCTCCTTTTTGTCATCGGTCACTTGCACGATCTTATTTTGTAAATTGATACACTTATCTGCACGTTGCTTAATTATATCTATTTAAGGATGGAAATCATGCATTTTATCTAGATTTTCCATCGGCTTTGGGATTTATTCCCTTTGGTCACATATATATGACCCGTCATTACATTTGAAAATATATGTAATCGGGTCAACATCGAGTTGAATATTTTGTGTGTATTTGAACCCTCTATGCACATCTTCATTTTGTGCTTAATATCTTTTAATCTGGATCATCGAGATCTTTCAAATGGGTCCATTTGCCTTCGAATCAGACACCATTTGACGCATATCAAGGAGAGAGAAAGTGATATTATTATTGTTATTATTATTATTTGCATTATTATTTTAAAAAAATTGAAATGTATACTTTGATTAATTTATATTTTATAAAAAATCTAATGATATATAAGTATATATATATCTTCTGATTAATTTAAAATTAAAAAAATATAATATATTTGTATGTATATTCTGATTAATATAAAATTAAGTCTAATAAAATAATTTTAAATTAAGTATAATAAAAGGATGATAATAAAGTTAATAAATACATGTCATTCAAATTGATTCTCTATATCGGGCTTAAATACAAAGTTTTTTTTTTACCCTACCTTTTTATATATTCCCAAACCAAGCAAACTCTTAATCTAACGATTGAGAGCCACTCAAAATAATAATATTTGATGTGAACCATTAGATCAAGGGCATGAATGGGTTTTTTTGTCTTTCTATGCTCTTTTGTTTAAGAGGACAGGTTCTCAAGTAAAAATGAAGGAGGAAGCTAGGGTTGGCTAAGACATGGGTGCGCTATTTTTTTTACATTCCTTGATTCACATCCCTCCCTCATGCCTCTAAGTATCCACCCACCCCCCACCCCACTCATTCTTCATGATTCATCCCCACAAGTAGCAGTGAATGGAGAACTCAGTTTGGAAAAAGAGCCTAGGCATTGGGCTGGAAGAAAGAAGGAGCTAGGGTTTTACATTTGGGCATTGTCATTTGGAAGGAGAAGAAGGAAGGTTTCTTTCTCTTGTTTCTCTTTACCTAGATCTTATTGCAAAGAGAAAGATTCTCCCATTGTCGTTTGACCGAATCTTTCTCTGATCTTCCGTCATTCTTGCATGTGTTAGCTGTTAGATTTAAACTCATGTATATTTCTCATTGCTATTAGAGGAAGGTTATTAAGCAATGTTATTTTTTAAGCTTTAAAGATTGGTTTCTTCTTCTTCTTTATTATTTTTAAATATTTTGTTATACCTTGCAAAGTTTTGATTAAATGTATGAACCACATGTATTAGTTTCTTCAAATATCAATAAAGAAATTATGATTGATGTTGTCCAGTGGATATAGAGCTCTTAGGAACTCGAATCACATAAATAGTTGTGTTCTTGTTTAGTTTTTTTTCTTTAATTGCTTATGATGGATAGCTCTTTCTTTCCATGATTTAGTTTACTGTTGTTCTTTTATATAGGAATTACAAATATCTTTGTGATTGTTGCAACTTGTTTGATAAGAAAGATTTTCTATCTTATGGCTAATCTTGAAAAAGTATTCATAAGAATTTTTTTATTGTTTTGTTGGAGATCAATGCAGAGGTTTGTGTAATACAAATGCTATCTATGTAAATAAGATTCTCTCATTGCTTTGGGTGAAGGTCCATGTAGAGATTTTTAAAATTTTCTCACTATTTTGTGAAAAATCGGTAAAGATTTTTTTTGTAATATAAATGTTGCTTATTTAATTAATATTTCTCACTATTTTTGTGAGGATTTAATCCACATTTCTATAATGTAAATGCTCTCATATTAAATGAGATTTTTCACTTTTATTTTGTGTGAAAATCCCTACAGATTTTCGATTCATTCCTTATTGCTTTTGTGAGGAATTGATACAAATTTTTATAAGTAATTATACCGTATTTCGTAATGTTTTCTGACTAATTTTGTGAGAAATTGGCATAGGTTTTTGTCAAATTATTTCTCCTTGTTTTGTGAGCATTTCTCACCTTTTTCTCCGTACTTATTCATGTGATTTGTAAGGAAATGAATAAATTATTTGATAATTTTGCACATTTATTTATGTATATGTTTGTTCATTATTCTCTTCATATTTATTCAATGGAGTTGGTGAAAAGATGAACAAGTTGTTTACTACTCTTTCAAATATATTTAATGTACCCAATCATTCAATATGCTTATTCATGCACATTTCTTTGTTCATATATTAATGAAGAGAGGAAACGTTTCCATTATTTGTTTGAAAGAATATGCAAACATGAACTTTTTTTTGTGATATGTCTATTGGATAAATGGAGATTGTCGTGTAATTAGTTCTCGGGCTTGAGATGATTTAGTGTGTAAAGTGTTGAATTATACATCTTTTATTATCATAATGAACAAATGAGTGATGATATGAGATTGCAATTGTCATGAATTTATCGCCATGTTAGTAGATTCAAGAAAGAATGCTATTATTTATATAAGATACATTGTAGCAATTAGAATAAAAGTGTATGATGTAAAAGAGATTATAGTTAATTTATTAATGTTCAACTTTTCATTTTTCTTAAACTTGTGCATTAAAATTCATTTAAATTTGTTTATTCTTTGATGTATTTTTATGAATATGTATGAATAGATCTATGTAAAAATTTATAAGTGAGTTCTTTACTTCAAATTGCTGCTACATTCATACAACGGGAATTCATATGTAAATATATGCTCGAGTTTTTCAAATGATTAATTTTGACAAAATTCTAATGTATATTCATGCTTCTTATATTTTCAAGTGTTGATTTAAGGAATGTCGTGAATGAGAATGTCTTAAAATCTTCAATGTACTATGTATGCAATTAAAAGCTCATGTCAATAATGAGGTGAAGTGGGCTCTCATAGCCTTATTTAAACTATAAATTTATTATTTTTATTCTAATGCGATTAATGTTTCCTTGTAAAATCTTTGAGGAAATTTATATGGACCTATATGTGTATATCTTTGAAGTCATTAGTAATATTATAGTTGTTGTTTTCTACTTGTACGTCGAAGAACCTTTGCAAATTGATTAATAATGTTGTTTGATTCTCTTAAATATGCATACAATAACAATGATGCAATTATCATTGATTGGTTTATTTTGATATTTGAGATCTACAGATGTCATTACAATAGTGCTTAATAGCAATTATTTTTTTTCCTGGTATAATCATTACCAACCCATCATATTCATTTTTGATTTTGGAGGATCTTAAAATAAAGTAGTACATTCATCTAAAATAGTGAACTATAGTGCTTTATTTCTCTATGGCTATTACAATCATATTCTTTAATTTTCAATCCTTCATATAGTATTCGTTTGAATGTTTTGCCTCTATATAAGAAAAGTGTTATTTATCAATTGTTTGTTTCTAATTGGAAGTGTTCTTTTAATGATATGCTCAGCTAATTAAGTTCGCCTTACATGTTTTGATATAGAGATTTACAAATTAAATCATACATCTCTATAAGCAAGTTTTTATGTTAAGTTGTGTACATTCATAATTTATGAAAGGGGGAACTTGAAGTGATATCTTATGTTAGTGTGTATGGTGATTCTTGAGTATCACCATGAATTTATGTACACATATGTATTTGGAAATTAAAAATACATGAATTTCTAACACCTATTTCTCTTTTCGCATTATTTGCGAGGTACATGGGAGCTACTTAGACAACAATTTAGCGAGCTTTCAGTCACCTCCATTTCTTCCAAATGGAGGTACTATGGCTGGTTGTACCGGACTAGCTCCAGTGAGGTAAATTCTAAAATTTAGAGCTCCCTAGATACTCTAAACCTTGCATGTGACTAGGGTCCCTTAAACTTTAGGTCCTTATAGAAACCATGTATTTAATTTTTCAAAACCCCCAACCCGTTAGTGAGTAGGATTTTATTCGTTAATGACAAAATCAGGAATGCGTAGTATTGATTTATTTCTATACTTCAAATTTTTTCCCTTTGATTGTCATGAATCATAATATACATAATAAAATATATTAATAAAGATAATAAAAAGATAATTAAACATAAATGACCTCAATTTATCACACTCCAATAAATGAAACTTATTAACATATTTAAATTAAATAAATTAACAACAAAATTCAAATGAATTGAATTAAATAGACAAAATAAAAGGTTAATAAAATTCTAAAAAAAATTAAATCATCAAACATAAATAATTAAATAATATTAATTAATTCCACTCTAAATAATCTAAAACAAAATAAGAATTTATAACTAACATAATTAATATTAATTTAATTAATTAAATACCAAACAAATAACTAAAGGATCTTTCATGCTTTATGTTTGACTCTTTTGAGGGCATATTAACATTGGATTTTAAAGGTCTTTAATAGATTTTAAATAACAAAAGAATCTTATGCATTGTATTTAATTCCATTTGGAGGATATATGCATTGGATTAAAGGGTCTCTGAATAATCAATTGGGCTTTTATGTGCGATGTTTGCCTCCATTTTCGAAGATATAAGTGCATTAGAATCTTAAGTCCTTCAGTAAATAATTAATTTAATATATTTAGCAAACAATCAAATATAATTAGTCAAAGTAATTACTAGATAACCCGAGCTTACGAGGCTATTAAGTTAGCCCCAAGCCGGAGGAAATAAACCTCATAGCCCTCGTTTAACAATGGTGATTATTATTCAATTTAAATGAATATTCATCTAAATCAGTAATAAAAAATATACTTCAAAGCCTTCATATGTTATGCTTGATTCCTTTTGGAGAGCATATATGTATTGGATTTATATGACTTGTATCTTAAGATATTTTATAAATCATTAATAAATTTTAAAGACATTAATAACCTTTTCACATATCAAAACTTAAATTCAAATCAACACTTCACTTGGCCCACAACCAACTAATAACTTCAAATTTGAATAAATTAAATAATAAATTTTGTAGGACACATCCAGAACACACGATATTTTACACACACTATAACTTGTTTACTAGGATCATTGACTCTAGTCTTAGGTTAGGCCGTTAGTATGTTTTAATGTGATGCAGGTACCTTTTCTTGGAGGGTATCCTTGATGTGTTTATTTACTTTCTGTACTCTGGATGTCATGTATGTATTTTATATGCATTGCTTCACAGTGTACTTTGTTTACATACATGCATCATATTATTACTCCTCAAATGACAATATCAAAGAAAAATAAAGTGAAGTAGAATGTATCTAGGTGCAAATGTATAAGCAAAGAGTCAAATATAAAATGTAAGGTGTCAAGAGTTATAAGGATTGAAAGGACTTTGCTTATATATATATATATATATATATATATAGGATTTTAAAAGATAATTCTCTTTCTTTTAGGCATTCCCTTTTGGAATTCTCTAAGAAAATTTGGAGCCAAAAGATGATAAGCAAATGCATTTAAATCTATATGCCTCATAGGAGTAGAAAACCAAGTTTGTTGTGGTGGAGCTTGGCCACCTTATTTTATTGCAGGCCCTAGGTTGTATGTATGCTCCAAAGAAATGAATAAAAGATTTAATTTATATATTTGTTTCATGCAGCATCATACATGGTGCTATGTAAATTCGTTTGCATATTTTATGTATCCCTAATTTAAATCTCTGAACTAAAATCTTTGATTCATTAGGATAGAGCCATCATTTTTGCATCCATAAGATAATTGATTATGTTTAGGATGTTAGCTGACAGTTCACTACAGGAAAGCATAAGCTCATATTGTACACCCCTCAGTGTATCTTCTTTAAATCTTAAATGAATTCTAGCTTTATAGTTCTTTCTTAGATGTTAAACCAATTTTTAATCTTTTAAACTCAAATTCTTAATCACATCTTTATACATTTAAAAGGGTCTAATCATTATTAAAGATAAAGAGAAAAGCTTATCCTCTTCGGAATAGAACCTAGGAACATCCTCTATGCACAAAACAAAGAAGAGAATAATATAGTGTCGTTAATCAAGAGTTTTCCTAGGTTGAGGCCTAGGATGTAATTAAACATAGGGGCTTGTGCCCACGGGAAACTGGCACCCACATCAAATAAACCCCATTCAATCTGATGTATCAGATGGGGAAATCTCATGATTATTGAGTCATATATACTATTACCCATCGAGGTGTGTAAGTCAAAGCCACTATCCCCCATGATTAATCTTATGTATGATCCCATATGCTCTCCCATTGGCTTGCTCATATAGATCATAAAGGCCTACAACCATTTTATTCTATAAGATAGTGCGATCGTACACTTTACATTCTGACCCTACGAGCAACATCCTTTCAGAGACACACAGGAAGGAGGATAGTCATTCTATATTTATCTATATGATATAACTCACCAACATAGGTCAAGCCCTAGCTGATGAATTTTGGATCCTAATAATGTAAGTGGAATTTAATCCATTTGTTAGAAATGATGTATAGGAACTAATTAAAAGACTTAAGGACCAGAGTATTATTGGAACAAAGTGGATTTTCAAAAATAAAATGAATAACTCTGGGATAATAGTAAGGAATAAGGCCGTATTAGTAGCTAAGGTGTACAATTAAATTAAAGGAATAAACTTTGAGGAATCCTTTGTCGTGTAGCAAAATTGGAAGCCGTAAGGGTGCTACTAACTTTTGCCTATTTTAGGAGATTTAAATTGTATCAAATTGATGTTAAAAGAAGATGTGTATGTTGAATAACCCCTATGTTTTGAAAATTCAAAATTTCTCAATCATATATTCAAGTTAAAAAAGGCATTATATGGATTAAAACAAGCACCTAGAGCATGGTATAAAAGGTTAAGCACATTTTTCCTAGATAGAGATATTGTTAAGGTTAGTGTAGATACCACCCTATTTGTCAAGAAAGTAGGAAAAGAACTACTCATTATTCAAATATATATCAATAATATATTATTTAGATCTTCAGATAAAAACCTATGTAATAAAATTTCAAAAATAATGAGTAAATAGTTTAAAATGAGCATGATGTGAGAGCTAAATTATTTTCTTAGATTTAGTATGAAGCAGAGGGATGATGGAACCTTCCTTAGCTAATCTAAATATATCAAGGACATCCTTAAAAATATGAAATGGATAATGCTAAGGCAATAAACACTCCCATAAGCTCTACCATTCAGTTAGATAAGGACCCAAATGGGAAGTTAGTAGATCAGAAAAAATATAGAGGGATAATTGGCTCACTTCTCTATTTGACTTCCAATAGACCTAATATAATATTTAGTGTATGTGCCTATGCTAGATTTTAGGCTAATCTAAAAGAATATCATCTAATTATTGTTAAGAGAATCCTTAGATACCTTATAGGAACCCAAAACTTAGGCATCTAGTATCCTAGATATAGCTCATCTTTTAAAATCATAGGATATTCTGATTCTGACTTTACAGGATATAGGATAGATATGAAAATTACATCAGGAACCTACCAGTTTATTGGCTAATCGTTAGTTTCCTAGTCTAGTAGAAAGTGAAATTTGGTATCCCCATCCACCGCTGAGGCGAAATACATCACTATAGGAAGCTGTGTTGCTCAAGTCTTATGGCTAAAGTAATAAATCTTAGATCTTGGACTACCTGTAGGCACCATTCCTATCATGTGTGAAATCACTAGTGCCACTTGCATATCTAAAAATCCAATTCGACACTCCTGCAAAAAGAATATAGACATTAGGCATCACTTAACAAGAGATTATGTAACCAAGAGGGATATAGAATTGCATCATATAGCTATTAGAGACCAATTGACAGACATCTTTACTAAATCTCTAGCCTATGACACATTTATCACCTTGACGAATAGATAGGTGTTATAAACAATCATGCTTGATTCAGGATGAATCTAAAATTTTTCCTATCATTTAAAATCAACCATTTCTTTATGTGCTTCAAGTTTATATCATTTTGAAATTGGTTATTTTCTATATGTTATTTTATTTTGTATTTTTATTTTTATTTATATTTATATTTAGTAGATTTTCCCTAATCATCACACACTTTTCACTAGAGAAAATTAAAAAAAAATAAAAAATAAAAAAACTATCCACATCATATTGTATGATTAACCTTCATATTATACGATCTACATAGCTTACATAAGCCTCTACCATTAGATTAGATTAACAGTCAAGATAAACTCCATTATTGGATATCATATTGTATGAACCTTCTTTCATATTGTATGATACATGTGTTAGAATCTATTGGGATGAATTCAATTGGGTTAATACGATCATAATTCCATTTTGTACTATACAAACCTCCATTTGTACAGTACGATACACGTGTTAGAAACTGTTATGATGAATTCAATTCAGCTGGTACAATCATAATTGCACTTTATACTATACAAACACCTGTTCATACTATATGATACATTCAGTCAAAAGTCATTCTGATGACTCCTTGGGATAAATATAATTCCTTAAGATGATGCAGTACGATACTGATCATACTATACGATTTGACCACCTTTTCTGACAAGTCATCCAGACTCATACTGTATGATATGACATCGTACTATACAATTGGTTGAAATTCTATAAATAAAGGGAGTTGAAAGTACGATAGAGATGTTAAGCCCTAGTGAACTAGTCCCGAGGCTAACCAAGAGGGGGCGGTGAATTGGTTATTTAAAAATTTCACGACAACAATCAAAAATCATTTCGATACTTAGCAGCGGAAACAATTAAACGCGGAAACAATTAAACAAGAACGAAAAGATCAATCTGAGATATTCACCCACGTAGTTAATATCAAAAACTAAAGTGCAGAACTGAATCAGAAAAGTAAATCAGATTTTATAGTGGTTCGGTCAACTTGACCTACGTCTACTCCCCGGAGCCTCCCCTCCGGGTATTGCACTAAACAAAAAGTGTCTCTCCTTTTGCTCACACAGCAAGGCGGAGAAGCCTTTACAAGACCTCCTTTTCACCACATGGTGGGGCAGAGAACCCGACCTCCTTTTGCTTCCTCCTGAAGCAGGCAGAGAACCTTCGAACTCCTTTTGCTTCCACCTGAAGCGGGCAGAGAACCCCAGATCTTCTTGCGAACGATCCTCCCACGACGAACACCAACTAGATGAAAGACGACGAGCAGAGAAGACGATTCTGATCCGTGCTTGGAGCAACCTTAGTGAATCCCTCACTAACTCCCCCTCACAAGATCTTCTCTCTCTCTCCTAAACTCTCTCTCTCTGGAGTTTCTTTGGAAAGGAAGGTGGCAAAAGATTTTTCTTGTTTCAAGAAAAAGTTCTTTTATAGGAGGGCTTAAAATTTGCTCAAAATCTCAACTGGTCGGCCAAGATCGTCCAGGACGATCGATAGATCGTCCTGTACGATCAGTTCAAAATCAGCTATTTCAGCCTAGATGATCTGGCTCTTTTGGATGATCAGTAGAAAAAATTGTTCATATCATCCCGTACGATCCTGCGATCGTCCGGGACTATTAGTGCAAATCGAGGAATATCGTCCAGAAGACAGTTCGGGTCGTCCAGAGAAACTTGTGCTGGACGACCAAAAAAATACTTGATCGTCCAGGACGATATGGGTATCGTCCTATACGATTAGTTCAAAAAGTGCCCAAATCGTCCTGAACACAGTTCGGGACGTACAGCTGAAATACACTAGACGATCATGATCATCCGGGACAATCCTGCGATTGTCCAGGATGATATGATCGTATCAATTAAATATTAATTATCTTCCTTAATTACCAGACTAATTTAGGCATGATTGTATTGAATCTTTCAGGATGATACACGTATCGTCCGGGACGATCAGACCAAATAACTTAAAATAAAAACTTGCCTAACTTGTTCTGGCGGCTGAGAATTTTTGATTTGAGCATATCGTCCCATACGATCCAAAGATCGTCCAGGATGATCTGCTTAATCAGACTCACTTAACTTGGTCGCCCTAATTAGAGTTTCTATTTTTGTTGGATCGTCTAGGATGATGTGAATATCGTCCAGGACGATCTGAATAAAAAATGAACAGAAACTCTAATTCACTCAAGCTCTCTCCCTGAATGTGTGTGTGCAAGGTTACTTAGCTCGGGGATCAGTTACATTACAATTGACTCAATAAAAATGAAAAATCATACATTTGACACACTTGGACCCGATCTTGAGTTGGCTTGATTTGCTCGTGATCTTTTGTGCCTGAAACGGGTTAGCCAAGAAAAACACACTGGAAACATATTTGTCATCATCAAAACCAGATTTACAGAAGATCCAAAAATATTTATCAGAAGATCCAAAAATTATATCATCAACATAGATCTGCACAATGAGTAAGTCATCCCCTATTCTCCTCAGAAAAAGGGTGGTGTCAACGCTCCCCTTAACAAACTCTCTTTCTAATAGGAATGTACTAAGCCTCTCATACCAAGCACTGGGTGCCTATTTTAATCCATATAAGGCCTTTTTTAATTTGAAAACATGATTCGGATATTGGGAACTCTCAAAACCTAGGGGTTGTTCTACAAAAATATCTTCTTTAATTACCCCATTTAAAAAGGCACTCTTGACATCCATTTGAAACAGCTTAAATCCCTTATAACAGGCAAAGGCTAGTAGCACTCTAATGGCTTCCAATCTAGCTACAGGGGCAAAAGTCTCCTCAAAATCAATCCCTTCTATCTGATTATACCCCTTAGCCACCAATCTTACCTTATTTCTCACCACCACACCAGAATCATTCATTTTATTCTTAAAGACCCACTTGGTTCCCACAATACTTTGATTTCTAGGTCTTTCTACTAACTCTCAAACAACATTCCTTATAAATTGATTCAATTCTTCCTGCATAGCTAAAATCCAAAACTCATCCGACAAGGCTTGATTGATGTTGGTGGGTTCAGTCATTGAGATAAAGGAAGAATGGTTTACTTCCTTCCTAAGTCCATGCCTAGTCCTAACACCTTCATAAGGATCTCCTAAGATCAGTTCTTTAGGATGACTCGAAGAATATCTCCAATCTCTAGGCAACGTGGTTTGAGGTTCTACCCTTTCCTCCATATTTGTATTTCCAACCCCTTGGGTAACCTCAACAATCTCTTCATCTTCTACTTCAGATCTAGACTCCTTAGGATCAGATTCATTAAACACTACATGGGTTGTTTCTTCCACCACCAAAGTCCTCTTATTGAACACCCTAAAGGATTTTCCCACACTTGAATATCCTAAGAACACTCCTTCATCAGATTTGGGGTCAAATTTTCCTAAGGGTGACTTCTCGTTGTTCATAATGAAGACCTTACAGCCAAAGACATGGAGGTGGGACAGATTTGTAGTTCTACCCTTAATGATCTCATAAGGTGTCTTGTTCGGTTTGACTCTCACATTCACCCTATTCAGCACATAACAGGCAGTGTTCACCGCTTCAGCCCAAAAGTATTTTGGAAGTGAATACTCGACAAGCATGGCTCTAGTGGCTTCCACTAAGGTAATGTTCTTTCTTTTAGCTACCCCGTTCTACTGAGGGGTCCTAGGAGCTGAAAAATTGTGACTAATCCCATGATCCTCACAAAAACTTCCAAATCTTTCATTTTCAAACTCCCCTCCGTGATCACTATGGATGGTAATGATCTCACATCCTAACTTCTTCTGAATCCAAGTAGAGAAAGATCTAAACTCATAAAATGACTCAGATTTATGTGACAAAAATTTAACCCAAGTGAACCTCGAATAATCATCTATAATCACAAACCCATAGACTCTCCCCCCTAAGCTGGCAGTGCTAATGGGTCCAAAGAGGTCCATGTGAAGAACTTCTAGAGGTCTAGAGGTGCTAATATCCTTAATAGAGTGAAAAGAGGACTGGACTTGCTTCCCCAACTGACAGGCATCACACAGGTGATCCTTAGTGAACTTAAGCTTGGGCACACCTCTAACTAAGTCCTTTTGGGTGACTCTCCTAAGGGTTTTCATACTGGCATGACACAATCTCCTATGCCATAACCAAGACTCATCAGTAGCAGTTTTTAAGCAAATTAAATTATCAAATTTAATGCAACTTACATCCAGCTTGTAGACGTTGTTGATCATTTACCCCTATAAAATAACTTCATCATTTAACCTTAAAATGCAGCCAGTGGGCAGGAATTTGATGCTGTATCCCTTATCACAAAGTTGACTGATGCTCAGCAAGTTATGTTTCAGTCCATCTACAAGCAAAATATTATCAATCATAAAATTCTTTGAATCACCAATTATACCTGAGCCTACCACCTTCCTGGTGGTGTTATCTCCAAGTGAAACCTTGCCTCCAGCCCTGGCCTCCAGCAAAATGAACTGATTTGCATCTCCAGTCATGTGTCTAGAACATCCGCTGTCCAGGTACCACATGCTCTCACGAGGTCTTGTGTGAGAGCACACCTACAAAAATATCAAACATCAGTCTTAGGAACCCAAACAGGTTTGGGTTCCTTCTTATGAAAAGAAGAATGCAATGCATGCATGTTGTGCTGTGAAACAGGCAGTTTGGGTTTCCACACCCAATGTGTACTACGGTGAACAGTGCAGGTGTGGGAAATGTGTCCTAACATGCCACATGAAAAATATCTAACACCAGGAAAAGGGTTAACTAATCTACGTGGGTGATAGTGCCTCTTCCTAGATGTATATGAAACATGCTTTGATGAACATGCAACAGATTTTTCAAAAGGTGGCGGTGCATAAAACTGTTCAAAAGTAGGTGGTGTTTTGTTCTTTTCAAAAGTACTGATTTTCACTTTCAAAAACTCCATATGTTTATTTAAACTTGTAATTTCAAAAGTTCTTGCACTTTCATTACTTTCTAAATCACATGTCATATCATTCAATTTCTTAAAAACAACTTCTAATTCAACATGCGATATTTTTAACAAATCATGCTCAACAGTTAAATCAGAATATTTTTTGTTCAACTCATCGAATTCATCAAGCAAGGACATGTGATTGGAATCAAGTATGGAATGATCTTTAACTACAGAATCATGCTCTTTTTGTAAAGTCAAATAATCTAATTTCAGACTAGCATGAGTTTTCTTATGCTTCCTATACGATGTATGAATTTTTTTAGAATCTTCAAATAATTGATCGTAAGTAAGCTAACATACCTCTTCCTGGTCCGACTGACCAGGGTGATCATCAGCCATCAGACACAAGTTTGTTTCCTCCTATTCAGCTTCACTCTCAGAGGAGTCGGATGCAGAGTTTGCCCAGAACTCCTTCTGTATCTGCTTCTTATCCTTTCTAAACTTTGGTTTCTCCTCACCCTTCTCCTTACTTGGGTGAGCCTTGAGTGTAGGACAATCAGCCTTAATGTGTCCAGGCTTCCTGCATTCAAAACAAACAGATTCAGATGAACCTTTAAAGTTTCTACTGGTCTTACCTTTATTCCACTTTTGAAAATTCTTATTCTTCTTCCTTAGAAAGCTCTTGAATTACCTTGTGATTAAGGAAATATCATCGCTATTAGACCCGGAAGTGCTAGCATCTGAATCTTTGGCCTTTAGTGCCACTGTCTTCTCCTTCTTTCGTTCACCTGCATCAAGTTGTCTTTAGTTCACCCCTTGCTCGTAAGCAATGAGTGATCCAAGTAAGCTGTCAATAGAGTAAGTATTTAAATCTTTAGATTCTGTGATAGCAGTAATCTTAGCATCATAAGAAGTAGGCAAACATCTAAGAATTTTGTTCACTCTTTTGTAGTTAGTAAGTTCTCTACCTAATGCATGCAAAGAGGTAACAATCTGAGTGAACTTTGTGTATATTTCTGAAATAGTCTCACTGGGTTTCATGCAAAAAAGTTCTTAATCATGTAACAAGATGTTTAACCTAGACTGCTTGACTTCAGTTGTACCTTCGTATGTTATACATAATCTATCCCAGATTTCTTTTCCCGTTGTACAAGTGCAAACACGCATATAGTCTTTAGATTTTAAAGCACAAAAGAAATAGTTCAAACATTTTGCATTTAACTGTGTTAAGTCACGATCATCAAAAGTCCAATCTGCAAACGGGAGTTTAATTTTCACATTGTTAATCAATCTAAAAGGTGGTTCGTAGCCATCCTTAACTAACATCCACATGCGATAATCAATCGATTGAAGAAAAGTAGACATGCGTGTTTTCCAAAAATCAAAAGGAATATTATCAAACAACGGTGGTCTTGTAATAGAATAACCTTCAGCAGTATTACGATTGTTACAGTTAGCCATGGATCAAATTCAAAAGTTTTTAAACCTAAATTTTGAATCCCTCTCTGATACCACTTTAAAGTTCGATAGGGATGTTAAGCCCTAGTGAACTAGTACCGAGGCTAACCAAGAGGGGGGGGGGGTGAATTGGTTATTTAAAAATTTCACGACAACAATGAAAAATCTTTTCGATACTTAGCAGTGGAAACAATTAAACAAGAACGAAAAGATCAATCTGAGATATTCACCCACACAGTTAATATCAAAAAGTAAAGTGCAGAACTGAATCAGAAAAGTAAACCAGATTTTATAGTGGTTCAGTCAACTTGACCTACGTCCACTCCCTGGAGCCTCCCCTCCGGGTATTACACTAAACAAAAAGTGTCTCTCCTTTTGCTCCCACAGTTAGGCAGAGAAGCCTGTACAAGACCTCCTTTTAACCACACGGTGGGACAGAGAACCTGACCTCCTTTTGCTTCCTCCTGAAGCAGGCAGAGAACCTTCGAACTCCTTTTGCTTCCACCTGAAGCGGGCAGAGAACCCCGGATCTTCTTGAGAACGATCCTCCCACGACGAACACCAACTAGAAGAAAGACGACGAGCGGAGAAGACGACTCTGATCCGTGCTTGGAGCAACCTTAGTGAATCCCTCACTAACTCCCCCTCACAAGATCTTCTCTCTCTCTCCCAAACTCTCTCTCTCTCTAGGGTTTCTCTGGAAAGGAAGGTGGCAAAAGATTTTTCTTGTTTCAAGAAAAAGTTCTTTTATAGGAGGGCTTAAAATTTGCCCTAAATCTCAACTGGTTGGCCAAGATCATCCAGGATGATCGATAGATCATCCTGTACGATCAGTTCAAAATCAGCTGTTTCAGCCTGGACGATCTGGCTCTTCTGGACGATCAGTAGAAAAAATTGTTCATATCGTCCCGTACGATCCTGCGATCGTCCGGGACGATTAGTTCAAATCGAGGAATATCGTCCAGAAGACAGTTCGGGTCGTCCAGAGAAACTTGTGCTGGACGACCAAAAAAATACTTGATCGTCCAAGATGATATGGGTATCGTCCTGTACGATTAGTTCAAAAAGTGCCCAAATCATCCTGAACACAGTTCGGGACGTACAGCTGAAATGCACTAGACGATCATGATCATCCGGGACGATTCTGCGATCGTCCAGGACGATATGATCGTATCAATTAAATATTAATTACTTTCCTTAATTACCAGACTAATTTAGGCATGATTATACTGAATCTTCCAGGACGATACACGTATCATCCGGGACGATAAGACCAAATAACTTAAAATAAAAACTTGCCTAACTTGTTCTAGCGGCTGAGAATTTTTGATTTGAGCATATCGTCCCGTACGATCCAAAGATCATCCAGGATGATCTGCTTAATCAGACTCACTTAACTTAGTCACCCTAATTAGGGTTTCTATTTTTGCTGGATCGTCCAGGATGATGTGAATATCATCCAGGATGATCTGAACAAAAAATAAACAGAAACTCTAATTCACTCAAGCTCTCCCCCTGAGTGTGTGTGTGCAAGGTTACTTAGCTCAGGGATCAATTACATTACAATTGACTCAATAAAAATGAAAAATCATACATTTGACACACTTGGACCCGATCTTGAGTTGGCTTGATTTGCTCGTGATCTTTTGTGCCTGAAACGGGTTAGCCAAGCAAAACACACTGGAAATATGTTTGTCATCATCAAAACTAGATTTGCAACAGGAATTTCCTTAGCTCAAACCACTCAACTTTAATTTCTTTCCCTTCTCAAACTCATACCCCCATAAACTTATAATTCTCAAATGGCTGGAGGTACCAATCGAAGCCGATTGACCCAAGGACGCTCTTCCTCTCGTGGCCCTATCAATAATTGCTTTCAATCTACTCAAAATGAAGATGTCCACTATTGATACAGGGAGGCTCTCATAACCCCCTTAAGAATGCTCAACCAACATGACTTAAACTTTGAGGTGATGAGCCTATTTGCTTCCACAACTCTTCAATTTCTTCTCACCCTAGCATTCCCTTTCAATTCTAAACTTCCCTATAAATTCTTAGCAAACCTTAGAATCAATGCTCAAACCTACACCATGTTCGCCTATGTCTGTCATCACCCTATAAAAATCATTAAGGAAGATTTAGGGGAATATATCCAACTTTCTACTGAAGGACCCCATCCACAATCCATGGCCTCTAGGGGTGATTATGATTTGAGTGCTGTAAGTCTAATGATTCAAAATATCATCCTTAATCAGTACTAACCTTTAGTCCATTTTCTAAACTAGAATACAAGATTTATCCATCATGTTTTTCGTACCTCAGTCATACCTAAAGCTTGAGACCGTGTCAATATCACTACATTGCTTTCCTTAGTAACATATTTAATAATGTCAAATACCAAATTTGATGAAGCTCAAATGCTCGTTAATTATATTCAAAATATGACTCCTATTCGACTCACCTCAATTAGATGAAAACAAAATGTCACCCTATGTCACATCATAGCCTATATCTTAGAGAAAAAATACAAACTTACCTACCCTACACCGCTTGATAATACTCCAATCTTCTATATGGATGCTTCCTTCCATATTATTTTTCATCAGGGGCAAGAGCACGATGAGCCTGATTTGGATAAAGAAGGAGAATATGCTCCTATAGCTCATCCTACAACTGCACCAGTACCAGCACCAGTGGCACCAAAACTAGCACCAACACCTCACTTCTATCCATATGAGGAGATAGTACAAAGCTTTGATCACTTAGAGTCTCGCCGGGACCAACACCAACAACAACACTAGAATGATATGGCTTAGTTTGAGGAACAATTCTTCTAAAATCAGCAATAACTCTTCTGAATTCATAACTACTTCCAGCCACCATCAGCATCACCTGATCAGGGATCTTCTTTCTATTAGTTTGTTTTTGGTGTAATGTATTTTCTATGTTTTATGTCATGTAATTTTCTTTCTTGCTTTTAGTATTTCTCCTCTTTTTGGTGATGTCAAAATGGGGAGTATCTGTTTGGTTTTATGTCTGCATTTGTTAAAAAAATATTTTATTTATTTTTATTTTTTAATTATTTTATTTTATTGAATTAATTAAAAAGATCAAAGAAGGTACAATCCATATTTCTTTTAAAATCTATCACCTAGTGAGGGGGAGCTTATGAGAAATGAACTTCAATTTTACTTCCAACCAAAAATATTTGTCATCATCAAAAAGTGGGAGGTTGTTACAATCTAGGATCCCTAGCTTATGATTTTGATGATAATAAATATTATTGATTGAGTTTTGTATTTCTCTTAGCATGAATACTAGATAATATTTTTTGTCTATGCATATTAATGTTTCAGGAAAAATATACACCACTTAAGACTACTGAAGACTCAAGCTTGGGTAGAATAAGATGTCAAGTTAAAGAGTCTATAATTTTAACTATCTTATGATTTTCTATTTCTTGAGTTTGGCCACATAAGCGAGTATGTAATTGGTGACTGTGCACACACACACACACGGGGAAAGTGAGGAAATTCTAAGATAAATTTTTATTTGAACTAATCGTACTATACGACTTACAATCATATTGTACGATCAGTTATTCAAACAATGGTCTTTAATGGCTAATTGACTTATTAATTTTTATGAATAGATCATAATGTATGATGACTATCATATTGTATGATTTATTTCAATCTATAAACCCTAGCCACCAAATAAATTAAGTAAGAAATTCAAAAAATGATTTTTGAACTAATCGTACTGTACGATCCTAATCATACTATATGACATTTTGAATTCTTACTTAAATTATTCCCCATAATTAGTCAATCCAATCATGGTTTAATTAATGATAATATATCATATTATATAATCTTGATCATACCGTATAATTGATAGAGATAAAATTTGGTCATCCCAAAGATCATACGCAATAAAACTATGATTATTGAACTAATCATATATCTAATGTTTACATCATACTAGACGACTACTAAAAATTAACTAACCATACTGTACGATGAGAACAGTATAGGATGATTGATATAGATGATTTTCAATCGTCCTATGGATCATCTTGCATGAATATAGAGAAATTAAACAGATCATACTAGATGACCTTATGATCATACTATACGATATGTTTATAAAATTTGATCATTTCGTCTAAATGACTATTTGCATCGTACTAGATGAGTCTAATTTTTCAATTATTCATATTGTATAAACTCATATCATACTGTAAGAACAGAGACATGCCAACTTGAATTTTTAGGATTTTTTTAAGACCAATACTTAAGCAATATTTTAATAATCTCTTGAAATAAGAGAGAGAGGTGTTGTGAGTTGTTGAAGGTACTCTGAGAGAGAAGATTTCTTGAGAGCTCTTGGGTGAGTGAGGAAGAAGAAGGTGAGGTTGAGCGTGAGGGAAAGGTAGTGTGAAGGGTTCACATGGTTGCTTTAGGCTTGCTTACACCTTGGTTCCTCCTATGGCTTGGGGAGTCCTCGAAGTTTCTCTTAGGAGAGAGGCTTCTAAGTCAAGTCCTCTAGGATCTCTACCTTCTCCAAGAGAGAGAAAAAGAAGTTGTGGTTCTTTACCTTTTCCAGGAGGGAGAAAAAGGAGCTAAGGTTCTATGCCTTCTTTAATAGGGAGAAAAAGATTGAAGGTTCACTGTGATCACCAGGCGGGTGATGTAGCTTTCGACAGTCCACCACACCAGGGTTGGTGGAAGGGATTTTGTAAGGGCTTCTCTACCTTACTGTGTGGGCAAAAGGAAAGACACTTAGTTTAGTGCAATACTGAGAGTGGAGGACTCTAGGGAGTGGATGTAGGTCAATGTTGATCGAATTACTATAAAAATTTTTAGTGTGCTTTTTCCTTTTCATATTCTTTTTTGCGATTTTATTTTTTTATTATAAACAACTTAAATTTATTGCACAAATTTTAATATTTACAATCAACTGCAGTTAAAATAGGTTATTACTTGTAAAAAGAATAACTTGCATGTTTTGAAAAAGTATCTTAAATTCTCAATTGCTTTCGCATGTTTTTAGGTATTTGATTTGGATTAGTTTTAAAATTATTTTATAAAAAAAATTTTATTGTATCAGTATTTCTACTAAGTAATTTTTAAATTATGAATTCACCCCCCCCCCCCCCCCCACTCTTGGTGCGCCTTGGGCTTGTTCATTGAGGTCTCATAACCTCCTTAAACTTTCAGTATTTGCACGCAAACATTCTTCCTCATGGGATTGATACTCTACTCTATCACTATATTACTTGATTCAACATATATACTTGCATATATTGAATGTGGTTTTCATAATTTTTATATCATAATAAAGCTAAGCATTATTTAGGGATTAATAGAGCCCTAATTTATTTTCACAATTTATTAGGTTACTCCATCGCCCCCATCATTTACCACCAGATAGAGATATTGAGTTATATATTGATGTATTTTTAGGTAAGGCTCTAATATCTAAGGCTATATATAGGATGGCATCTGAGGAGATTCATGAATATAAGGTATAGCTTCAAGAATTAATTGATAAAGGATTTGTCCATCCTAACGTGTCTCTATGAGAAGCACTTATTCTATTTGTGGAAAAAAGGATAGTATAATGCGTAGGTGTATCGATTACATAAAATTATATGAGGACATAATTAAGAATAAGTACACTCTACCAAGGATAAACAATTTATTCTATTACCTCATGGGATCCTCTATATTTTCCAAGATTAATTTAAGGTCAGGCCATTATCATGTAAAGGTGAGATAAGCAAATGTAGCAAAGATTGCTTTTAGAACCCAATATAGATATTATGAGTTCTTAGTCATGCCTTTTAGGGTGACTAATACACCAATAGTTTTTATGGATTTGATGAATAAGGTATTCAGTGAATATTTGGATCAATTCATAATCATATTTATGGATAATATTTTAGTTTATTCTGCTTCTAAGGAAGAGCATATGACTCATTTGAGGATTATTTTGGAGATGCTGAGGCAACATCAACTGTATGTTAAATTCTCCAAGTGTAAATTTTGTTTCATTAAGGAGTATTTCTTTTTTAGGGCGTGTGGTGAGCAAGACTAATATTTCTTTAGATCTACAAAAGGTTTAGGTTATTCCTGGTTGGCAGACACCTACTATCTTATCTGTGGTATGGACGACTACTATAAGAAGTTTGTTAAAGGATTCTTATATATGGTTTATACCTCTGAAGAGACAGACTTAGAAATCAGTGACTTCAATCTGGATGTCTAACTGTGCAAAGAGTTTTCATAGATTGAAGAACTTTGTAACAACTGCTCTAGTTTTGATGATTCCATCTAATACTGAAGGAATTTAGGTGTTTAGTGATGCTTCATTAAAAGGATTGGGATGTGTTGTGATGCAACACAGGAAAGTTATAGCTTATGCTTATAAGAAATTAAAGCCGTATGAGAGAAACTATTTAACACATGATTCAAAATTTATTATAATTGTATTTACTTTAATGATCTAGAGACACTATCTATATTGAATTAGGTTTGAGATATTCATTAACAATTAAAGTTTAAAGTATATATTCACTTAAAGGAATTTTAATTTAAGGCAAAGTAGATGGCTTGAGTTGATTAAAGATTTTGACTTTACTATTCAGTATTAGATTGGTAAGATGAATGTTATAATAGATGCTCTAAGTAGATGGCTTACTTCTAATTATTTTATAATCTAAGATATGGAAAAGTTAGAGTTGGAGGTGTTTTCTCCTGAGGAACAGGATTATGGTATTCTGGCTTCAATGATCATTCAACTATCTTAACAAGAAAGGATTCAAGAAACCCAAAAGTCAAATATAAAATATAAAAAATTGATTCATCAGATTAAGTTTGATAAGAAAATTGAACTGCAAGCATATAATTTTGGTGTTATTGTTTTCAAGAATAGATTATAGGTTCCAAGTTCTCAAAATCTAAGATCATATATTCTATATTATGCTCATTATTCAATCTAAATTATTTATCTAGGAAGTAACAAAGTATATAATGATTTGAAAGGTATATTCTAAGGCCTCAATTATAAAAAGATGTGATAGATGTTGCAACTTTGTTTTCATAGCAATATTCTCTTATTACGTTTGTTTTTTATAATTCCAAAATATTATTGTATTGACTACTGTTTCTCCTAATATGTATTTGATATATTGCTTTTGTTGTTTGTGTGTACTAACATTTCAGAAAAATCACACTCCAGCTAGTTGAAGACTTCAAGTTAGATTGGATTAGAGTTTATTATTTTTGGAGTCTATACTTTTTATACTTTTCTTGAGTCTGAGAGAGTGTGATTGTAAATTGGGTAACCGTACACACACACACTAGGGGTGAGTCTATAGCGATACACTATATTATAATTATTATATATTTTTTATGGTGAAAAATGAAAAGAATTTTTTTAATATGAGTTATTTTCTGTATATTGGTAGTTATTAACAGCTTTATGATATGTTGTTTATTTCCTAAAGTTAATTAAAAGAAGAAATTTCAAAAAGTTTTGCAAAACTTTGATCTTGGGTTAGCCTGTCACATGTCAACACAATAGGGCATGTTTTGTAACAGCCCAACTCTTAATTATTGAGATATAATCCACTTTGGCCTAAGTGCTTCACACTTCTGTTATGTTGGTGTAACTTCCCAATAGGTCACTCATCCCAGAATTACTCTAGGATGAGCACGCTTAATTATGGAGTTTCTTAATGAAATTCTGACCATTACACCAAAAGGCGCCTCAATATTTAAGAGTTTAGTTATCTTTTACTTAAAGGGTTTCACAATCTTTCCCACTTAAGTAACTGAGGTCCTCATCAGCATCTTTATCTCGAAATCATCCACCAGGCAAATATGATTCTAGAGGTGGCCCCTATAAGTTCAAGTGGTGGCTCCCGTCATGTAGCTCTTTGTCCAATATAGGGTTTAAGAGGTGTCTCCCCTGGCGTTGTACTTTATCTTGTATGACACTTAGTCTCCATCTTCCAATTTGTACATTACTCTGATACTATTTATAATAGCTCAAACTCTTAACTATCGAGATATTGTTTCCTTTGGCCTAAGAGCCTCACGGTTTTGTCCTGTTGGTATAACTTTCAAGTAGGTCAGCATCCCTAAATTGCTCCGGGATGAGCATGCTTAACTATGTTGTTTCTTAGTAAAATTTCAATCATTACACCAAAAGGCGCCTCAATATTTAAGAGTTTAGCTTTCTTTTATATAAGGGGTTTCACATGTTCTATCTATGGGTCTTATCATATTGGGTTGTGACATTTCATCAGTTGTTTATCAAAGGGCCAAGTTAATTAGAGTACTTAATATATACTCTCATATAACTTAACAGATATTTAACATGTAGTCAGTGGGTTACAAGCAGAGGACTCGCATATGATGGGCCAAGAAACTCAGCCAAGGACTATATGGCCCTGCTACATGGTATTACGAAGGAAGGTTTACCCTCTCTAGAGAAATGGAGGACCTAATAGACCAAGAAACTCACCACACACCTCATGGAATGAAGGTATCCATCACAATAACTCATCCCCTTGTATGGAGGTTGCCTTCATCCCCACACATCTAAGTTTAACTACAGGAAAGTGCCTACTCATTAACAGGTTATGTCTTCTTTGCTAATGTTAAGCCTTATGTTTTAGCTTACACATAATATTGAGTTCTCTAATGATGGTTTAATTTGATATGGTGTAAGACTTGTTTAATGCAAGTATACATGTCATGTCAAGTAATATAATGATGAGAAGAGCATCATTCTCATGAGGAGATTAGAAATTTTATAAGTTCATTTTAGTACTGCCTACTGAACTGCTATATTTATCTGGCCTTATGATTTAAAATGGGTGATGCAGATTAAATAAGAAAGCATCAAATGTTGAAAGTAAATTCACTATTTATAAAAATTCTGAACTTATGATATTTAAAAATACATTATTCCATTAGACTGGTTTTTTACCTATTGTTATTATGAATCAGAGTATAACTACTCCTCTTCTTTGTCATGCTCGTTAGAGTATTTACTAAGAATCCTCCTGATTACAATTATACTATCTCTTTAAGATCCCATTATCCTAACCACTATATGTCTATGTTATAGTCGAACTATGTTTTAAAATCTCTAATTAAATTTACTCCTCCATCGAGCCTCTGGATCACACTAGGTTTTTAATTTATGTACGGCCCATATGTAAACCAATTGAAGCATGGAGGAATTTAAAAAAAAATAAGAATACTATAAAGATTAAAACTTCTCTAAGCAATACATGTTTTTTAATTAATCATAAATTTAGAATAAAAGTTTAGCTACACATGGAGACAATGCTACATAACTCAAACAATTTATTTCACTTAACAAAATAATAAGTTACAAAATTTAAAATACAAGATAAACGATAAAAGAAAGGTTAAAATGACTAGGATATAAGGTACAAACTCCTTTGCACTTTTCTACTTTGATCTACACTTATACAGAACACAAAGCATAGATATAAGAGCCACTCCCTATCAATTATAACCCCTCACACTCACACACACACACACACACAAAAGACTCCACAATATGACATCCCTCTAACATGAATACTAAAGTTACTATTTATATTTTTAAAAAAATAAATGAACATCACCACAACATTGGCTTGGTGGTGGTGTGGCACTACTGGACTAACACGTTATTTCACCATTTGTCCCATCGGTTCACCGGTTTAGTTGTCTCCTACCTTGGTACTGGGATATTTGGCATTGCGGCTCTTTAGCTAGCGCTATGGCGCTTCCTAGATAGCACCTCGGTGCGAAGCTCTTTAATAGGTTTTTTAAGTGCTCTCTGATGTGACGTTGAAGGAGTGGCACTATGGCGTTGGAATAAGCTTTGGCGCTTATTTTGTGACGTTGTAGTTCTGGTTCATTTTTCATTATTTTTTACTTATTTTCTGCACAAAATATAAGAATAAAAGCACAAATATGATAATATAGGCAATTTATAATTAATAATTTTTCTCTTATCACTCATGAAGCTGTCAACTCGCCTAACCATGACTAGCCGACCACTGAGTTTAACTTACCCACAGCCTCAAGCTCATTTACTTTCTCTAATAAGCAATCCAAGGCTTCATACAGATCGCTAACGGCTTGGAGACTTCACTCAATCATCAGGCACCCCTTATTCAAAACTCACTCACAATCTCACCCACGCTGACTTGGTATTACCAAGCTCTCCCGCACTATGGAGCTAGCATAGTGCATACTCAGCTCTACTAAGTTTGCCCGGAGATAGATCATCAAAGTTTTGCATTCCCATGCTCTCCTTCAACCAACCAAGAGGCAACACATGTTTATAATAGTCTTTGTAGCATTATGCATTTTACTTTTATTAGGTTTAACTTTTCCTGTAACACTTAGAACACTATAAATAATAGATGACGAGAAGCATTTTGACACTTCTTGATCTTTTGTATCTCTTAAAATTTTTGGAGTGATCAAGCTTTTAAGCACCTTTTATTATAGTTTTCTCTAGCATATGTCTCTTTCTCTTCATTCTCACACAAGTTCTAGATTTTATTATTATTATTATTATTATTATTATTATTATTATTATTTGCCTAAAGTTCTAGATCACTTTCTTCAGGGCTTGCCTATTAGAATAGTCATGTGTCATCACGGTGATGAATTTGAATCCAAGAGAATCTAAACTCAAATATGATATTTCTTACCTCTATTAATTGAGATGATTTTTTTTGTATATTAGTTATTTTTTAAAGTATATTAATTATTAACAAATAGTTAATTCTTTTTAAAAGTTATGAGCTGCTCGTCATTTTATTTATTTATTTATTCTTCTTAAAAGTGGACGAGGAAGCCACAATGGGGAGCCCAAATTCATATCGTCGACGGAATACGGCACACAGCTCACCTTGATTTGTTGGTTGAGAGCTTAGGCTTCAAACTAAGAGGTTTTAGGTTCAAATCTTTATGTATATAATGAGTGTATGAATTTATCTTAATTGACTTAAATGTAAAAAAATTTGATGAGCTTACCATACCATAACTGACCTAAATGTTAAAAAAAAAGAATACGGCTCGACGATAAGTTCACTTGCCGGTGACACGACTCCAATTCCTTCTCGGCAAAAAATATCTTCATCGCCAATTGCACTTTTTTATTTTAAAGCGCTTTTCCGTCTTGTCTTTCCTCAGAATCTTTTGTCTGCTCTTCGCTGTCCAATGGGCGATGAGCTCGGCACTGACGACGCCCCTTTTCCGGCGCAGGCGGCGGGGCCTTTATTAGTAATCATCGACGAAAATCGCCGCGGCCTCCTTCTCCGTAGGATAACAGAGGAAGGAGGCTTTGCTTTCGTTAGCTCTGCCGAGCTTGCAGCCGCCGGCGATCTTAGATCAGCGGAGGCAGCCCGGGAGATGGCATGGGAGCAGTTACACTTGGGTCCATGGGATGAGGTTGTGCCTACATGGCGAGACGCCTATGCGATGGCCTGCCTCCTAGTGGGGGGCATCCGTGCTAGCGCCGGCGATTTAAAGGAAGCGCTCCGGGTGCTTGATATGGGGCTTATCATGGGTGGTCCATTGCTCCGCCGAGAACTCGAAGTAGCTGTGGGGAAGATCTCGGTTATGTCTGCGTCGAGTCAGGTGGAGTGTTCCGGGAGAAGCAGTAGGTGTGGGTTGGAGAATTGCCGGAGCTGGAACATAGATGAGGTGAATCCGTAATTTCAAGTTCATGTAGCCTTTGTCTTTTATTGATGCTTTTTTTAGTCTTTCAGAATGTTGACCTTTTGTCGGTGGGGTCACCCTAGGATTAGATAACTAAAAGTTTTTCAGAAATCGTATGACGGATTTTATTTTGCCTATGAAATAGGATGTTCGTAGTTTGAGTCATATTTTCTAAAATTTTTTCTTGTTTGTTTGGCTTCTGGGTTTTTAAGTCCGCCTAAGAATTTATAGTGGCAGGGGTTTATCCTTGTTTTCTACTTATCCATTGATTGGTTTTTCACTTGCACTGAATTTAATTTGGCTCCATTCGGAAGGATTACATGCGTGACTTGTGCTTTTTATTCGTAGTTTGAGTTATATTTTCTATTAATAATTAGTAGGATGTTCGTTGTTAGAGTAATTTTCTAAAAAAATTTCTTGTTTGCTTGTCTTCTGGGTTTTATTCAGATAGAGGGATTTTAGGTCTGCCTGAGAATTGGTAGTGGCAGTGGTATATCCTTGTGTTTTACTAATCAGATGATTCGTTTTTCACTTGCTCTGAATTTAATTTGGCTCCATTTGGGAGGATTACTTCTGTGACTTGATCTTTTTATTGTTACATATTTGATTGAACGCTGCTGCATGAAAAAGTTGCCCTCTATAGGAATCCTAACTCTTGCAATCTCATTTCATCATATTTTGCCAATACCACTCAAATGTCAAAACCTTTGATCTTATTGGCTCTTTCACTTTAGAGAAGTTATTATTACTGGTATTTTTTAATGAATTTAAAGATTTGGGTGATTTGGGTGTTATATAAGTGACCATCAAAATTTATGTATTAAATATTTAAATACGTAAGAATTGTGTGGTAGCATGTAAATCCCCTAGAACTTTTAGGGCAAAATTATGAGGTTCCAACATTTTGTCTTGGTGAAAACTAAGCTAATATGAATGCTACAAATATCAAAATATAGAATTACAACAACAACAACATCAAGCCTTTATCCCACTACGTGGGGTCGGCTACATGAATCCTTTTTCTCCATTGTGTCCTGTTAAAAGTCAAATTCTCGTTTAAATCTAATAAATAAAGATCATTTCTAATATTTTCTGACCAAGTCTTTTTAGGTCTACCTCTACCTTTCTTAACATAAGTCAAATCTAAGACCTCTACTTTCCTAACCGGGTCATCGGGAGGCCGCCGTTTTACGTGACCAAACCATCTAAGGCGACTCTCTCTAATCTTATCTTCCACTGGAGCTACTCCAACCTTTTCACGAATATGCTCATTTCGTATCCTATCTCTAAGGGTAAAGCCACTCATCCACCTGAGCATCCTCATCTCTGCAACACTTAACTTAGAATTATGCTTCTCTTTTAAAGGCCAACATTCGGCACCATAAAGCATTGCAGGTCTCATCACCATCTTATAGAATTTTCCCTTAAGTTTGAGGGGTACTTTTCTATCACACAATAAGCCTGATGCATTCCTCCACTTCAACCATACAACTTGGATTCTGCTGATAATATCCCCATCTATATCACCATCACTCTGAACAATAGATCCAAGATATCTAAAACGTGTACTCTTATTAATGACTTGATCGGCCAAAGTCACAATACCCTCACTAGGTCTATTATTACTAAAATTACACTCCATATATTCCATTTTAGATCTACTCAAGCGAAAACCTTTAGACTCTAAGGTTGACCTCCACAATTCTAGTTTACCTTCAACTCCCTCTCTAGTCTTATCAACAAGAAGAATATCATCAGCAAAAAGCATACACCAAGGTACATCCTCTTGCAAATGTCTAGTGAGAACATCCATGACTAAAGCAAAAAGATATGGGCTTAAGGCTGATCCTTGATGTAATCCAACCGAAATAGGGAAATACTTGGTCAAACCACCTTGTGTTTGAACACAAGTAATAGCTCCTGCATACATATCTTTAATGATTTGAATATAAGCGTTATTAACTCTTTTCTTTTCAAGAACTCTCCATAGCACTTCTCTTGGAACTTTATCATATGCTTTTTCTAAATCAATAAATATCATATGTAAATCCTCCTTATTCTCTCTATATTTCTCCATCAAACCTCTTAATAAATGTATGGCTTCTATAGTAGACCTACCCGGCATGAATCCAAATTGATTTTGAGAAACATTAGTATCACGCCGCAACCTATGCTCCATAACTCGTTCCCATAGTTTTAAAGTATGACACATTAACTTAATTCCTCTATAATTAGCACAATCTTGTGCATCACCTTTATTCTTAAAAATAGGGATTAACACACTCATTCTCCACTCATCTGGCATCTTTTTAGTCTTCAAAACAGTATTAAAAAGTTTAGTAAGCCAAGAAATTCCTTCATCTCCTAAGCATTTCCACACCTCTATTGGAATATCATCAGGTCCAACAGCTTTTCCACCCTTCATTTTCTTTAAAGCCTCTCTAACTTCGGTTTTACTAATACGCCGATAAAAACATAAATCTTTATTTTCATTTAGGGTGCTAAGATCACTACAGTTAATTTTATTTTCACATTCTTCATTAAAAAGTTTAGCAAAATATCTCATCCACCTTTGTTGAATATCATCTTCTAAAAAAAGTACTTTTTGATCTTCATCCTTAATACACTTCACTTGAACTAAATCCTTACTACTCCTATCTCTTTGTTTGGCTAGCTTATACATATATCTTTCTCCCTCCTTAGTATCTAATCTATTATATAAATCACTAAAAGCTTAACTCTTAGCATCGCATATTGCTTTCTTAGATTCCTTGCGTGCCTCTTTATATATTTTCTAATTATCAGAATTTTTATAATTAAACCAATTTTTATAACAAATCTTCTTATTTTTAATCTTTTCTTGCACATTTGGATTCCACCACCAACTATTTTTACTATTAGGAGCTTTTCCCTTTGAAACTCCAAGCACATCTTTTGCAATATTCTTAATATAACTAGCCACTTTTTCCCACATAACATTAGCATCCTCATGCACAGACAAAATCTTAAGATCTAAAATCTTACTCTCAAAAATATTTTTGTTAATATTCTTTAAATGCCCCCATCTAATCCTAAAAAATCGTTTTACTTTATTTTTTATTTTCTTCCCCATTATCTTCAAGTCCAAAACTAATAAACGATGTTGGGTACATAAGTTTTCACTCGGAATAACTTTACAATCTTTGCAATCTAAACGATCTAATTTTCTTATAAGAAAATAATCAATTTGAGTTGTATTATATCCATTTTTATAAGTAATGAGATGCTCATTCCTTTTCTTAAATAAGGTATTAGCAATTAAAAAATCATAAGCTAAACAAAAATCTAAAATAGACTTACCACCTTCATTTGTTGTTCCAAAATCATGGCCACCATGAATACTTTTAAAATCATCTACCTCTCTACCAACATGTCCATTTAAATCTCCTCTAATAAAAACTCTTTCTTCAAGAGGTATCTTTTGTATTAATTCTTCTAAGTCATTCTAAAATTTTAATTTTGAATCTATATCCAATCCCACTTGAGGAGCATAAGCACTTATAATGTTAACAACCTTAGCATCAACAACAATCTTTAAAGCTATAATTCTATCTTCAATTCTATTAATATTTATAACATTATCCTTCAAACTCTTATCTAAAATCACGCCTACACCATTTCTAGTACGACTCCTACCCGAATACCAAAGTTTAAATCCTAAACTATCAATCTCCTTAGCCTTCTCTCCAACCCATTTAGTTTCCTGAATACACAGAATATTTATCTTCCTATGAATCATAACATCTATTAATTCCATTAATTTTCCTGTAAGGGAACCTATATTCCAAGTTCCTATCCTAATTTTAGTTTCATGGACTAGCTTCTTTGCCCACATCCGTCCTTGATGTGGGAACCCTTGCCTATTTAACACTGCACCCGGGCGGCGGTGCAGCGGCCCTTGCACACTTGTCGCTGTATTCAGGCCATACAACGCGTCGCTTCCAGGGGACGCCCTAGCATTAACACAATTTCTTAAAGGATTCATGTCATTATTATTCGACAAGTTTTACGCTGGCTGTCGACTACTTAACGCAACCCTCCACTTTTCTCATCCAGGATTATGAGAATAAATATCAAAATATAGAATTATGAGAATAAATTATGAAAGCTCCTGGATTATCAGAATCAGTTTGCAATGAATTTTACATGAAAAGTATAAATTCTAATTAGTTTTGCACGATGTCTATTTTTATGGAATTTTTACCTTTCATACTTTTCCACGTTTCTATTTAGCTCCTTACTCTTCTTTAATAGGTGCTCCAAATTCTGCCGAGCAGATCACTGGCATGTAAGGCTGTCGAGAAGCAACCTTCTCCTTCATTGGAGGCTTTTATTCGTGATTACTTTCTGCGTAGCTATCCAGTTATAATTAGCAATTACATTGATCATTGGCCTGCTCGGACAAAGTGGAAGGATGTTGACTATCTGAGAAGTATTGCTGGTGATCGAACTGTTCCTGTTGAGGTGAATAGCCTGTCCTTTGTAATTTTTGTCTTGTCTGCAGTAAACTTGAAAGAGAAGTGATGACTTATAATCATGGATAATTATGTGAGATTTTACTCTTGAAGTTTAACTGTCTTTCTTGAATTGAGAAGTTAATAGCAGGATTTTTATCTAGTTTTTTGATATAGTTTAGTTATTTGATATAGTTTTAACATATATAGGATTACCATATCAACTTATGATGAAGCATACAGTCTGGGTACTTGATGAGAGAAGAAATGAGGTCTTCCATGAGCGAAATTCTGTAATATGAATTCAGATCTTCCGGAGGGTAACTCCAAAGAAATTGCCTAATTAAAAATAAGTGGTGATTTTAGATATTGACCAGCCAAACATATATGCTGTCATTTAAGTTCAAAAGACCTGTGAATTATTATCAGTAACAACAAAGATCATCCTGTCAACTATTCGTATTCACTTTATACACTTTCTTTCTCCAACTAATTTTTTGGTGATCTACGTTTTAACCTAGGTTTACCTTAATATTTTTCCTTGAATTCTATCAATGTTTTAACTACACCATTTCCTTCTTTCTTGTTCAACATAATTTGATCCATTACCTTGTTGATGCTTCTTCCATTTGCTTTTCTCTCTCTCTCTCTCTCTCTCTCTCTCTCTCTCTCTCTCTCGACATGTGCAGAACTCCTCAATCTATTCTTATATTTTTATCATTATATAGAAATTCCAGAATTTCCTTTTACACTTCCTGTATTATAATTATTTTTACAGTAATATATATAGCCTCAAACCTGAACTTTTTATTTCACAGCTCGTTTGTATCTTCAACTTATTCCTTTAATACAAGCTAACACACCGGGACAAAGGGCTTGATCACAAAAGCTCGTTTACTGTTGGATTATACCTGAAAGTGATTGAAAGTATTTAATAAAAATACAGCAATAACATTAATACAATAATAATTAGTTAATGGTAATTTGTGTATATGTATTGTGTTTGAAAGAAATCTTCTACATGCAACTTATAAACAACATTTAAATGTATTATGAAAACATACTTGCACTCAGCTTTTACCTTTTTTAAATGAAATTTCATCACTGAAGGTTTACTTTCATGATTTTTTACGAATTGCACAACGAAATGAATTATTCCAAATGAAAGGATGCGTATGAGTCTTTTGAGATCTAAAGGATAAGCATATGATACTTGAACAACTTGCGATATTTAATTTCGCAGCTTAGTTTAGCAGGCTTATAAAAATGTTCTCATATACGTGCATAGAGTCTGTAGTAGGTTCAAAATCCTTGGTCTGATTTTCCTCAAGTTGGCTTACTAATCAGTTGGAAGGTTGATGAGTTTTAACGTGAGCAGACATGAAGTTTGTTGTTGAAGAAGTTATTTTACAGGTTCATAGAATTTTTATGGCACATAAACCAATTGCAGGGCAGTTTCTGATTGTGAATGAAAATGATGGGCTTACATATACTAAAGCAACCAATGATAATATCCCTGCAGCCTGACTGATTTACTACCCTGAATATTTTCCAAAATATAATTTTTAGATTCATAATCATCTAAGTTATCTTATTTCATCATTTTATTTTGCAAAGCATATTAATAAGTTGAAGTTTTTTGTACTATCAAGAGAAAGGTGTTGCTTTTTGCTGTTTGTTCTCTAAAATCTGGTAAAGTTAAATGCTGCAGGTTGGAAAGAACTATCTCTCATCAGACTGGAAACAAGAACTTATTACGTTTTCTCAGTTTCTTGACCGGATTCAGACTAATACCAGCTCTGCTAATCTCACATATCTTGCTCAACATCCTTTATTTGATCAGGTTGCTGAAATTGTTTGATATAATTTTATGTTCTGGTAATATATAGATAATTATTTCCCTTGTTGTCTCACTAGTATATTTGGCAGATAAAAGAACTACGCAATGATATAATGATTCCAGACTATTGCTATGCTGGTGGCGGGGAACTTCAATCTCTTAATGCTTGGTTTGGTCCCCCTGGAACAGTGACACCTCTGCATTATGATCCGCATCATAATATTTTTGCTCAGGTACAGACCATAATTTGTTACTTATCTAAGCTCCTATTGTATAAAATGTTTTTAGTTGTTTTCAACTTTCTTTCGTTGAAGGTTTCTTGTATTTTTTTTTTCTCTCCCTTTTGACCAACTTCTGCTTTTCATCCTTTTTCACCCTCAAGCAGGAAGAGGTAAATGGAGTAGTAGGGGAAGAGAAGTAGAAGACACAACAAAAATAACGTTAGAGTTGAAGAGAAATAAAAAACAATGAGAGGTAAATGTAGCTAGGAGGAGCGATGATAAAAAAGTGAAGAGGAAAATTGAAAAAGTTTTTCAAGTAAAAATCAGGAGCATGAATCTTGATCTTCCTGAGGAGACTATCTAGAGGATAGAATGAATGAAGTTTTATTTTAAGTTAGTTTGGAATGAGGCTTTGTTAAGTGTGACTAGTGGCGTTGCCAGAGAGGAGTGCTTTTCAAATATTATATCCAGTGCTCTTGTTATGCTTGAAGTTTTGGTTGTAAACAAGTTTTATTTCAATTTAAATTATTGAGTAATTAAAGAATGTTGTCTTGCGCTATCTGACACACATCAAGGAATATCCTGTACGGGGTTGATCGGCAGCAATGTACTGGGTAAATCAAATTAATGTGAAAAGATGTGAAGATAAATAAGTTGAATGTTGGTCATGTTAGAAGCTGTGAAGATAAATACTTGAATTTATTGGATTTAAAACCATATAACTGGAATAAGACTAATGAGCATGAGTGGTTGATCCACAACCAAATGGTAGGTTCTTATGTAGTTTAGTTGTTTTGCTGCTTCAATTAAGGACATGTCGGCTCATGTTTATTAAAAATGAGAAGAATAGGTTAATTTTCACCGAAATGCATGGTGGAGAAGGATAGAGATAAAATGGATCTTCTTGTTTTGTCAACAATAGTCATCCAACTTTCTCTTGTTGCCGGTTCACTGCTCATTTGTTCTATTATGTGTTACGCACAACTCCTACATGCAAATAGGGAACAGAATGGAGATTTTAAGGAAAATTTTAATGAAATTGAAATTAGATGGGTTATACTATCTGGATCATAATTTTGAGCAACAAAGAAGTTATTGATAACCAATTTAGAAAAATGAGAATGCTAATTTGATTGTTTGTTTGAAGTTGGAGGAATGGAATGGGAATGTCCACCTAAAAGCGGTGGAGTAGCTCTTATTGAAGTTGAGAGAGGAAAAAAATAGAAAAGTGTTTTGGCGTATGAAGCTAGGGAGACACTGCCCCAATAAAATGGTTAATGTAGTTAATATATAGAATTATAAAGAAATATAGCTCGGAAGTAGCATTGCTCGAAATAAGGAAAAGAATTTTGGTCAAGATATAGAATTTTGAGCTCATTTAGCACTCAACAGGAATGACTGGAGGATGGTTCAATTAGGTTGTTCTAAATAGTTGTGATAAGGTTAGCGATCTAGGTTTTTGGTGCCTCAAAAATTATTTAACCAGGTTTCGTAGAAGTAAAGATCTGCAAAAAGTTTGATAGTATTTTACCTGAATAAAAGATGTTATGAAAAGGATGACATGGAATTAGCACACCAGGATGCACGAACACTGACTTTCTCTTAAGAAAATAATTTAAATCACTGAACCTAGGTCACTCATTATGGCTCTTGTTTTGTTATTATTATTTATTTTAATGTATGATTGTATGTGCTGAGGCTGAGAATTTAATTCAAGAACCAACAATTGTTCAAAAATTGGATGTTTTGGCATAGATCATGCATGGATCAACAAGCGTGGTCCTTTACTGGATTGAATCAAGCTCTTTACCAGCTTTATTTGTCTTAACTTTGATCTGATGTTGAGCTGGGTTGGATCTGCATCAGTTCATTTTTTTTTTCCAGTCCTACCTTGGTCAGGGGTTTGAGGCTTTTTATTAGCTGACAGTAATTTGGATGCTGTGTTTGCAAACAAAGTTGGATGGTCAGATGTCTGTCACTATGCTATTTGTACTTTTACTTTTTCGTCCTCTTTTATTTTTCAGGTTGTAGGTAGAAAATACGTAAGGCTTTATCCAGAATCCGCATCCCAGGACTTGTATCCTCACACAGAGTCTATGCTAAAGAATTCTAGCCAGGTATTTTAATTATTTGTTCTCTCGATTGTTCTTAAAACTGAGCCGTGGGCACTGATCCTCAACTCTATAAAATGTCATGCAAAGGATGTCTGCAATAATTGGACAATGAATCACATTCTAAGATATTATGCTGTGACGCTCTGCTATCAATTCTGATATTCTTATATTTGACAACTCTTCGTATTACATTAGTGGCCAACTGTCTCAACTTTCAAAGTTTCTTGTGATAAAAGCTATGAATATATTTATTTCAGGTTGATCTTGACAATTTTGATGCTAAAGATTTCCCTAGAACAGCAGATCTAGACTTCATTGATTGCATTTTAGAGGAAGGCGAATTGCTGTATATTCCTCCCAAATGGTGGCATTATGTGAGATCCCTTTCAACAAGCTTTTCTGTCAGCTTTTGGTGGAGGGCATCAGACCTTCCCTTTGAAAATGTGTAATAATGATTATTCTTTAATGCAATTCAGCTGATTTATCTGACGGTGCTTGCAACAGTGAAAAGGTTGATGATAGTGAGAATTCAACGCTGATTATAGAGTGATACATGGTAATCAATGAACAGGATACACAATCAAAGGAAACTAGTTTTGCGTACATTTTAACCTTACATTTTTATGGTTTAGTAAATATTATAATAGTTGTAGTTTAATGTTGATCCGTTTTATGATTTCTAATTTCATTGAGATGTTGATATTTATCTTCTCTATACTTTGTTCATACAGAAATAGCCAGTAGATTTATAAATGATGATCCTATTTGTGTTCTTAATTGTACTTCCTATTGTTTGATTTATATTAATCCATGAAGGAATTCTTCCAGGAAAATAAAAAGCGCAATTCTTAACACTTAAAATAAGTTTATGTGATTTTGAAATTCTCAGAGTTTCAAACTGGCGACTCTGATTGCAACTCTGACCCATGCGATTGTGATGATTTCTTTCCTTGTGACGCCTTAGAGGGCATCTCCAATTGAAAAACTCACTTTTCACTCCAAAATACAGTAAAATTCTAAAATGCGGTAATTCGTCTCCAATCAAACTCCGTTTTGCCCGCTTCTTCATTGTGATGCCAAAGGTAATTGTCTTTCTCCTCTTTCTCACACTTTTTCAGCAAATCTTGAACACATAAAAAATAGCGTGTGTGAACAATTGGCGTCACACAATTCACTCCCGGAGAATAGTGGGTGAAAACGCGTTCAGTTGGATCGTTTGGCAGACGGCAATCGCATGTATGCGTCATCGAGTCACCCTTTCTTCTGCTCTTATTTAGGGATGCCCATGCTTATCTTCATGATGTCTTCTCTTGCCCCTGTTGTTTACCAGTGAATATTAGTTATTTTAGAAGTTTTTGCAATTTTTTTATACTTTTTCTTGTTATACAAGCATATATTTCTAGGTCTTGACTTTTTTAAATAATTATAAAGTAAAAGAAAAAATTGATGCTCTTCTTCCAGGTGAGGTTTATGGATTTTATAATCAAGAATTCTAGAGGTGAATCTATTTCTATGCAATACCTTTTAAATTTTGTTTTGGCAAGAAATATGTCTCTAGATACGGAGATTTTATAGTTATTTCTAAAAAATATTTCCGCGAGACTTCTAGCATGTACGTCCTCCTTTACTGGCACAACAGCAGAATGTATATATATATATATATATATATATATATATATATATATATATATATATATTATGGGAGAGGGAAGATACTTGCAAGTAGAGGTGCAAATTAGTCAAATCGATTCGTGAGTTTGCTCGACTTGAACTTGATAGAGCTTATTAAGTTTGGAGCTCGAGCAGATTTATGACACTTATTCTATTCCATAAACCTGAGAAATCTTATTGCATAATGAACGAGAGAAACAGAACAGAGAAAAATATGTTACAACCTCATTATATTCTCCTACTTTTACTTGTTAATAAAAAAACCTCTTATGGGCAAGTTTTGCCCCTTGCGACCAGCTTTAGGGCTCGTTTGATTATGTTTGAAGAAGAATTTTCAAGCTATTTGTTAAAAAAAAAACCTTAAAAAGCTGCTTTTAAATTTGTTTTATAAAACAACTTTCATCACAACCTACTCTACAAAAAGATAAAAAAATTATTACTAATCATCCAAAATAAGGATGCAAAATATGAAGTTCCCTCTAAAAAGAGCTAGATTGAAAAAATTAATGCTATCAAAGCATGTTAAGCATTAATCATAAGGGAATGGATGCATTTTGTTAAAATGACTTGACTTCTATTTTTACTATATTATTGATTGACTATGAAAAGTAATGATATAATTAAGATTGGTGGAGGTGTAATTTGGCTTAAAAAATGACTAAAATTTTATCGAACTCTTGGAAAATTTAAATCATTTTAGAAATAGACAAAAAGCTTATTTTAGCTTAATAACAAGTTCATAAATTATACAAAGTCTTGAAACATCAACAACAACCATAACAACATCAAATTTTTGTCTCATTACATGGGGCCAGCTACATGAATTTTTTTTTTCACTGTGTACTATTAAGAGTCAAATCCTTATTTAAATCTAATAAAAAAATATCATTTTTAATATTTTCTAATAAAGTAGCTTTAGGTAAACCTCAATTTTTTTTTAAGTTTTAGGTCAACCACAATCTTTCTTAACATAAGCCAAATTTAATACATCTACTCTCCTAATCCGGTCATCGGAAGGTTGTTGTTTTATATGACCAAATCATCTAAGGCAACTCTCTCTATACTTATTTTCCCTTGGAGCTACTCCAAGCTTTTCATGTATATGCTTGTTTCATATCCTAAGAGTAAAGTCACTTATCCACCTGAGCATTCTCATCTCTGCTACACTTAACTTAATATTATGCTTCTTTTTTAATGGCCAACATTTTGCACCATAAAGCATTATAAGTCTTACCACCATCTTAAAGAATTTTTCCTTAAGTTTGAGGGGGACTTTTCTATCACACAACAAGCTCGATGCATTCCTCCACTTCAATCATTCAACTTGAATTCTACTAATAGTATCCCCTTATGTTTCACCATCGCTTTGAACAATAAACCCAGAATATGTACAACATGTATTCTTATTAATGACTTGATTGCCCAAACTCACAATCCCCCACTTGATCTATTACTACTAAAATTACACTACATATATTCAATTTTAGATCTACTCGAATGAAAACCTCTAGACTCTAAGGTTGACCTCCATAATTCAAGTTTACCTTCAACTCCCTCTCTAGTCTTATCAACAAGAAGAATATCATTAGCAAAAGCATACACCAGGGTATAACCTTATGCAATTTTCTAGTGAGAATATACATGACTAAAGAAAAAAAGATATGGGCTTAAGGCTGATCCTTGATATAATCCAACTGAAATAAGAAAAATACTTGGTTAAACCATTTTATGTTTGAACACAAGTATAACTCCTACATACATATCCTTAATGACTTGAATATAAGTATTATTAACCCTTTTCTTTTCTAGAACTCTCCATAGCACTTCTCTTGAAACTTTGTTATATGCTTTCTCTAAATCAAAAAATATCATATGTAGATCCTCCTTATTCTCTCTATACTTCTCTACCAAGCCTCTCAATAAATGTATAGCTTCCATAGTAGACCTACCCAGCTTGAATCCAAATTGATTTTGAGAAACATTAGTATCACATTGTAACCTATGCTCCATAACTCTCTCCCATAGTTTTAAAGTATGCCACATTAACTTAATTCATTTATAATTCGTACAATCTTGTGCATCACCTTGATTCTTAAAAATAGGAATAAACATACTCATTCTTTACTCATCTGGCATCTTCAAAGTCTTCAAAATAATATTAAAAAGTTTAGTAAACCAAGAAATTCCTTCATCCCATAAGCATTTCCACATCTCTATTGGAATATCATCTGGTCCAATAGCTTTTTCACACATCATTTATTTAAAATCTCTTTAACTTCAGTTTTACTAATATGCCGATTAAAACATAAATCTTTATTTTCATTTAGGTCACTAAAGTCAATCGTATTCTCATAATCTTCAATAAGAAGCTTAAAAAAAAACCTTATCAATCTTTGTTGAATATCCCGTTCTAATAAAAGCACTTTTTGATCTTCATCCTTAATGCACTTCACTTGAACTAAATCCTTACTATTTATATCTCTTTGTTTCGCTAACTTATACATATATCTTTCGTTATCCTTGGTATCTAATATATTATATAAATCATTAAAAGCTAAACTCTTTACATCGCAGGTTACTTTCTTAGACTTCTTATGGGTCTCTTTATGTATTTACAAGTTCATATCCTAATTTAGTTTCGCGAACTAGCTTCTTTGCCCACATTTATCCATGATGTGGGAACCCTTGCTTATTTAACACTACACATGCGTGCCAGTGCAGTGTCCCTTGCAAATTTCTCGAGATATTTCGACCATACAACATATTGCTTTCAGGGAAGGCCCTAATAGTAACATAAGTATTAAATGATTCATGTCATAATTATTTAACAAGTTTTACACTAGTCGTTGACTACCTAGAGCAACACTCTACTTTTCTCATCCCAGACTTGGTACTTGGCAATGGCAGTTTTATGTTTTGAAACATCAATATATATATATATATATATATATATATATATATATATATATTGATTTCCTTAGTTGTCTAAAAGAAATTAAAATTAGTTATAATTCCATCACATATCAAGTGATTCTATTAAAAGATTTTTTGTTTAAGTTATGTAAGGTTTGTACTTATTAATGTATCATTTCAATACTCATATTTATCAATATTATGGAGTAATGTGTATGATTAATAACAAATAGGTTAACAATGATATTGCATACTAAAAGTTATTAGTGTAGTTATCTTTCCATTGTATTTATGATAACATCATAATAATGGATAATCTTTAACATCTATCCACGAAAATCACTTCATAATCTGAAGAAGAGTGTAGAAAAAGTAAAATAAAGTTTATGCATGAACATATGGGTAAGGAGATGTATGGGATGCTACACTTAAGAAAAAATTACCTTCTAAATATTCAACAAAGATTATTATTTTAGATGTTATTATTGGTATTTCAGAGCATAATACATTTCATCACTTTCTTTAGAAAATAGACAAAAAGAAAAATAGAAAAAATATAACTTGGAGTTGAGAATCCTAAGTAGATCCTGCATATTGACTCTTTTCTGTGTGATTCCCTCTTACACCTTTGCTCTCCATGCTCTCTTCAACACATAAGGAGTGTTTTGCTCATTATAAAGATGACCAGTCACTCTACTAAACATAACTTCACTATCTCTGATCTCTTCTGGACTCTCCTTAAAAGAAAACATAAAAAATTATTTATATTTTTGACATAAATTAACTCAGTGCCACTTAGTTCGTTCTAAAGCTAAGGTTGTTATATAAGTTAGGTGGATTCTATAGATGCTTCCTTAGGGTTCTCCTCCTCAAACTTATCCTTCTCCCTAATCACCTCCTCTAACTCCCTACCTTTCCCCAATTGTATGGCTTTACATTGCTCCTTACCATTATCTTTAGGATTGATCTCACTATTGCTAAGCAAGGCTCCTTAGAGTCTATTATTTAGATAATTAGCTAACTGTCCTAATTGATATTTAGTATTTCTAATGGCAGTAGCTTGACTCTGAAGTTGGGTCCCCATCTGCATCACTAAGTACTCTAAGGTAGGCTTATTATTCTTAAATTGATTATTTGAATTAAATCCTGAAATATAATTATGCCTAGGGTTTCCAAAATTTTGTTGAGGTTCGTTCTAAGTCCTACATAATTGGGTTGACTATTATTCCAATTATTATCCCCATTCAGATTATTATTCTACTTAAAATATGGATGATTCCTCCAACTAGGGTTGTATATGTTAGAGTAGGAATTATTATACTTATTATTAAGGGCATTTAAAGCTTGTACTCTTGAGAAATTAAAGTCATTGGGTGGTCCAAAAAGGCTCTCATCTACTGGCATAGGTGCTCCTTGATTTGTACTAACTCTAAGATAATTTAACTTCTTAGAAATTACAACTACATGGGCAGTTAAAATGGATAAATCATCTAACTCATAGGTACTGGTTAGTTTCCTAGGATTAACTCTCTTTGAAGGCCATTGGAAGTTATTAGTCGTCATCTCTTCAATTAAAGCATTTGCTTCTTTAAGGGCTTGGACATTAATGAACCTCCATTTACAGCACAATGATGGACCTAAGGGATCCTACCAACCCATTATAAAGGTCTGGATGATCAACCAATCAAGCAATGCATGATGTTGCACTTCCTAAGCCACTCCTAAACCTTTCCCAAGCTTCACAAATAGATTCTACATTTAATTGGGTGAATGATGTAATATCATTCCTAGTCTTAATTATCTTGGATGGAGGAAAGTATTTTATTAGAAAGTTATGGGCTAAATCATTCTAAGTGGTGATGGAACTTGAGGGTAAGTAATTCAACCACATCTTTGCTTTGTCTTTTAAGAAAAGTGGAAATAATTTATGTCTAAAAGCATCATTAGAGACTCCATTATACTTAAATGTTGCACATATCTCTATAAAAATAGCTATATACAAGTTAGGATCCTCTAAAGGAGTTCCCCGAAACTATGAGTTTTGTATATACTGAATGATTGCAGATTTAAGTTCAAAATTATTAGCTTGGATATTTTATTATTAATGCTCTGATGAATTCCATCTACTAATGGGTTTGCATAATCTATTAGAGGTTTAGGCTAGTCATTTTCATGAACTGGGTCGGCCATTTCTACTTCTTTATTTTTTTAGGTTTCTCTAATTTTTCTAATGGTTTTTTTCTATTTATGGGTTAAACAACACTTTCCTATTTTGGTTCTACTATATATGCAACAACAAACAACATTTGAAAATAAAAATAGCCACATAATTTAACAAGTGATAAGCAGCAATACACTAGTATAACATAAGTAAACAATCATATAAAAAAATAAGTTGAACAAACATGAAGATAAGAGTAAATCAATAATCCTTCCTGTAATATGAAGTAAATATAGAGATAATACAACTGTTCCAAGCAATAGTGCCAAAAACTTAATGATGAATATGTTTGTGATATCATAACCCTAACACTCTAGGTCAATTATGGGTTATCACATGATTTATGCAAGTATGTGTCATCTCAAGTAACAAAATAATGAGTTAAGTATCATTCTCATGAGGATAAGTGTAATCTCTAAATCACTCTATTGCTACTCTTATAAACTGTTAAATTTATCTTATGATTAAAATATTAGGTGGTACTAGTTTCAGAACATCAATTAAATTTGTAGAAAGAAAATTTCTATTTTTAAATGACTCTAAACATATAATAGTTAAGAACTCATGATTGCAAAGATATATCACCTATATTCTTATTGTGAATTAGAGCATAAATACTCATCATTCCTATTGAGCTTCTTGGAGTTTTAGCCATGTTACACTTAACTACAGTTATTATATCTCCTTTATAACTCCAGAACTCTAGCCACCACATGTGTATGCATGATAAAATTTCATTCTAAATCCCCTAATTGTTTCTACTCTACCTTTATCAAAGACATAAAACATACTAAATTTTAAATTCACACAAGGCCTTTATACAAACTAAATGAAGCATGAAGGATTTAAAAGCAACATAACATGATTTATATAAACAAGATCTATTCTTATGGAAATATGGTTATTAAGATATCATAAACCTAGAGAATTAATTTAGTAAGCCATTATATTAAAATAAGTAAAACATACTCCATTTGAATGATAAATAAAAATACAAGAGAACAAGTAATAAAAGATAGAATCAGGTATCCTAGCAAATTCAAATAAACACTCCTTGTACACTTGTCCATCTTCCCTTAGCTTGCTCACACACTTTTGCTCCCTTTAAGCTCTGCCTAAGACTCAATATAAGAGAATAAATGGCTAGTCACCATACAAACTTTAACCAAACTATTTATATTTAACACTTATAACAAAATTTGGCATCATTACATTGCTAGTGATATAAGTGTAGCATTGATGAAATAAATTAACACCACATTGCTAAAAAAATTCTATCGTTGTAGCACTCTAACTAAATTGGCATGTTGTTTCCCTATGGTAACCAAATTAATTGTTTCACTGTAGTGCTTAGGCAATTTAGTGCTGCGATGCCATGATCTATATTGCAACATTGATGAAGATAATACACTACGATGCTTAAAGGGCACTGTAGTGCTGCTAAGTTGTTGCAGCTCTGTTCTCTCTATCTTTAGTTAGAATTAAGTGCTAAATGCCATGGCGCTGCAAAGGTCTAGCTCCAAGGCATTGACACTTTTCTTCAAAAAATTTTAGCTTTTTTTAATAAATTCTCCTACTCAAAATTATCAATTGAGATACTTTTAGTAAAAGAGGATAGTTTAAACATTACAAAATTTTTACTAATAATGATGGAGCAGAATTTAAAAATTAAAGTAAAATATTATCCTAGGATTAGATAGCGTCATTTAAATAATGGATGTTCTCAATATCTCCCATTCTTAATTTAATTTATATAATGGTCATGTGTATAGTTAAAACATAATGTGGTATATTACCTCGTTGGTGGAATATTGGAACAATAAGGAGTATTGAAATAGAACTCTTGCATACCTAGATGTAGGAGTCTATGGAGAAATAATAATTGTAGGAGGGCCATAGACCTTTCTTCGCTTCCTTACAAGCTTAATGGAGAGATAAGAATATATGCTCTGATTCATAACCAACTTATAAGAGTCTACTTAGGAAAGCTTTGGAACTTCACGATCCATAGTCCAAAATATTTTATTAACTAGTATCTTATCTTTTTTCTTACAATTTTTAGTATAGATAGATCTAAAACCTATTTTTTGATTGGTAAGATAAACATTACAGCTAGAGTAGATAGTACTATAATATTTGTATTATAGTAGAAAGCTTCCTCATGGGTTTGACACTCTCTCATATTACTTTTATTACTTGATTGACACGTGCACTTGTGTTATTTAGTGGGCTTTTATATCAAAAAAAACCTAAGTATATTTCACCCACATCTGCTTGTCACACACAGCTGCACAACCAATTCCCTGAAACATCAACTATAGAATCTTTACATATGTTGAGAGGTTTGATGAAGAAGTATAGAGGGAGTAAGGAGGATATAAATATGACATGTATTGATTTAAAGAACACATATGATAAAGTTCCAAAGGAAGTGCTATGGAGAATCTTAAAAAAGAGAAGAGTTAATAATGATTGTATTTAAGTAATTAAAGATATATATATAAGTAATTAAAGATATATACCTCATTTTTATATGAGGTCATTAGGATCAATCCAAATTTTAAATAAACTCAGACCCTAGGATCAATCCAGTGTAAAACCAGAAATCCATACCAAAATCTAAGGTTCAAAGGCTCTATCCTTAAAGCATTTTCTAGTGAACTTTCAAACATTTCAAACCCTAGTCAAATGACCCCTGATTCATGACCTATCAATTGCATATTGATTAAGCTTGTCCCTAGGGTCTACCATCCAAATTTGAGCTCATTCTGACGTCTCTAGCTTGAGAAACTAAATCTATTTTACTATGCCATAAAACCTTTAAATATTTATAGCCTATGCCACTAGACATGTCCCTTAGTTGATTTTAACCATGGAGCATTCTCCAAACCCTCTAGCCACATCCAAATCCTTAATCATAATATTTTAAGCAATAGTCTATATTTTGGTGGATCCATTTTGACCCCCAGTTGACCATGGGTCAAAATGACCAAAATTCCCCTTAAGGGTAATTTTGGAGTTTTCTCTAAACTCCAATATAGCCATTTTAAATCAAATCCTAGAAACTCTTCTAATGCATTCTAATCATTATTAGGAGTGCATAGGATTCAAACTCAGACCTTAGTCAAGCCTGGTTGACCAGGTCAACCTAAAATGACTAAAATATCCCTTAGGGGTGTGAATAGTCATTTTGAATCAAATGACCTTATCTTTGGATGGGACCACTTTCATTCAACTCCAAATGTTAAAATAAACCTGTTGGTCTCAATCCTAGCCCTTGGGTCAACCTGGTTGACCAATCAACCAGGTTTGACCCAAATGCCTTTTAAGGGTATAAATAGTCATTTTGACTGAATTGAACTCTCCAAACCCTGGGATCACCTCCAACAGACTTTGAATATCATTTCAAACTTATTGAGCCCAAACCTAGACCTTGGGTTAACCTAGTTGACCAAGTCAACTTAGGTTGACTAAATAGTACATTAAGGGTTTAAATGGGTCATTTCAACCCATTCAACCTATCCAACCTATTTAATCAAATCAATATCTTTAACCCCTCAAATCTACTCCATTTGATGCCTCAAATATTTCTAAACCCACCATGAGTCATATCACCATAGGTTGACCAAGTTAACTTATCAAAATTTGGTCAAACTTCCTTCCATACACATATATGCATTTAAATCTCAAGTCTTTAATCTCAAGCCACATTTAAATTAAGCAAACCAGCTCATAAAACCTTCCCCCATGCCACCTTACATGCCATGTCATTTGGTTTTACTTGTTGATTAGTCAAACTAGTCAACAAATGGTCAAAAGACCATTAAAAGACTAAATTACCCCTCTCATCATGAGCTAGCATGGGATAAACTCAACTCCAGCCCTCTCCATTCATTTGAGTAGTTTAGGAGGACACATGGCTTCAATCCAAGACCCTCCAATCAATCTCAACCATCCAAACTCAAAGGGATAAGAGATAAGTGCCAAAACTCTTCCCAAAAAAGAAATCATTTATTCTCATTTCAAAAATCCATATCTCCAACAACCTCCAGCTCTTTAAGACTCTCCTTGATCTTCTCCAGCTAGTTCTAAGGCTTTCTCAAGCATTTCCCCACTTTTCCAAGCTCGAAAACCCCTTTTAGGGAAGAGAGAGAGGGAGAAATAATGAGAGAAAGAAGACTTTCACTAGCAAATTTAAATACAACCGTTAAAAGTTCTTGAGGTCTTCAACAATGTTATAGAAGACTTCTCTAGCTTCCCAACAAGCCCAAGAACATCAAAATCTGTCCACTGGATTGTATGATATCTTCATTTTAAGTTATATGATCAAACTTTGATTTCTCCCAAATCTCAATACATGGAGTCTTGAAACTTCATGGATTGAAAGATTAGGGTATCTAGATCCTATGTTTCAAATTTTATGAAAATCCAATAATTGGATTGAAAGTTATGGGAAATTGAATATTTCAATTCATTTTGAACTAAATTTTAGTCGGCTAACAAGAGTCGTTCAATCGCACGTTCAGCATGATCGGACGTCGCTGATCGTGCCACATGTCACCATCACGTGTGGAGTCGCCATTTCTGATTAAATTGAATTAAAAAATTCAATTAAATGCCTATAAACTTCTAAAATTCATAAAAAATCTATTTTGATTGCTATTATTTATTAAAATTAAAATCAAAGTATTTTGATTGCTCGATTGTGAGTTATTTGGGTTTATTTAAAATCTATTTTTAGCAATTTTCTCATAATCCAGTAATCAACTTGGACCCAAATTTTGGTGAAAAATAATTGAGTGTTCTAGGCATTTTCTGCATTTTTCCTAGGTCCAAATGCTCAGTGGATTGCTATGGGATGAATTTACAAAGTGATGGGTCCATTTTGAACTCAAAACTTTTAAAATACATAACTCTCTAAATTGATAGAATTAGGCTATCTAATTTCTATAGTGTGCTTGCATATGTCTTAGGTTTAGATGACCAAAGTTTCAAACCTAATTGAACATAAATAACACCTAGAAAAAATAATTAAGTACAAGGTCTAGTTAACTTAGAAAAATTTAAAGAAATTATACACATATCCAATAGGGGTGAAACTTCAGAACATTCAAATTAGTGCCATTTTAAACCTTAGGACTAAATTTCACTAGATTTGGAGGTCATTCGGTCAGAAAATTAAGCAAGTAAAAAATTAGCCCTTTTAAGGACCTAGAAACTTAAAAAATTGTAATAAATCAAAATTAAATCTAAAAATTACCAATAATATATCAAACTTATCAAAATTTGATCCTCTATTTAATGAAAATAAAATCCCCATCACTAGGCTTTTAATTTAACCTTAATTTAAGTTTTAATAAAAATTAATAATTAATTAAATAAAATAATTAAAAATTATTAAAAATTTCAAATAAATTATAAACACATGAAAACACTCCTATGGGTCATCACTAACCTTTAAAAGTGATTTTATACAGTTTAGAATGAGTTTTGATTAAAATAATCAAAATCTTCTTAATTAAATAATTTAAAAAATCAATTAATTAACCAAACTTTGTAAAATCCTAACTAATTCAAGAAAAGTCTAAATTGAGCAAACTCAAAGGCATTATACTCCATATAAGGTCTAATATTTATTAAAATATCAAACTAGCAAAAACCCCTTAAAACAAAAAAGTCAACTTTAAGTTAAAATTTTAATTAAAATATTGAAAAGTCATACCTAATTATAAAAAATCCAAATACATCAAATTTATAGTCTAATTGCTCATATTAAGGTCTAATATATATAAAAATATTAAATTTCTAGAAATTATCTTTAATCTAAAAGTTAAAGTTTGACCCTTTAATTTAATAATTAAAATAATCCATAAAATTAAATAATCAATCAAAATTCTTGAAAATTTAAATATTATTAATAAAATCAATTAATAAACCCTTTAATACACAACAACCACTCTAAAGATGAAGTTTTTTGGATGGACTACTCGGGGCTGTGGGGCTAAGTATCCTAAGGAGGCCTAGTTCCTCGAGCCTGATGGCACAATGCCACAAACTGGTTGATGAAAAATTTAAATTAATCTAATTCTTAAAATTTACTACAAATATAATTAATTAAATTATATTAGTCCTTTAATTTATAACTAATTAAATCAATTTAATCAATCAACCTTAAAAATATATTTTAAAACAAACCTTAACATATTAACATTTAAACTTTAACCAAATTTATCCTTTAACTTTCAATAAACCCAAATATTAGACAACTTTAACTAATTACCCCAATAAAATAAGACATATGCTAACCACACAGCCTATTACACACACTTAAATAGTTTGCTAGGGACCACTTCTAGATCTAGGCTAGGCTAGTGTTTACTTTTCTGTTGTGTGCTGGAATTTTTGAACTTTCACTACATGTTAATTGTTAATATTGATATGATTGTTTATATAATTTCTACACTCTATGATGTGTTTGATGGGCGTTAGATTTACCCATAGGTTATGGGTAATTTAAATGCTAATACAATCTTATACAGGTGGCTATGCTCATACAAGGCATTGAAATTAAAGGGGGCAAAGTTAAATTTAAATTAATCAAATTTCTACAGGTGCTCCAAAATAGTAAGTCCCCCTTTAAAAATTAAAAGAGCATAGCCAAGTGTGATTGGTTTAAGCAATTTAAATTTTATTATATTAACTACTTGAGATGATTTAAATATAATTGTTTAGGATAACCTTACAAGTTATTCGAGTCTAGATTTTTAATTTTAATTAAATGTAATTCAAATTTATTGAGTTGTAATTCAAAGTGATATTTGAGAGGGCATATATAAGTATCCAACTTAGATTTCAAAGAGGAGAGAATATCCCTTAGGGGAGGGATCTCCTCCATTTGAAAGACTAAGTTAGGATAGTTTCAAATATTCAAAGGAAAAAGAAAATACCCCTTTCGAGGGAGAGTTTCTTTTCATTTGGATATCCGAACCCGATGGATCCAAAAAGTTTGTAGAAGGATGAAGAAGTGGAGATCGAGAAGAATCACATTCTCAAATTCACTTGAGTCTTAGGAGAAGAATCTGGGCTATTGTTCGTGGTACCCGGTGTTGACCTCATTTTTGTATGAGGTTAGCATAACTAATCAAGACCTTAGGATCTTTCCAATCCTTAGGGTCAATCCTGACTCTGATCAATCTGATCCTAGATCAATCCAGTTTCAAATTAATCTAATCCTAGATCAATCCAGATTCAAATCAACCCTGATCTTAGATCAATCTAGACTTTAAGATCAATCCAAATTTAAATCAACCCTGATCTCAGATCAATCAAATTTCCAGACCATTCTAGATCCTAGGATCTTTCCTAGATTTTAGATTTTAGGATCAATCTAGACCCTAAGATCTTCCTAGAATCCAGACTTTAGGATCTATTCTAGATCCTAAAAGCCTTCTAGATCCCAGACCTTAGGGTTTCTTAGATTCTAGGAGCTTTCTAGACTTCAGTCCCTAGGATCTACTCTGGACCCTAGGATTTCCCTAGATTTCTAACCCTAGGAATTACCCTCACCTTAGATCAATTTAGGTCTTAGGATTTTCCTAGACCTTAGATCTTTCCAGACCCTAGGATCTATTCTAGATCCTAGGATTCTACTAGACTCCAGATCATATGATTTTCTTAGACCTTAGGATCTATTCTAGACCCTAGGATCTTTCTAGAATTCAAACTTTAGGATCTACTCTAGATCCTAAGATCCTTCTAGATCTTGAATCTCAGGATTCCTAGATCTTAGGATTCTTCTAGATTATAGGATTTTTCCAAACCCCAGATCCTAGGATTTCCTTAGGACTTTTAGATTCCAAGATCTTCTCAGACTTCAGTCCCTAGGATCTATTCTAGACCCTAGGATTCCTTTAAGCTGATCTGGACTCCAGGACCTATTCTAAACCCTAGGATTCTTCTAGATCAATCCAAATTTCAATTCAATCTAAACTTAATTCAAATCCTATCATTCAAGCTCAAAATCCAATTCAAAACAAGATTTCCAGATTCAAATCCAAGGCCAAAGGTCTAAGTCCTCAAAGCCTTTTCTAGCAAATCTTTAAACATTTCAAAACCTTATCAAATGACCTCTGATTCAAGGTCTGTCAGTTCCACACTGATGTGACATATCTCTTGAGGCAAACCTCCAAATTTGAGCTCATTCTAAGATCTCTAACCCCAGAAACTGAATTGAAATCCAAAGGCTGTAAAACCTTCAAATATTTACAGTCCATGCCACTGGACCTACCACCCAGTGGATTTTGACCCTGGAGCTTTCTCAAAAGCCTCCAATCACCTCCAAACCCTTGATTATGACCCATTGAGCAATAAACTGCATTTCGTTGGACTTAATTTGACCCCTAGTTGACTAGGGGCCAAAATGACTAAAATACCCCTATGGGGTGTGAATAGTCACTTTGGTCAAATGAGCCCCAAATCAAATGCAGTCACTTCCAGGTAGTTTCAAATATCAAACCAAACCTGTTGGACCCACTTCCAGCCCCTGGGTCAACCTGGTTGACCAAGTCAACCTAGTTTGACCAAATAGGCCTTTATGGGTCAAAACAGGTCATTTTGACCAAATGACCTCCTCTGACCTTGGGACCACCTCCATTGGTCTCCAAATGTCATTTCAAATCTGTTGAGCCTACTTCCAGGCCCTGGACCCACCTGGTTGACCAAGTCAACCAGGGTTGACCTAAAAAGGCCCATTAAGGGCCCAAATAGGTCATCTTGACCAAATGACCTCCCCAGACCTTGAGACTACCACCAACAGACTCAGAATATCATTCTGAACTGGTTGGACCCAACCCCTGACCCTAGGTCAACCTGGTTGACCAAGTCAACCTAGTTGACCCATTAGGCCCATTAAAGGCCTAAATGGGTCATTTGATCCAAATAACCTATTTAAACACCTGAAACACATCTACCAGGTTCCATATATCATTTGAGATTGATCCAGCCCAGACCCTAGCTCTGGGTCAACTTGGTTGACCAAGTCAACCTAGGTTGACCAGATCAACCCTTAAGCTTTAACACTTTATATCAAACCTTAATTGCATTCAAAACTCTGTCAAACTTCCATTGTCATTTTCCCCTTTTTGAGTTGAATCTAATTGGACTCTTGACTCAGTTAACAGTTGACCTGGTCAACTGGACCCAAATCCAATCAAAATTGACCCATGTGACTCGATTCAATACACTCAATCAAATCAAACTTTTCAAATCTTATCAAATCATTCAAAATATCAAACCCATCTCAAAACATGTTTCAAACCCATTCAAACTCATTTGAAATCAAATCAATTGAAGTTTTGACTTAGTCAATTGAAACCATGGTCAAATCCTTAATCATATGCAAGCTCTAGTCAATTCAAATTATTTAACTCATTTCAAACCTCAAGTTACTTCATTATATGCCTTAGATGTACTCTTGTCATAAGTGAGCCTAATCTTAGTAGATTTGACCAAGTCAAACCATGGTGATTTGGTCAATTCTCTTTACATACACATTGACTTGATCATATATTCAACCTATTTGTTCAAGATCCCTTGGAGCCATTTCATTAGTAATTCAAGCCTCTCCTAAGCCACCTAAGCAATGAAAGTTGACTGTTGACTAGTCAAACTAGTCAACAAGCCTTTAAAACTCCTTTAAAATGATTAAATTCTTATTTTTGAGCTAATCCATTCCAGCTCAAATCATTCCAGCAGCTTAACCATGGTCTAGAACATTCCTAGAGCCTATCCTAGCCTTTGGATCTGAATCAAACAGCTCATATCACTCCATGTGTCCAAGTGGGGACCAAATCCCTTTCCACATGGATTGTACCCTTTTGTCCTTGATTCCCCTGCCATTCCAACAACTCCCTGGACAGATGGCAATCATCTAAGGGTTCACTCAAACAATCTCAGCCCTTCATTCAATTTAGAATGAATTGAATAGGGCAAAACCCTCATGAGAGCATTCATTCTAACCTTAACACTGTCTCACTACACCGACACCCTCAAGCCTCTCTGGAATTTCGTTTGAGCTACCCAGAGTCTCTTCAAGCTTTCCAGACCAAAACCTGACCACTAGGAGCTCGCCGGTAGTGATCCTCCGGCCATTCAAGCTCCAAGTCCGTCCAAGTCCGTTTCCTTTTGATCCGTAGCTCCTCCAGCTTCGACATCAACTAAGGAAAGTTTCGTGGACAAACAACAAACTCAGAGAATCCAAAACCACTCAAATCGAACGGTTAGTTTGCTCAAAATCCTTAACCCTAACTTAGGACACCTAGGCTTAATTAGCATTTCATTAGATGCATATTTAACTGAACTAACACATCTCCACAATCTCTGTTCATACACTTGATTTCGGTTTCAAATTTCATTGCATTTTATTGAGTATCGATGGAGAACGAGGCAATTATTGCTTTTAGGGTCGGCTCCGCCAGCTGCATGAGTTGGGTGCGATTTGGACCGTTGATTTTAAGATCAACGGTCCAGGCTACGCCATTCCGCGGTTTAGATGGACTGCGGATCAAGCCCTACGGTTAATTTCCTGGTTTGGCTCAATCTGAGCTGTCCGTTTTAAACTGTGGGATCAACTGCTGTTAGATCATTCGTTCAGCATAATCCTGATCGTCCGCTGAGAACCACGCGAGATCGAACGGCCGAGAAATGGGGCTGACGTGGATTAGTGAAACGCGTCCGCAGTCGTTGATTAAGCAATGATTGCTGGCGGTGCAATCATTGCACGCGCCGCCGGCAATCATTGCCACGCATTTATCCCAGCGAACCAAGAGTCGCCACGTGGTCCTCCCACCTTTTTTTTATTATTATTATTAAAATTTAATTTTTTAAATTGTTTTAAAATTCCAAAAAGCTTAAAAAAATTATAGAAAATAATTATAATTTCAAAAAAATTAATATTTTATATTAAAATTCATATAATTTTATAAGCATTAATTTAAAATTAATTTCAAGTTGATATATTTAATATATTTTGAATAATTTAAAATATTAAATATTTAAGTTTTACTTAATATTTTATTAAATATTAATTTAAATATTTTATTCAAAATCAGTAAAATATATATTAACCATTTTAAATTATGATTGAATTAATGATTAAATGTTTAATTTTAAAGATAGATTAATTTTAGATATATGTATATATATACATATATAGATTAATAAACTTTAATTAATTAAATAATTGAATACTTAATTAATATCTATTTTAAAATAGATTGAAACAATTTTAAATAATTTTAAAAATTTCAGGAAATAATTAAGACTTAATTCAATCTAATTTAAATTTATTTTGAATATTAATTAATATTCTAATTAATTTAAATAATTCAATTAACTTAAGAATCCTAAAATTCAATATAAATTTAATTTAGCTCATACAAATATATGTAATATTTTAAATTTTTAGAGAATTAAGAATGTTAATTTTAAAACTACTTTTGAAAACTCAAAACTTAATTTGTTTGAGCTAATTCGAATTGTTGGAATATTTTAATATGTAATTAATATTAAATGTTTTATTAAATATTTTAAAATTTTAGAATTCAATCCCAAATTATTTTGAAAATCAGATGATCTCTCATTCGAATATTAAACTTATTTTGATGATATTTTGAGTATTTTAAATTTAAATTTTATATTTATATATATAGAGGTTTATATATATATATATATTTATATTTAAAAATCTATTTTAAAATATATATATATATATTTAAATTCCAAGTATTTGAGAGATCCCATGAAATTCTAAACTTAGATTAAGTTTGATTGAATAGGATTTGTGGGGAAGGTCATTAGTGGATAATTATATTTTAATTATTCATTAATGATGTCATTAATCCTTGTAATTAATACTAATCTATGCATGATTAGGATGCACACACACCACCTAGTTTTAGGGCTCTCCTAGATTTAGGAATTCATTGTGATTGTGTGTGCATATTATTCATGTATGTCAAGGGTTAGTGACTTTGATTTGAAATCAATTAACCTAGTGACATCATTAAGGACATTAATTAAGGACTTTGTTTAGATAACTTAGAATAATTCCAATAATTAGGATACATCTCCAATTGAGTTGAAACTTTGAACATTCAAACCTAGTGACACTCTCAGGTCTAGGAAAATATTCCACTGAATTTTGAAGTCATTTAGCCCTTTAATTAACCTAATCAAGTTTAAACCTCAATTAAACCCTTAAACCTTCCAGAAATTCTAATAAATTAAATTTAAATCCAAAAATTACATATAATACCTCAAACTGACCAGAATCAAACCCTTAATCAATGAAAAATAAAAGCCCCTTGACTGGACTTCAAAATTAAGTTTAATTTAAGTTTAATTGAAATTAAATATTTAATTAATTTAATTAATTAAAAATAATAAAAAATTCCAGAAAATTTCCAAACACTTGGAAATCACTCTTTAAGTCATTCCTGACCTTTGGAGTTGATTTCAAGAAGTTTGGAGGTCATTTGGATTCAAATCACAAAAAGGGTCTCTAATTAAACAATTTAAATAATTCAATAAATAGTCAAAACTTCAAAAATTCATAACTAATTCAAATGAACTCCAAATTAAGCAAACTCAAAGGCATACAACTCATCTTAAGGTCTAATATTTATCAAAAATATTAAGTTTCCAGAAATCAATCAAATTTGAAAAAGTCAACTTTTGGTCAAACTCAGTTTAAATTCAATGTCAAAATTTCAAACCTTCATAATAAAATCTAGGAAAATCCAATTTCAGTATACTTACTGTCTAACTGATCGTATTAAGGTATAATATTTTAATAAAATATTAACTTTCCAGAAAACACTTTAAATCAAAAAGTCAAATTTTGACCCTTGAATTAAATCATTAAAATAATCCAGAAAATACCAAAATTCAATAAATCATTCAAAATTCCAGAAAATATTAATTCAAACTTAAAACCAGCAATCAACTAATTCTAATTAAAATTAATCAACCTTCAAATATTAATCAAACTCAAATCACTTAATTATATCGGGTACAACTGGGTAACCCAGGCCTACGAGGCTATTAAATTAGCCCCAAGGAAGGTGAAATAAACTTCATGGCCTCAGTGTGCAACAAAGGTGATATCCAATAAACAATCAAAATCAAATTTAAAATCAAATTCAAATCATTAAGATTTAAATTTTAATTAAAATCCCTTAAGCCTTCAATAAACTAGAACATCAAGCAACTTCAATCAAGTACCCTATCTAGGACATATCAAAGCCACATAGCCTACCTCACACACTTTAGATGGTTTGCTAGGACAACCAACTCTAGTCTTAGTCTAGGCCGGTGTTTACTTTTCTGCTACTTGCGTGTGCCGGGTTTTCCGTGGTTTTCATTGCATGCTGGTTGCTAGATTTAAGTAATTGATGTTGATGTGATTGTTTATTTATTTAATGCATTCTGTATTGATTTGATTGTATGTTTGATCTACCCCTAAGCTAGGGACGATTTATACTAATTCAATCTTATGCAGGTGGCCATGCTCATACAGGGCATTAAATAAAGGGGGCAAAATTATAATTATCAAATTGCACATGTGCTCCAGAAAATTGCCTAAGTCCCCCTTTAAATCAAAAAGAGCATGGCCAAGTGTGGATGTGATTGAGTATTTTAATTTCAAATTTATAACTGCTTGGGATGTCAAATATAAACTGCTGATTATTAAGATAACCCTGCAGGTTGTTGAGTCTAGATTTTTAATTTTTTAATTGATGTAATTTGGATGTAAATTGAGTTGTAAATTTAAAGTACTTTGAGATTGAGATGTTTAAACATCCAATTTGGAATCCAAAGAGGAAGGAACATCCCTTAAGGGAGAGTTCCTATCCATTTGGAGATCCAAATTAGGATGAGTTTCAAATATCCAAAGAGAAAAGATAACACCCCTATTCAGGGGGAGTTTCTTTTCATTTGGATATCCAGATCCAACGATCCAAGGACTTCCAAGAAGACAAAGAAGTGAAGAACGAGAAGAATCTCAAATCTCAAAGTCACTTGAGTCTTAGGAGTAGAATCCGGGTTGTAGTCAGTGGTACCCGGCCACTTTACTTTCCTGCAGACCCTGGGTTGTATTATTAAAAGGCACTTGCCTATGGACTTTCAGTTTGAGCATTTATTTAATTAATTTAATTATTTAATTGATTTGATTGATGTATTGATTGCGATTAAGGACCCATTTGCTTTTAGTAGTTTATTTGGCGCTTATTGCATGTCGTATTTGATTTAGCCTGGAACCCGATCGAAGGCTCGTGACGGTACGGTCATGAACCTTTTCTACCTAAACAAAATTTAAAATTTTTAAGCTCAGATAGAAACTCTAACGCTCTTAAGAAGTAAGCCCGGACCCGCCGGGAGTTTTTCATGCATCATATTGAACCTTCTCTACCGTGTTAGGCACCTCCCCGCCTGCGGGTTCTGGCAGACCACCTGACCTATTAGGGCAGTTCTGTCCAAGGAGATGTTGTGCAATCTCTAGGATAAAATTTATTTTTAAGCCTGATTTTAAAAATGCTATATTTTGATTTAAGCATTTCATCGAGTCAACTAGCATGCATTGCATTAGATACAAATTAAAGATTGAGTCTGAATCTTTAATTGCATTTTTAGCTTAAGCATTTAACCCAATATATGTTAAGGGGTCAATTAGGATCGGCTCTAGATGTCGACCCCAATTCTTTAAACCAATCTTAATCAATGTCCCTAACCACTCCACATTTAAAATACTTTGACTCATGATTTTAAAGCGTTTAGGTGGTTTAGCTGGCTCCCCAATCCAGGCCGGGGTAAGTCCAGATTGCATTGCATTAGCTAGGATCCGGGTCACTGATTCTCAGTACCCATTTTAGACTTAGGTTCTGAGGCAAATCTCTAATCTTAAGAACTCAATCTTCCGGGAATATAATTCCCACCTTCTAATAAAATTGACCATTCAAATTAAAAATCTCTTTCAATCAAATTCAAGCCCAACACTTAAGATAGTTTGAGGTGTTTCTGAAGTAATTCAGAATCTCAAAGCACCTCCTACTCTTCTTCCTTTGACTCCAGAAATAACTGCTCAAATTTGATCTAATCCCTATTGAATTTCCAACCCTTAACCTCCTTTGACATCTAGCTTTGAAATTCTTAAATAAATCGCTATTTTAATCGAGAGTATTTGTAGGAAATTTTCTGGTTTCCTATGATGTAATTAACTACGAGAGCTTATACTCGTAGGAGATTTAGAAACCGAGACCAGATTTTTAAAATTAAGCTTTTTCAAATCCTCAATTAATTATCTTTGGGAAATTCAAAAGACAACAATCATTATCCTCATTTTTAAATGATCGATAATAGACGATATCCTCTTACCTTGGAAAGATATATCATTCTATTATCGTGATCTTGATTATAAAATTAATGATCTCTTTAATAGATTATTATAGTTAAACATTGGATTTAATATCATTTTGATCTTTTGAGATCATTTGTTGTTTCTCCTTGAGTTTGACTACGATAATCAGATAAATTCAAAGATTTGTAATATGAACCTTTTAGGGAACGATATGTTCACCTTTCAAGGTGATATATCATTCATAATAAGTGTTCGATTTCAAATATTCAAATTCCAGAAATTTAACTTTCCCAAAGAAAATTAAACCTTTTTCAAAACTATATTTTTCAATCAAAATAAAAAATGGCGACTCCACTGGGGATAATCTCTCTCTCCATCTTTAATAGCGATATAAATTTTATTGCATCGGTAGTTTTGACTACCTTTCTTCTGTTGGTCCCTCTCCTATTTCTTTCTTGGGTGAGTGTGGCCAACTCAATTAAGATATGTGAAAAGAGAGGTGAGTGTAGGAAATCTCCCTCCAAGTCTGGCTTTGACATTTTGCCTCCAAGTTCATTGGTAGAGCGAAAGAGTCAAGCTGAGCTTTTCAAAGTCTTTATATACATGTTGCAAACTTGCATGCAAATAAATCATAGCGTGCTAAGTTTCACAATTTACAGAAGAAGTTCTCTAACTTCAAAACCATAGTTTTAAATGTCTAGCAAAATCTCATCTTCCTCAAATCTTAATTGATTCCTATATCCTGCCACTACATACAGGATTGTAATTCTTATAATTCAATGTGTGATAAGATATAGATTTCTCTTTCAAAATTTAATTCAACGTTTGAAATCTTCTGCTTATCTAATCTTCGACATTTCAATCCCGAATCACTAGTCGAAATAAAAGAGTCGGTTTAGCTTATAGCATCCCCTTATTTTTGTAAACACTTCGAGTTTCAAAATAAGGGGAGATGATGCCGAAATTTCAAAATTTTCAAACATCTATTTTCAAGTCATAATAATCATTGCAACTATATATACTACAATAATGATTGTAGTTGTATATAGTTAACCTACTTTCAATTTCTCCGGTCATTTCAGTCCTTGACATTTCATTCTGAATCATTAATCGGAATGAAAGAGTCAGGTTGATTTCCTAGAATCTCCCTCTTATATATTTGTAAATCATTATGTTGAACATATGTTCAACACTTCGAGTTTCAAAAATAAGGGAAGATGCCGCCAGATTTTCAAAATTTTCAAATCTCTTTTCAAAATCAATCAAGTTCAAAATGCATTGCCATATATTTCTCTATAATAATTGTTGTAGCGTAATATATGCAGTATTTATTCAAATTTTTTCGGATAAATTAATCTTTGACATTTCATTTTAAATCATTCTTTTAAAATGTAAAGAGTCAAGTGGTCTTCCCTAGCTCTTCCATAACATTTGTAAACCGTCGAGTTGAATACAAATTCAACACCTCGAGTTTCAAAAATAAGGGGAGGTGCTGCCGAAAATTCAAATTTTCAAAAACATCCATTCAATTTTCTTCAAGTTTTAATCGTCACTTGTCGAATGTTCTTCTACAATACCTCTTGTAGATTAACATTGACAATTCAAATTGAACATTTATTTTCAATATCTATCAAATCTTTGAACTCTGACATTTTATCTTTGATAAGATATAAAGAGTCGAGTTCCTTCCTGTAAAATCTTCCCTAATGCTTGTAAACCGTCACGTTGAATACAAATTCAACACCTCGAGTTTCAAAAATAAAGGAAGATGCTGCCGGATTTTTGAGTCACGTAAATTCCCTTTCAATTCAAAATCAATTTTCACTGTCACATGTACTACTACAACATTCTCTTGTAGTATAACATGTATCATTTCTAGATTCAAATTTAGTCATCTAGTCTTTCCATCAAGTCATACCTCTGACATCTTATCCCTAACCTAATCAGTGGGATAAGAGAGTCGAGTCAAAACTCCTTGACTTTCTTTGATATTTTGTTAACTATTAAGTTGAAATTAAATCCGACTTATTGGTTTCAAATAGTCAAAGAAAATCTTTTAATCTTCAAAATTTCAAACCCCATCAGAACCTTTCAAATCAAATCCAGACCGTTGTTGTTATACGTTCTCTACAATATTCTCTTGTAGTTGAACATATACAACAAAAATTCAAATTTTCTTCAAGTCAAAATTGATATCTATACTTTATCACTCTATATCGGATTATAGTTCCTATAATTCGATTTATGTGATAAAATATAAAAAATTTCTTGTCAAAATTCAAATTCAAAAGTTTGATTCAAATCTTCTCTTTCAAATTTCAGACAATCAAATCTTCTGCAATGGCTGGAAAACTTCTGTTCTTCGTTGACCGAGACCTTCAAATCGAAGAGTTAATTCATAGCAGTGCGATTCAGTTTGGGATGGGTTTCAAGACTCTTAAACTGTCTGTGAATGGTGGAACAATCATTAATCTCGCTGCTGAGGGCGAGAATGGTCCAATAGTGGAACTAGCTGTGGGAGCTATGAGTGACCTTCCCTCAGTGTTGGAACTGGCAGTAGGTGCTACCCTTACACCTTCTGTACCCTCAGTCCAAAGTGAGGACAAGAAAATTGAGGTGAAATCTACTGTTGAGAAAGGGTCTTCTAGTTCTGCAGCACTGTTTGGCACTAAGAGTGCTAGGAAGAACTACCTGAGAAGAATAAGGAATAAAATCACCAAGTCAAGGAAGATAGCTGAACAGAAAGCTCTGAGTTTAGTTGAGCTTGAGGTTGTTGAGGAGCTGCCTATCCCTGCCTCTTCTCCACTCCTGAAAGGGAGTCGTTTTCACCCCTTCGCAGCTGCTGCAGGGGAGGAGAGAGTCACGCGGATTGCTAGCTCTCCACCTAGCCCAGTCGACTATACTGTTAAGAGAACCACTAAGGAGAAGAACACTTTAAGAACCAGGATGTTGAGGAACATCATTCACACCTGTGCTGCTGAGACAGGTCAGACTAAAGAAGAATATGTGAGACATCTGAAGGGGGTGATCTCACATAAGCTTGAGAAAGAAGTTTTAAAAGAGGAAAAATCTAAAGCCAGAAACCTGACTCCTCAGCCAGTGAGGAGAAACAAAAAGTTTGTTAAGCAACCAGTTGCCTCAGTATTAGTGGATGGATATCACTGGGTGCCTCGTCTCCCAACTGCCAAAATTGAGGAGATAGTTTTAACTGGGTCTGGTAGGAGTCACCCTCTCAGTGGTAGACCTCCAGTTCCCCCTTCAAGACTCTCAAAGTTGGCCCCTGTGGTAGCCAAATCAAAAGAGCTCATTAAAGACTTACAGCCAGTTGATGTTAAGGGCAAGAGGCCCATACCTTTGGATGAACCTTATGTGCCAATGAAGATAAGTAGAACTGTTGGGATTCAGATTCGAGATACACCAGTTCAGTCACCAATTCAGTTTCCAGTCCAGTCACCTGTTAAGGTCCCCCGACTCCTTATTCAGGGATGTGAGGATTCTCCTCAGATTGATGTTGGAGTTCCCACAAATCAAACTCCTTCGTCACCTATTAGGTTAGATATCCCTCACCCTGTTGAGGATGTCACCCTCACGACTACCGACCCCGGGACAGTCGGAGGGGAGGGGACAGAACTTGAGGATGATCAAGAGATGTTAGATCAGTTGGTGGCAGAACCTACTGCTGATGATTTGAAAATTCAAAAGGTCCTCACCCAGTTCGGAGATGAGGAATTTGAAGAGGTGATTAACTATAAGGGGTACCTATCAATCGACCTCGAGTCAATTGAGGGTAGACCGGTCGATGAGGTCGTACAAGAAATAAGGGACATACTTAAAAATAAGGCAATTGAAGCCTTTGATCCAGAAGCAGATGATCTGATGGAAGAAGATTCAGCTGGGAACATTTGTATGATTGAGACCAGAGCATAAAATAAAGATGCTGAGCCTTCAAGACACCGATCTGGTAAGGAAGAAGCCTCTGCAGTAGTAGATTCAGACTCTGATGGATCAATTAAATTGAATGAGAAAGACGAATACATCAAGAGTCTGGAAAATAAAATTGAACAGATGATGCTCAGAATGGAACAAATGCAGAATCAGATGATCAAAGCACAGCAATCTCAATCCGAGCAGTTGCAACCTACAACACACACAGTGGGTGAGCACAGCAGGAAAACAAAATCAAGTCCTAGAACTCCAGAGGTTGCTTCCCCAACCTCTCCAGCCGACAAAGATATCCGCCAAATGATCGAAACCCAGGTAAGGGAGGCCTTAGCCCATTCTCAAGGGACTGTATCTATTCCAAAGGGTAGACCCTACCCTGAAGAATATGATTCAGTTTCTTATCCTCAAGGCTTTGTGCCACCTTCATTCAAAGTTTTTAGTGGGTTAGAAAACCCAAGACAGCACCTGGCCCACTTCCGAGCGAGCTATTGCAACGCAGGAGGGTCAGATGCTCTACTCTTTCGCCAATTTGTGAGTAGTCTATCCGGTATTACTTTTGAGTGGTACGCAGATCTACCTAATGGTTCAGTGAAAACATTCACAGAGCTCGAGAGTCTATTCTTAAAGAGATTCTCAGGAGCTCAGCAGCGTGTAACCGTTGGTGATCTCGTCATCGAAAAACAAAAACCGGGAGAGTCTTTGGTTGAGTACATCTTGAGATGGTGAAATCTCTCGATGAAGTGTGAACCCCAGTTGCAAGAGCAACATGTAGTGGAGATTCTTTTAAAGAACATCCACGGGCTTATTGCTTTTCTCCTGAAGGGTTTCACTATCAAAACCTTCGAAAAATGTTTGAATAAGGCTAGTAATCTACAGGAAGAGGCTTCCAAAACGCCATTCCTGAAGCATTCTACTGAGGAAAAGAAAGCTAGCAAACCATTGAAGTCCTTTGAAAAGAGAACAGCAATGGTTTCAGCTGTTGATAAGGGGAAGAAACTAATGAATGTTCAGTCCAATAATTCTTCGACACAACAAACTCAGAAATCTCCACCTTTTTAGGTAACTTTCCAACCTACAAGAGATTCTCACCCGATTTCTTTTAAAGAGAGATTGGCTCGTACATATCCATTTAAAAGGGAGTCGGCGAGAAAGATCTTTAAAAGTCTTCAGAAGAAGCCAGATTTTTGATTGCCGGAGGCCAAGAAGCCGGAAGAGGCAAATAAGAAGGATGATCCAACTTTTTGCCCCTACCATCGCATGTTAGGCCACACAATCGAAGACTGCATCGTCTTCAAAGATTGGCTAGAAAAGAACTTTCGTCAAGGTAATATTATAATTCCAAAGGAGTACCTGGTCGATCCGGATCAGGGGTCTGTCAAATCCATCTCAGGTATGAATTCTAACTTTTCTCTGTCCATTGAATATGGTTGGGATATAGCACTATCCCGGGCATTTAAAAAGTCGATTAATAAATCTTTCGTCTTTCTCAACAGTTACCGACGAGAGCCCGGGACCCGATCTGGGAGGTTGACCTCGAGGCTTCGCAGGAGGACGTTGGGACAGTTTCCTCTCCAGTAGTCTTAGGAACTACTGTATTCAATAAAAATGAAAAGAGTGAATCTTATGTAGAGAGGAAATTTGTTGATGAGAGATCTGTACAAGTGGTTGATGGTCGCTCAAAACCTCTGTCACCACTGAAATTATCTGACTTTTACTTTACCCCATCAAAGGCAAAGGGTAAAAAATTGAATAAAAAGTCTAATCCTTCTGCTCAAATTTTGATGATTAATGTTGAGAATGAAAATGTAAATGACTCTTCTGTTGAAAACAATCAAGAACAAGCTGAGATCAATCAAGAAATTCAAACACTCAGCTCTCCAGATTTGACTCTTCAAGAGAGAAACGAATCTGATGTCTTATCAGATAGTGAAACCCTTGAAATTAACTTTCAAGGAAGTCCTGTCGTGATAGACTTTTCAGATTCAGACTCTCGCTCAGATAATGACAATTAATCGCCTAAGGAGAGCATAGACTCCCCTGTAGTTTGTTCTTCTAATGAAGTCATGCAAGTACAACTACGTGGAGGGAAGGTCTTACCCCCTAGGCTACCTTCTCAGGATAAAGGAAAACAGGTTGTTTCCGATGATCCAATTCAAATCCCTGCTCAACAATCAACTCCAATTCTTTCAAATCCACCGGGTCCTAATGTTAATGTTCCAAGTGTTGATTACAATGTCTTAGCTCACCTCAGGAAGTTGCCCGCCAAATTGAGCATTTATGATGCCCTTGTCCTTTCAAAAGAGATGAGGGAGACTCTAATTAAAGCACTTCTCGACCCAGAGATTTTCTTAGCTCAATTAGCCTCAACTTCTGAGGAAGAAGCTTTGTACTTTAAGGAAATCCCTAGGGTTACCTTCTCTGACGAAGATTTACTCCTTGGAACTGCCGAACATAATCGTCCACTTTACATCACAATAAATGTGGGCAAGTTTTAGTTATCAAGAGTTCTAGTTGACCCGGGTGCATCGGTCAACATGATGAACATAAAGACTCTCACATACCTTAGAATTGATACTAGTAAGCTCTCAACTGACAAGTTAGTGCTTCGTGGGTTCAATGAAAAGGGCGATAAGGCTTTAGGTTCAGTTACCCTTCTTCTAGAGATAGGAGAATTGAAAACTGAAGCGAAATTTCATATAATTGATTTGGCAACGTCCTTTAACGCGCTCCTAGGAAGGCCCTGGATCCATGAGTATAGGATGGTTCCCTCTACCCTAGATCAATGCATCAAGTACCAATGAGATGGCATTGAGTTTGAAATTAAGGGTGATCTGCAACCATTCTCTATTCACGAGATCGGGATCTACGAGGATGCGGCGTACTACGTACCTAAAGGGTCCACTACTTATTCTAAGGTAGAGATCAACGTCAAGGAGGAAAAAGCAGAAAGTCAAAGTTCAAAAGTAATTCAAAGATTGAGAAAAGAAAAAGTCAAAAATCAAAAGAGACAAAACTCAAGTAGTGAAGACGACGTCGAGCGTGTGATCTTCAGGCCTCCAAACATTATACCTCAAAGAGGTGGGAGGACGGCCCAAAGAGCACGCGGTCGAGGTCATCCTTCAATTGAAAAAAGAAATTCCCCAATCTACGTCGAACTTGAAACAAGTTCTGATGAAGCTCAAGAAAAAGGGGTGCCATATTTACTTTTGACTATACAAAAATCAATCCTCCTCCGAAGTTTGATCTCACTTTAGAATCGGATAGCGACTAGGAGGATACAAAATTAAATATTCAAAGTGACGAGCCTGAATTGAGTTTGTATGAAAAGCTTAATAGAACGGTTGAATCCTTAACCTTAACCCCACTGTCTGCTGATAGGGTCTCAGGGTTAGTAATTAAGGATGCTCCGAACTTAGATGGAGAAGTATGGAAAGCCAAAAAGTTCTTCCCTGGCTCTTCCTCCTCAAGGAATGGAGATGATGTAATCCTTGAAGAGGCAAATTTCAATGAATTAATGGAATTATCTTTTGGCTACTTTCCTGCTGGTGTTAAGTCTCTTATCTCTAAAGGTTTTGCTCCGAGTCAATGGACTAAGGGTCAGGCTAGATACCACGAAAGTCTTTGGAATTCAAAATTTAATAAACATTGGACCAGTGGTATCGGCTTTAGTACCGTTAGATCATTTGACGATGACGAATTTTATTTAATGATAACTAGTCGTCCTGAATTTAAAACTGTCCCTACTAAAGTCATTGATTCATTCGATGGACTTTGTTTGGAGACTTTTGATGATTCTGACGAACTTCAGGTTCGGGATGCACCCCCTGAATTCGAAGACGAAATTAAATCAACAGTCGATGAACTTAAAGAAATCAACCTTGGAACAGAGGATGACCCTCGCCCCACTTTCATAAGTTCTTTGTTGAGTGAGGATGAGTCTAAGGATCTAATTCAACTTTTATCCGAGTTTAAAGATTGCTTCGCCTGGACATACGACAAAATGTCGGGGTTGTCCGCTGACGTAGCAGTCCATAAACTTGGAATCCGGCATAATGCCATTCCTGTCAAGCAAGCTCCACGACGTATGCGTCTGGAGATCGAACAACAAGTCGTTTCTGAAGTCAAGAAGTTGGCAGAGGCCGGATTTATTCGAGATGAACAATATCCTTCTTGGGTAGCCAGCGTCGTGCCAGTTCGAAAGAAGAACGGTCAAATTCGAGTCTGTGTTGACTATAGAGACCTGAATAAGGCATGTCCTAAGGATGAATTTTCTTTGCCAATACCAGAACTCATGGTGGACATTGCCTCCTCGCACGTTGTTTTCTCCTTTATGGATGGCTTGTCTGGTTATAATCAAATCAAGATGGCCCCAGAAGATGAGAGAAACACTGCATTCAGAAGTCTTATAGGGATCTTTTGTTATAAAGTGATGCCCTTTGGCCTCAAAAATGCTGGTGCTACTTACCAGCGGGCCATGACTCACATCTTTGATGACTTAATATATAATCAAGTCGAATGCTACATCGACGATTTAGTTGTCAAGAGTAGAGTAAAAGAGGCTCATCTTTATGATTTAAGAACTGTTTTCAAGCGGTTGCGCCGCTACAACCTCAAAATGAATCCCTTGAAGTGCGCTTTCAGCGTCACGTCAGGGAAATTCTTAGGTTTCGTAGTCAGGCACCGTGGAATCAAAATTGATCCTGCTAAAATTGAAGCTATCTTAAATATGCCGCCTCCTAAGAGTCTCACTCAACTGAGATCTCTCCTGGGCAGGCTGGCGTATATAAGAAGATTCATCTCTAATCTTTTTAGAAGATGTCAACCATTCTCTGTCCTAGCTAAAAAGGATGCCAAATTCATTTGGGATGAGAAATGTCAAAATGCTTTTGAAAATATCAAACAATACCTGACAAACCCGCCAGTTTTGGCAGCCCCCATTCCGGGAAGACCTTTAATCCTTTACACTGCAGCCCTTGATGAATCTCTCGAGGCTCTTCTAGCTCAAATCAATGACGATGGGAAAGAGAATGCCCTCTACTACCTGAGTCGGAGATTACTTCCAACGAAAATCTGCTATCTTGCAATTGAGAAACATTGCCTTGCCTTAGTCCTTGCAGCACAAAAACTAAGGCATTACATACTTTCTCATCAGGTCAGTCTGATTTCCAGTGTCAACCCCCTGCAATATCTTATGACCCGGCCCACGTTGTCAGGACGTTTGGCTCATTGGTCTATGATATTGTTACAATTTGAAATCACTTTCATTCCGCTGCGTGCTGTGAAAGGGCAGGCCGTCGCCGACTTCCTTGCGGCACACCCGCTACCGGTGGAATCTCCTCTAAATGATGATTTACCTGACGAGCAAATCATGAGTTTCGAGGAATCCAATGTTCAAACCTGGGAAATGTATTTTGATGGTGCAGCGTCCTCTCAAAGGGGCAAAACACCTCAATCCACTATTCCTGGAAAAGCCGGAGTCGGTCTGGTTTTCATAAACACCGGATAAGGGAATGATGCATTTTTCCTACCATTTATCAGAACCTTGTACGAACAACGAAGCTGAGTACGAAGCTTTGATAACTGGTCTGGAACTTGCAATCCTAATGGAGATTAAAGAGATTAAGATATATGGTGACTCTCAACTGGTGATCAACCAAGTTGCAGGGACCTATAAGGTTTTGAATCCTAAACTCCTGAAATACCACCAATACACAATGCACCTGCTCGAGAAAATTCCCATTGTAACTATGTATAGGGTTCCTCGTGGAAGCAATTCCTCGGCGGATGCCCTAGCAAAGCTTGCAAAGGAATTTGCTTGCCCAGAAGAAGACTTCATCCCTATAGAAGTTCAGGGTCGTCAAGTCCTGTCCCTTGTAGACATGGAATACCTCAACAATCAGTCTTCCCAGGTCCTTTCTACATCTTCAGTAGTCGATGAAGAAGATGATTAGAGACAACCGATAATTAAATATCTGCAGGAAGGCAAGCTTCCCCACGACAGGTCTCTTGCCAATCAAAATTAAGAAACGTGCCCTATCATATGCACTAGTCAACGATACGTTGTACCGACGATCGTTCGATCAGATGTGGCTCCGTTGTTTAGACAAACAGGAGGCCCTGAAGATCGCTAACGAAGTCCATGCTGGACTGTGCGGTGCTCATCAATCGGGTCCTAAGATGAAAATGAAAATCAAAAGACTTGGTTACTACTGGCCTACGATGATTGACGATTGCATGAAAATTGCAAAATGTTGTCATCAATGCCAAGTTCATGGTGTGGTTTTACATCAGTCGCCTAATGTGTTGCATCCTACGATAGCCTCGTGGCCCTTCGAAAGTTGGGGCACGGATATCGTCGGGCCAATTGACCCTCCTTCTTCAAGGGGTCATCGCTTCATCTTAGCAGCAACTGATTACTTTTCAAAGTGGGCAGAAGCAGTCCCACTAAGAAATGTAACATCACACCATGTAATGAAATTCTTTCGTGACCATATCGTATATTGATTCGGCGTACCTCGCAGAATCATATCCGATAATGGGTCCGCTTTCAAGTCTACAAAAATCAATAACTTTGCAAGTCGCCACGGTATTGATTGGAGATACTCAACGATCTATTACCCACGGGCTAATGGATTGGCTGAGGCCTTCAATAAAACCCTGGTATAAATCATCAAAAAGACCCTGGATGACAATAAACGTCAGTGGGATGAGAGGTTGGTGGAAGCCTTGTGGGCCTACAGGACTACATATCGAACCCCGACCCAATCCACACCGTTTGCACTAGTGTATGGGTTCGAGGCCGTACTCCCTCTGGAAATTTAAATCCCTTCGCTCAGAACTGCAGTCCAGAATCAAATCACAACAGAGCAGAATGCACAACTTCGACTTGAAGAACTTGAGGGTCTTGAAGAACGTCGTCTCCAAGCCCAGCAAAATCTAGAACTCTATAAAGCCAGAATGGTTCAAGCTCATGATAAGTTAGTGCGACCTAGAACCTTCCGAGTAGGCGACTTGGTCTTGGTTCTTCGGAGGCCTATCTTAGCCCACCGAAAGCTTGGCGGGAAGTTTGAACCAACCTGGGAAGGACCCTTCGTAGTGGAAACAGTCTACGAAGGAGGCTCGTATCAGCTAGTGGATTGTAAAGGAGATCACCCAATGCTTCCTGTAAACGGGCGATTCCTGAAAAAATACTATGCTTGATGTAGCTCGAATTTTGAATCAATAAAATTTTCAAATTTTGAATCTATTCAGTTCAATTTTGTCCAAGTTTTTTAAAATCCGAAATCAAATTCAAGATGAATCAAAATCAAATTAAACTTTAAGTTTAAAATTCTTCAAATTCAAAACCAATTCGAATCAAATTCAAAAAACATCACAGATTTAAAACCCTTCAAGTTCAAATTTGTCAAACCAAAATTCAAATTCAAACACTTTCAAATTCAAATTCAAAAATCTTTCAAATCTCAAATTCCAGAATCCAGGCCCGATCCTCTATGTAGAGCAAGTTTCCTCTACATAAGATCGTCCAGACTCGATCCTCTATGTGAAGCAAGTTTCCTTCACATATGATCATTCCTGACCCGATCCTCTGTATAGAGCAAGTTTCCTCTATACACGATCATTCCAGACTTGATCCTCTATATAGAGCAAGTTTTCTCTATATATGATCAATCCAGACCAGATCCTCTATATAGAGCAAGTTTCCTCTATATACGATCATCCTGACTCGATCCTCTATGTGAAGCAAGTTTCCTTCACATATGATTATTCCTGACCCGATCCTCTGTATAGAGCAAGTTTCCTCTATACACGATCATTCCAGACTTGATCCTCTATATAGAGCAAGTTTCCTCTATATATGATCAATCCAGACCAGATCCTCTATATAGAGCAAGTTTCCTCTATATACGATCATCCTGACTCGATCCTCTATGTAAAGCAAGTTTCCTTTACGTACGATCATTTCCAGACTTGATTTTGTGCGAAGCAATGCTTCCTTCTCACAAGATCATCCAGTTTTCTTTTCCTTAAGGTTAGATGTGAATCATCGCGCTTTCTTCCCTTAGGATTAGATCTTGTAGTGGTGGAGCATGCCCTATGTGGCACCACCCTAGTCTCTTTCCAGTTGAGATCCTCTATATAGAGCAAGTTTCCTCTATATACGATCATCCTGACTCGATCCTCTATGTAAAGCAAGTTTCCTTTACATACGATCACTCCAGACTTGATTTTGTGTGAAGCAATGCTTCCTTCTCACAGGATCTTCCAGTTTTCTTTTCCTTAAGGTTAGATGTGAGTCATCGTGCTTTCTTTCCTTAGGATTAGATCTTTTAGTGGTGGAGTACGCCCTTCGGGGCACCATCCTAGGATCTTCCAGTTTTCTTTTCCTTAAGGTTAGATGTGAGTCATCATGCTTTCTATCCTTAGGATTTAGATCCGCTAGTGGTGGAGTACGCCCTTCGGGGCACCATCCTAGCTTCTTCCAGGCTTCTTTTCCTTAAGGACAGATGTGAGTCATCGTGCCTCCTTTCCTTAGGATTAGATCTACTAGTGATGGATAACGCCTTCTAAGGCATCATTCTAGTTTTAAAATTCAAATCTTTAAGTCTGATCTCCTATAGGAAGCAATACTATCTTCCTATGAGATCATCCAATCCTCTCTTCTTTAGGATAGGTTCTTTCTCCTTCCTTTAGGATTAGACTCCCCAGTGATGGAATAAGTCCTCTATGGCACCGTCCTAGGTTTAATTTCAAAGTCCAGTTCTCTCTTCCTTGGGGTAGGCATTTCTTCCTTCCCTTAGGGTTAGATCTACTAGTGGTAGAGTACGCCCCTTGTGGCACTGCCCTAGTATCAAAATTCAAACTCGATCCTCGGTAGTTAGGAATTCTTTCTTTCTACAGAGTCATCCAGACCCTCCTTTCCTTAAGGTTAGATGTTTCTTCCCTTAGGACTAGATCTACTAGTGGTAGAGTACGCCCCTCGTGGCACTACCCTAGTATTGAATTTCATTTTGATCCTCTGTAGTTAGGAATTCTTCCTTTCTATATGATCATCCAGACCTCCTTTTCCTTTAGGGTAGGACTTCCCTTCCTTTAGGATTAGACCCACTAGTGGTAGAGTACGCTGCCTCAGCACTACCCTAGTATCATTTCAAATTCAATCTTCTAGGGTTAGGATCTCCTTCCCTTAGAATTAAGTTTCAAATTCAATCTTCTAGGGCTAGGATCTCCTTCCCTTAGATTCATTTCAAATTTAATCTTCTGAGGTTAGACTTTCCTTTCCCATATAATCAAATCTAGATTCAATCCTTTATAATTAGGAGTTCTTCCTTCCTATAGGATCACCCAGACTTCCTTCTCCTTTAGGGATAGATTCTTCCTTTCCCTTAGGACCAGACCCACTAGTGGTAGAGTACGCTTTTCCTAGCACTGCCCTAGTATCAATTCAAACTTGATTCCCCAGGGATAAATCTATCTCTCCCTTGGGATCAAAACTCCAGACTTGACCATTCTATTCGGTCAACACTAATATGTGCAATAGAACTACATTCTATTACACATATTGGGGGTCCATTTGTTGACCTCATTTTTGTATGAGGTTAGCAGAACTAATCAAGACCTTAGGATCTTTCCAATCCTTAGGGTCAATCCTGACTCTATGATCAATCTGATCCTAGATCAATCCAGTTTCAAATTAATCTAATCCTAGATCAATCCAGATTCAAATCAACCCTGATCTTAGATCAATCTAGACTTTAAGATCAATCCAAATTCAAATCAACCCTGATCTCAGATCAATCAAATTTCCAGACCATTCTAGATCCTAGGATCTTTCCTAGATTTTAGATTTTAGGATCAATCTAGACCCTAGGATCTTCCTAGAATCCAGACTTTAGGATCTATTCTAGATCCTAAAAGCCTTCTAGATCCCAGACTTAGGGTTTCTTAGATTCTAGGAGCTTTCTAGACTTCAGTCCCTAAGATCTACTCTGGACCCTAGGATTTCCCTAGATTTCTAACCCTAGGATCTACCCTCACTTTAGATCAATTTAGGTCTTAGGATTTTCCTAGACCTTAGATCTTTTCAGACCCTAGGATCTATTCTAGATCCTAGGATTCTACTAGACTCCAGATCATATGATTTTCTTAGACCTTAGGATCTATTCTAGACCCTAGGATCTTTCTAGAATTCAAACTTTAGGATCTACTCTAGATCCTAAGATCCTTCTAGATCTTGAATCTCAGGATTCCTAGATCTTAGGATTCTTCTAGATTATAGGATTTTTCCAGACCCCAGATCCTAGGATTTCCTTAGGACTTTTAGATTCCAAGATCTTCCCAGACTTCAGTCCCTAGGATCAATTCTAGACCCTAGGATTCCTTTAAGCTGATCTGGACTCCAGGACCTATTCTAAACCCTAGGATTCTTCTAGATCAATCCAAATTTCAATTCAATCTAAACTTAATTCAAATCCTATCATTCAAGCTCAAAATCCAATTCAAAACCAGATTTTCAGATTCAAATCCAAGGCCAAAGGTCTAAGTCCTCAAAGCCTTTTCCAGCAAATTTTTAAACATTTCAAAACCCTATCAAATGACCTCTGATTCAAGGTCTGTCAGTTCCACACTGATTTGACATGTCTCTAGAGGCAACCCTCCAAATTTGAGCTCATTCTGAGATCTCTAACCCTAGAAACTGAATTGAAATCCAAAGGCTATAAAACCTTCAAATCTTTACAATCCATGCTACTGGACCTACCACCCAGTGGATTTTGACCCTGAAGCTTTCTCCAAAGCCTCCAATCACCTCCAGACCCTTGATTATGACCCATTGAGCAATAAACTATATTTTGTTGGACTTAATTTGACCCCTAGTTGACCAGGGGCCAAAATGACTAAAATACCCCTATGGGGTGTGAATAGTCACTTTGGTCAAATGAGCCCCAAATCAAATGCAGTCACTTCCAGCTAGTTTCAAATATCAAACCAAACCTGTTGGACCCACTTCCAGCCCCTGGGTCAACCTGGTTGACCAAGTCAACCTAGTTTGACCAAACAGGCCTTTATGGGTCAAAATAGTCATTTTGACCAAATAACCTCCTCTGACCTTGGGACCACCTCCATTGGTCTCCAAATGTCATTTCAAATCTGTTGAGCCTACTTCCAGGCCCTGGACCCACCTGGTTGACCAAGTCAACCAGGGTTGACCTAAAAAGGCCCATTAAGGGCCCAAATAGGTCATCTTGACCAAATGACCTCCCCAGACCTTGAGACTACCACCAACAGACTCAGAATATCATTCTGAACTGGTTGGACCCAACCCCTGACCCTAGGTCAACCTGGTTGACCAAGTCAACCTAATTGACCCATTAAAGGCCTAAATGGGTCATTTGATCCAAATAACCTATTTAAACTCCTGAAACACATCTACCAGGTTCCATATATCATTTGAGATTGATCCAGCCCAGACCCTGGCTCTGGGTCAACTTGGTTGACCAAGTCAACCTAGGTTGACCAGATCAACCCTTAAGCTTTTACACTTTAAATCAAACCTTAATTGCATTCAAAACTCAGTCAAACTTCCATTGTCATTTTCTCTTTTTGAGTTGAATCTAATTGGACTCTTGACTCAGTTAACAGTTGACCTGGTCAACTGGACCCAAATCCAATCAAAATTGACCCATGTGACTCGATTCAATACACTCAATCAAATCAAACTTTTCAAATCTTATCAAATCATTCAAAATATCAAACCCATCTCAAAACATGTTTCAAGCCCATTCAAACTCATTTGAAATCAAATCAATTGAAGTTTTGACTTAGTCAATTGAAACCATGGTCAAATCCTTAATCATATGCAAGCTCTAGTCAATTCAAATTATTCAACTCATTTCAAACCTCAAGTTACTTCATTATATGCCTTAGATGTACTCTTGTCATAAGTGAGCCTAATCTTAGTAGATTTGACCAAGTCAAACCATGGTGATTTGGTCAATTCTCTTTACATACACATTGACTTGATCATATATTCAACCTATTTGTTCAAGATCCCTTGGAGCCATTTCATTAGTAATTCAAGCCTCTCCTAAGCCACCTAAGCAATGAAAGTTGACTGTTGACTAGTCAAACTAGTCAACAAGCCTTTAAAACTCCTCTAAAATGATTAAATTCTTATTTTTGAGCTAATCCATTCCAGCTCAAATCATTCCAGCAGCTTAACCATGGTATAGAACATTCCTAGAGCCTATCCTAGCCTTTGGATCTGAATCAAACAGCTCATATCACTCCATGTGTCCAAGTGGGGACCAAATCCCTTTCCACATGGATTGTACCCTTTTGTCCTTGATTCCCCTGCCATTCCAGCAACTCCCTGGATAGATGGCAATCATCTAAGGGTTCACTCAAACAATCTCAGCCCTTCATTCAATTTAGAATGAATTGAATAGGGCAAAACCCTCATGAGAGCATTCATTCTAACCTTAACACTATCTCACTACACCGACACCCTCAAGCCTCTCTGGAATTTCGTTTGAGCTACCCAGAGTCTCTTCAAGCTTTCCAGACCAAAACCTGACCACTAGGAGCTCGCCGGCAGTGATCCTCCGGCCATTCAAGCTCCAAGTCCGTCCAAGTCCGTTTCCTTTCGATCCGTAGCTCCTCCAGCTTCGACATCAACTAAGGAAAGTTTCGTGGACAAACAACAAACTCAGAGAATCAAAAAACACTCAAATCGAACGGTTAGTTTGCTCAAAATCCTTAACCCTAACTTAGGACACCTAGGCTTAATTAGCATTTCATTAGATGCATATTTAACTGAACTAACTCATCTCCACAATCTCTGTTCATACACTTGATTTCGGTTTCAAATTTCATTGCATTTTATTGAGTATCGATGGAGAACGAGGCAATTATTGCTTTTAGGGTCGGCTCCGCCAGCTGCATGAGTTGGGTGCGATTTGGACCGTTGATTTTAAGATCAACGGTCCAGGCTACGCCATTCCGTGGTTTAGATGGACTGCGGATCAAGCCCTACGGTTAATTTCCTGGTTTGGCTCAATCTGAGCCGTCCATTTTAAACCGCGGGATCAACTGCTGTTAGATCATTCGTTCAGCATAATCCTGATCGTCCGCTGAGAACCACGCGAGATCGAACGGCCGAGAAATGGGGCTGACGTGGATTAGTGAAACGCGTCCGCAGTCGTTGATTAAGCAATGATTGCTGTCGGTGCAATCATTGCACGCGCCGCCGGCAATCATTGCCACGTGTTTATCCCAGCGAACCAGGAGTCGCCACGTGGTCCTCCCACCTTTTTATTATTATTATTATTAAAATTTAATTTTTTAGATTGTTTTAAAATTCCAGAAAGCTTAAAAAAATTATAGAAAATAATTATAATTTCAAAAAAATTAATATTTTATATTAAAATTCATATAATTTTATAAGCATTAATTTAAAATTAATTTCAAGTTGATATATTTAATATATTTTAAATAATTTAAAATATTAAATATTTAAGTTTTACTTAATATTTTATTAAATATTAATTTAAATATTTTATTCAAAATCAGTAAAATATATATTAACCATTTTAAATTATGATTGAATTAATGATTAAATGTTTAATTTTAAAGATAGATTAATTTTAGATATATGTATATATATACATATATAGATTAATAAACTTTAATTAATTAAATAATTGAATACTTAATTAATATCTATTTTAAAATAGATTGAAACAATTTTAAATAATTTTAAAAATTTCAGGAAATAATTAAGACTTAATTCAATCTAATTTAAATTTATTTTGAATATTAATTAATATTCTAATTAATTTAAATAATTCAATTAACTTAAGAAACCTAAAATTCAATATAAATTTAATTTAGCTCATACAAATATATGTAATATTTTAAATTTTTAGAGAATTAAGAATGTTAATTTTAAAACTACTTTTGAAAACTCAAAACTTAATTTGTTTGAGCTAATTCGAATTGTTTGAATATTTTAATATGTAATTAATATTAAATGTTTTATTAAATATTTTAAAATTTTAGAATTCAATCCCAAATTATTTTGAAAATCAGATGATCTCTCATTCGAATATTAAACTTATTTTGATGATATTTTGAGTATTTTAAATTTAAATTTTATATTTATATATATAGAGGTTTATATATATATATTTATATTTAAAAATCTATTTTAAAAAAAATATATATATATTTAAATTCCAAGTATTTGAGAGATCCCATGAAATTCTAAACTTAGATTAAGTTTGATTGAATAGGATTTGTGGGGAAGGTCATTAGTGGATAATTATATTTTAATTATTCATTAATGATGTCATTAATCCTTGCAATTAATACTAATTTATGCATGATTAGGATGCACACACACCACCTAGTTTTAGGGTTCTCCTAGATTTAGGAATTCATTGTGATTGTGTGTGCATATTATTCATGTATGTCAAGGGTTAGTGACTTTGATTTGAAATCAATTAACCTAGTGACATCATTAAGGACAATAATTAAGGACTTTGTTTAGATAACTTAGAATAATTCTAATAATTAGGATACATCTCCAATTGAGTTAAAACTTTAAACATTCAAACCTAGTGACACTCTCAGGTCTAGGAAAATATTCCACTGAATTCTGAAGTCATTTAGCCCTTTAATTAACCTAATCAAGTTTAAACCTCAATTAAACCCTTAAACCTTCCAGAAATTCTAATAAATCAAATTTAAATCCAAAAATTATATATAATATCTCAAACTGACCAGAATCAAATCCTTAATCAATGAAAAATAAAAGCCCCTTGACTGGACTTCAAAATTAAGTTTAATTTAAGTTTAATTGAAATTAAATATTTAATTAATTTAATTAATTAAAAATAATAAAAAATTCCAAAAAATTTCCAAACACTTGGAAATCACTCTTTAAGTCATTCCTGACCTTTGGAGTTGATTTCAAGAAGTTTGGAGGTCATTTGGATTCAAATCACAAAAAGGGTCTCTAATTAAACAATTTAAATAATTCAATAAATAGTCAAAACTTCAAAAATTCATAACTAATTCAAATGAACTCCAAATTAAGCAAACTCAAAGGCATACAACTCATCTTAAGGTCTAATATTTATCAAAAATGTTAAGTTTCCAGAAATCAATCAAATTTGAAAAAGTCAACTTTTGGTCAAACTCAGTTCAAATTCAAGTCAAAATTTCAAACCTTCATAATAAAATCTAGAAAAATTTAATTTCAGTATACTTACTGTCTAACTGATCGTATTAAGGTCTAGTATTTTAATAAAATATTAACTTTCTAGAAAATACTTTAAATCAAAAAGTCAACTTTTGACCCTTGAATTAAATCATTAAAATAATCCAGAAAATACCAAAATTCAATAAATCATTCAAAATTCCAGAAAATATTAATTCAAACTTAAAACCAGCCTTCAACAAACTAGAACATCAAGCAACTTCAATCAAGTACCCTATCTAGGACATATCAAAGCCACACAGCCTACCTCACACACTTTAGATGGTTTGCTAGGACAACCAACTCTAGTCTTAGGCTAGGCCGGTGTTTACTTTTCTGCCACTTGCGTGTGTCGGGTTTTCCGTGGTTTTCATTGCATGCTGGTTGCTAGATTTAAGTAATTGATGTTGATGTGATTGTTTATTTATTTAATGCATTCTGTGTTGATTTGATTGTATGTTAGATCTACCCCTAAGCTAGGGACTATTTATACTAATTCAATCTTATGCAGGTGGCCATGCTCATACAGGGCATTAAATAAAGGGGGCAAAATTATAATTATCAAATTGCACAGGTGCTCCAGAAAATTGCCTAAGTCCCCCTTTAAATCAAAAAGAGCATGGCCAAGTGTGGCTGTGATTGAGTATTTTAATTTCAAATATATAACTGCTTGGGATGTCAAATATAAACTGCTGATTATTAGGATAACCCTGCAGGTTGTTGAGTCTAGATTTTTAATTTTTTAATTGATGTAATTTGGATGTAAATTGAGTTGTAAATTTAAAGTACTTTGAGATTGAGATGTTTAAACATCCAATTTGGAATCCAAAGAGGAAGGAACATCCCTTAAGGGAGAGTTCCTATCCATTTGGAGATCCAAATTAGGATGAGTTTCAAATATCCAAAGAGAAAAGATAACACCCCTATTAAGGGGGAGTTTCTTTTCATTTGGATATCCAGATCCGACGATCCAAGGAGTTCCAAGAAGACAAAGAAGTGAAGAACGAGAAGAATCTCAAATCTCAAAGTCACTTGAGTCTTAGGAGTAGAATCCGGGTTGTAGGCAGTGGTACCTGGCCACTTTACTTTCCTGCAGACCCTGGGTTGTATTATTAAAAGGCACTTGCCTATGGACTTTGAGTTTGAGCATTTATTTAATTAATTTAATTATTTAATTGATTTGATTGATGTGTTGATTGTGATTAAGGACCCGTTTGCTTTTAGTAGTTTATTTGGCGCTTATTGCATGTCGTATTTGATTTAGCCTGGAACCCGATCAGAGGCTCGTGAGGGTACGGTCATGAACCTTTTCTACTTAAACAAAATTTAAAATTTTTAAGCTCAGATAGAAACTCTAACGCTCTTAAGAAGTAAGCCCGGACCCGCCGGGAGTTTTTCATGCATCATATTGAACCTTCTCTACCGTGTTAGGCACCTCCCCGCCTGCGGGTTCTGGCAGACCACCTGACCTATTAGGGTGCAGTTCTGTCCAAGGGGATGTTGTGCAATCTCTAGGATAAAATCTATTTTTAAGCCTGATTTTAAAACTGCTATATTTTGATTTAAGCATTTCATCGAGTCAACTAGCATGCATTGCATTAGATACAAATTAAAAAATGAGTTTGAATCTTTAATTGCATTTTTAGCTTAAGCATTTAACCCAACATATGTTAAGGGGTCAATTAGGATCTGCTCTAGATGTCGACCCCAATTCTTTAAACCAATCTTAATCAATGTCACTAACCACTCCACATTTAAAATACTTTGACTCATGATTTTAAAGCGTTTAGGTGGTTTAGCTGGCTCCCCAATCCAGGCCGGGGTAAGTCCAGATTGCATTGCATTAGCTAGGATCCGGGTCACTGATTCTCAGTACCCATTTTAGACTTAGGTTCTGAGGCTAATCTCTAATCTTAAGAACTCAATCTTCCGGGAATATAATTCCCACCTTCTAATAAAATTGACCATTCAAATTAAAAATCTCTTTCAATCAAATTTAAGCCCAACACTTAGGATAGTTTGAGGTGTTTCTGAAGTAATTCAGAATCTCAAAGCACCTCCTACTCTTCTTCCTTTGACTCCAGAAATAACTGCTCAAATTTGATCTAATCCCTATTGAATTTCCAACCCTTAACCTCCTTTGACATCTAGCTTTAAAATTCTTAAATAAAATTTGTATCGCTATTTTAATCGAGAGTATTCGTAGGAAATTTTCTGATTTTCTACGATGTAATTAACTACGAGGGCTTGCGCTCGTAGGAGATTTAGAAACCCAGACCAGATTTTTAAAATTAAGCTTTTTCAAATCCTCAATTAATTATCTTTGGGAAATTCAAAAGACAACGATCATTATCCTCATTTTCAAATGATCGATAATAGACGATATCCTCTTTCCTTGGAAAGATATATCATTCTATTATCGTGATCTTGATTATAAAATTAATGATCTCTTTAATAGATTATTATAGTTAAACATTGGATTTAACATCATTTTGATCTTTTGAGATCATTTGTTGTTTCTCCTTGAGTTTGACTACGATAATCAGATAAATTCAAAGATTTGTAATCTGAACCTTTTAGGGAACGATATGTTCACCTTTCAAGGTGATATATCATTCATAATAAGTGTTCGATTTCAAATATTCAAATTCCAGAAATTTAACTTTCCCAAAGAAAATTAAACCTTTTTCAAAACTATAATTTTTCAATCAAAATAAAAAATGGCGACTTCACTGGGGATAATCTCTCTCTCCATCTTTAATAGCGATATAAATTTTATTGCATCGGTAGTTTTGACTACCTTTCTTCTGTTGGTCCCTCTCCTATTTCTTTCTTGGGTGAGTGTGGCCAACTCAATTAAGATATGTGAAAAGAGAGGTGAGTGTAGGAAACCTCCCTCCAAGTCTGGCTTTGACATTTTGCCTCCAAGTTCATTGGTAGAGCGAAAGAGTCAAGCTGAGCTTTTCAAAGTCTTTCTGTACATGTTGCAAACTTGCATGCAAATAAATCATAGCGTGCTAAGTTTCACAATTTACAGAAGAAGTTCTCTAACTTCAAAACCATAGTTTCAAATGTCTAGCAAAATCTCATCTTCTTCAAATCTTAATTGATTCCTATATCCTGCCACTTCATACAGGATTGTAATTCTTATAATTCAATATGTGTGATAAGATATAGATTTCTCTTTCAAAATTAAATTCAACGTTTGAAATCTTCTGCTTATCTAATCTTCGACATTTCAATCCCGAATCACTAGTCGGAATAAAAGAGTCGGTTTAGCTTATAGCATCCCCCTATTTTTGTAAACCGTTATGTTGAACATACGTTCAACACTTCGAGTTTCAAAATAAGGGGAGATGCTGCCGAAATTTCAAAATTTTCAAACATCTATTTTCAAGTCATAATAATCATTGCAACTATATATACTACAATAATGATTGTAGTTGTATATAGTTAACCTACTTTCAATTTCTCCGGTCATTTCAGTCCTTGACATTTCATTCTGAATCATTCATCGGAATGAAAGAGTCAGGTTGATTTCCTAGAATCTCCCTCTTATATATTTGTAAATCGTTATGTTGAACATATGTTCAACACTTCGAGTTTCAAAAATAAGGGGAGATGCCGCCGGATTTTCAAAATTTTCAAATCTCTTTTCAAAATCAATCAAGTTCAAAATGCATTGCCATATATTTCTCTATAATAATTGTAGTAGCGTAATATATGCAGTATTTATTCAAATTTTTTTGGATAAATTAATCTTTGACATTTCATTTTAAATCATTCTTTTAAAATGTAAAGAGTCAAGTGGTTTTCCCTAGTTCTTCCATAACATTTGTAAACCGTCGAGTTGAATACAAATTCAACACCTCGAGTTTCAAAAATAAGGGGAGGTGCTACCGGAAATTCAAATTTTCAAAAACATCCATTCAATTTTCTTCAAGTTTTAATCGTCACTTGTCGAATGTTCTTCTACAATACCTCTTGTAGATTAACATTGACAATTCAAATTCAACATTTATTTTTAGTATCTATCAAATCTTTGAACTCTGACATTTTATCTTTGATAAGATATAAAGAGTCGAGTTCCTTCCTGTAAAATCTTCCCTAATGCTTGTAAACCGTCGTGTTGAATACAAATTCAACACCTCGAGTTTTAAAAATAAAGGGAGATGCTGCCGGATTTTTGAGTCACGTAAATTCCCTTTCAATTCAAAATCAATTTTCACTGTCACATGTACTACTACAACATTCTCTTGTAGTATAACATGTATTATTTCTAGATTCAAATTTAATCATCTAGTCTTTCCATCAAGTCATACCTCTGACATCTTATCCCTAGCCTAATCAGTGGGATAAGAGAGTCGAGTCAAAACTCCTTTACTTTCTTTGATATTTTGTTAACTATTAAGTTGAAATTAAATCCGACTTATTGGTTTCAAATAGTCAAAGAAAATCTTTTAATCTTCAAAATTTCAAACCCTGTCAGATCCTTTCAAATCAAATCCAGACCGTTGTTGTTATACGTTCTCTACAACATTCTCTTGTAGTTGAACATATACAACAAAAATTCAAATTTTCTTCAAGTCAAAATTGATATCTATACTTTATCACTATATATCGGATTATAGTTCCTATAATTCGATTTATGTGATAAAATATAGAAAATTTCTTGTCAAAATTCAAATTCAAAAGTTTGATTCAAATCTTCTCTTTCAAATTTCAGACAATCAAATCTTCTGCAATGGCTGGAAAACTTCTGTTCTCCGTTGACCGAGACCTTCAAGTCGAAAAGTTAATTCATAGCAGTGCGATTCAAATTTGGGATGGGTTTCAAGACTCTTAAACTGTCTGTGAATGGTGGAACAATCATTAATCTCGCTGCTGAGGGCGAGAATGGTCCAGTAGTGGAACTAGCTGTGGGAGCTACGAGTGACCTTCCCCCAGTGTTGGAACTGGCAGCAGGTGCTACCCTTACACCTTCTGTACCCTCAGTCCAAAGTGAGGACAAGAAAATTGAGGTGAAATCTACTGTTGAGAAAGGGTCTTCTAGTTCTGCAGCACTGTTTAGCACTAAGAGTGCTAGGAAGAACTACCTGAGAAGAATAAGGAATAAAATCACCAAGTCAAGGAAGATAGCTGAACAGAAAGCTCTGAGTTTAGTTGAGCTTGAGGTTGTTGAGGAGCTGCCTATCCCTGCCTCTTCTCCACTCCTGAAAGGGAGTCGTTTTCACCCCCTCGCAGCTGCTGCAGGGGAGGAGAGAGTCACGCGGATTGCTAGCTCACCACCTAGCCTAGTCGACTATACTGTTAAGAGAACCACTAAGGAGAAGAACACTTTAAGAACCAGGATGTTGAGGAACATCATTCACACCTGTGCTGCTGAGACAGGTCAGACTAAAGAACAATATGTGAGACATCTGAAGGGGGTGATCTCACATAAGCTTGAGAAAGAAGTTTTAAAAGAGGAAAAATCTGAAGCCAGAAACCTGACTCCTCAGCCAGTGAGGAGAAACAAAAAGTTTGTTAAGCAACCAGTTGCCTCAGTATTAGTGGATGGATATCACTGGGTGCCTCGTCTCCCAACTGCCAAAACTGAGGAGATAATTTTAACTGGGTCTGGTAGGAGTCACCCTCTCAGTGGTAGACCTCCAGTTCCCCCTTCAAGACTCTCAAAATTGGCCCCTGTGGTAGCCAAATCAAAAGAGCTCATTAAAGACTTACAGCCATTTGATGTTAAGGGCAAGAGGCCCATACCTTTGGATGAACCTTATGTGCCAATGAAGATAAGCAGAACTGTTGGGATTCAGATTAGAGATACACCTGTTCAGTCACCAGTTCAGTTGCCAGTCCAGTCACCTGTTAAGGTCCCCCGTCTCCTTATTCAGGGATGTGAGGATTCTCCTCAGATTGATGTTGGAGTTCCCACAAATCAAACTCCTTCGTCACCTGTTAGGTTAGATATCCCTCACCATGTTGAGGATGTCACCCTCACGACTACCAACCCCGGGATAGTCAGAGGGGAGGGGACAGAACTTGAGGATGATCAAGAGATGTTAGATCAATTGGTGGCAGAACCTACTACTGATGATTTGAAAATTCAAGAGGTCCTCACCCAGTTCGGAGATGAGGAATTTGAATAGATGATTAACTATAAGGGGTACCTACCAATCGACCTCGAGTCAATTGAGGGTAGACCGGTCGATGAGGTGGTACAAGAAATAAGGGACATACTTAAAAACAAGGCAATTGAAGCCTTTGATCCAGAAGCAGATGATCTGATGGAAGAAGATTCAGCTGGGAACATTTGTATGGTTGAGACCAGAGCATAAAATAAAGATGCTGAGCCTTCAAGACACCGATCTGGTAAAGAAGAAGCCTCTGCAGCAGTAGATTCAGACTCTGATGGATCAATTAAATTGAATGAGAAAGACGAATACATCAAGAGTCTGGAAAATAAAATTGAACAGATGATGCTCAGAATGGAATAAATGCAGAATCAGATGATCAAAGCACAGCAATCTCAATCTGAGCAGTTGTAACCTACAACACACACAGTGGGTGAGCACAATAGGAAAATAGAATCAAGTCCTAGAACTCCAGAGGTTGCTTCCCCAACCTCTCCAGCCGACAAAGATATCCGCCAGATGATCGAAACCCAGGTAAGGGAGGCCTTAGCCCATTCTCAAGGGACTGTATCTATTCCAAAGGGTAGACCCTACCCTGAAGAATATGATTCAGTTTCTTATCCTAAAGGCTTTATGCCACCTTCATTCAAAGTTTTTAGTGGGTTAAAAAACCCAAGACAGCACCTGGCCCACTTCCGAGCGAGCTGTTGCAACGCAGGAGGGTCAGATGCTCTACTCTTTTGCCAGTTTGTGAGTAGTCTATCCGGTATTGCTTTTGAGTGGTACGCAGATCTACCAAATGGTTCAGTGAAAATATTCACAGAGCTCGAGAGTCTATTCTTAAAGAGATTCTCAGGAGCTCAGCAGCGTGTAATCGTTGGTGATCTCGTCATCGAAAAATAAAAATTGGGAGAGTCTTTGGTTGAGTACATCTTGAGATGGCGAAATCTCTCGATGAAGTGTGAACCCCAGTTGCAAGAGCAACATGCAGTGGAGATTCTTTTAAAGAACATCCACGGGCTTATTTCTTTTCTCCTGAAGGGTTTCACTATCAAAACCTTCGAAAAACTTTTGAATAAGGCTAGTAATCTACAGGAAGAGGCTTCCAAAATGCCATTCCTGAAGGATTCTACTGAGGAAAAGAAAGCTAGCAAACCATTGAAGTCTTTTGAAAAGAGAACAGCAATGGTTTCAGCTGTTGATAAGGGGAAGAAACCAATGAATGTTCAGTCCAGTAATTCTTCGACACAACAAACTCAGAAATCTCCACCTTTTCAGGTAACTTTCCAACCTACAAGAGATTCTCACCCGATTTCTTTTAAAGAGAGATTGGCTCGTACATATCCATTTAAAAGGGAGTCGGTGAGAAAGATCTTTAAAAGTCTTCAGAAGAAGCCAGATTTTCGATTGCCGGAGGCCAAGAAGCCGGAAGAGGCAAATAAGAAGGATGATCCAACTTTTTGCCCCTACCATCGCATGTTAGGCCACACAATCGAAGACTGCATCGTCTTCAAAGATTGGCTAGAAAAGAACTTCCGTCAAGGTAATATTATAATTCCAAAGGAGTACCTGGTCGATCCGGATCAGGGGTCTGTCAAATCCATCTCAGGTATGAATTCTAACTTTTCTCTGTCCATTGAAGATGGTTGGGATATAGCACTATCCCGGGCATTTAAAAAGTCGATTAATAAATCTTTCATCTTTCTCAACAGTTACCGATGAGAGCCCGGGACCCGATCTGGGAGGTTGACCTCGAGGCTTCGCAGGAGGACGTTGGGACAGTTTCCTCTCCAGTAGTCTTAGGTACTACTGTATTCAATAAAAATGAAAAGAGTGAATCTTATGTAGAGAGGAAATTTGTTGATGAGAGATCTGTACAAGTGGTTGATGGTCGCTCAAAACCTCTGTCACCACTGAAATTATCTGACTTTTACTTTGCCCCATCAAAGGCAAAGGGTCGAAAATTGAATAAAAAGTCTAATCCTTCTACTCAAATTTTGATGATTAATGTTGAGAATGAAAATATAAATGACTCTTCTGTTGAAAACAATCAAGAACAAGCTGAGATCAATCAAGAAATTTAAACACTCAGCTCTCCAGATTTGACTCTTCAAGAGAGAAACGAATCTGATGTCTTATCAGATAGTGAAACCCCTGAAATTAACTTTCAAGGGAGTCCTGTCGTGATAGACTTTTCAGATTCGGACTCTCGCTCAGATAATGACAATCAATCACCTAAGGAGAGCGTAGACTCCCCTGTAGTTTGTTCTTCCGATGAAGTCGTGCAAGTACAACTACGTGGAGGGAAGGTCTTACCCCCTAGGCTACCTTCTCAGGATAAAGGAAAACAGGTTGTTTCCGATGATCCAATTCAAATCCCTGCTCAATAATCAACTCCAATTCTTTCAAATCCACCGGGTCCTAATGTTAATGTTCCAAGTGTTGATTACAATGTCTTAGCTCACCTCAGGAAGTTGCCCGCCAAATTGAGCATTTATGATGCCCTTGTCCTTTCAAAAGAGATGAGGGAGACTCTAATTAAAGCACTTCTCGACCCAGAGATTTGCTTAGCTCAATTAGCCTCAACTTCCGAGGAAGAAGCTTTGTACTTTAAGGAAATCCCTGAGGTTACCTTCTCTGACGAAGATTTACTCCTTGGAACTGCCGACCACAATCGTCCACTTTACATCACAGTAAATGTGGGCAAGTTTAAGTTATCAAGAGTTCTAGTTGACCCGGGTGCATCGGTCAACGTGATGAACATAAAGACTCTCGCATACCTTAGAATTGATACTAGCAAGCTCTCAACTGACAAGTTAGTGCTTCGTGGGTTCAATGAAAAGGGCGAGATGGCTTTAGGTTCAGTTACCCTTTTTCCAGAGATAGGAGAATTGAAAACTGAAGCGAAATTTCATATAATTGATTCGGCAACGTCCTTTAACGCGCTCCTAGGAAGGTCCTGGATCCATGAGTATAGGATGGTTTCCTCTACCCTACATCAATGCATCAAGTACCAACGAGATGGCATTGAGTTTGAAATTAAGGGTGATCTGCAACCATTCTCTATTCACGAGATCGGGATCTATGAGGATGCGGCGTACTACGTACCTAAAGGGTCCACTACTTGTTCTAAGGTAGAGATCAACGTCAAGGAGGAAAAAGCAGAAAGTCAAAGTTCAAAAGCAATTCAAAGATTGAGAAAAGAAAAAGTCAAAAATCAAAAGAGACAAAACTCAAGTAGTGAAGACGACATCGAGCGTGTGATCTTCAGGCCTCCAAACATTATACCTCAAAGAGGTGGGAGGATGGCCCAAAGAGCACGCGGTCGAGGTCGTCCTTCAATTGAAAAAAGAAATTCCCCGATCTATGTCGAACTTGAAACAAGTTCTGATGAAGACTCAAGAAAAAGGGGTGCCAGATTGCTTTTGACTATACAAAAATCAATCCTCCTCCGAAGTTTGATCTCACTTTAGAATCGGATAGCGACCAGGAGGATACAAAATTAAATATTCAAAGTGACGAGCCTGAATTGAGTTTGTATGAAAAGCTTAATAGAACGGTTGAATCCTTAACCTTAACCCCACTGTCTGCTGATAGGGTCTCAGGGTTAGTAATTAAGGATGCTCCGAACTTAGATGGAGAAGTAAGGAAAGCCAAGAAGTTCTTCCCTGGCTCTTCCTCCTCAAGGAATGAAGATGATGTAATCCTTGAAGAGGCAAATTTCAATGAATTAATGGAATTATCTTTTGGCTACTTTCCTGCTGGTGTTAAGTCTCTTATCTCTAAAGGTTTTGCTCCGAGTCAATGGACTAAGGGTCAGGCTAGATACCACGAAAGTCTTTGGAATTCAAAATTTAATAACATTGGACCAGTGGTATCGGCTTTAGTACCGTTAGATCATTTGACGATGACGAATTTTGTTTAATGATAACTAGTCGTCCTGAATTTAAAAATGTCCCTACTGAAGTCATTGATTCATTCGATGGACTTTGTTTGGAGACTTTTGATGATTCTGACGAACTTCAGGTTCGGGATGCACCCCCTGAATTCGAAGAAGAAATTAAATCAACAGTCGATGAACTTAAAGAAATCAACCTTGGAACAGAGGATGACCTCGCCCCACTTTCATAAGTTCTTTGTTGAGTGAGGATGAGTCTAAGGATCTAATTCAACTTCTATCCGAGTTTGAAGATTGCTTCGCCTGGATATACGATGAAATGCCGGGGTTGTCCGCTGACGTAGCAGTCCATAAACTTGGAATCCGGCATGATGCCATTCCTGTCAAGCAAGCTCCACGATGTATGCGTCTGGAGATCGAACAACAAGTCGTTTCTGAAGTCAAGAAGTTGGCAGAGGCTGGATTTATTCGAGAAGAACAATATCCTTCTTGGGTAGCCAGCGTCGTGCCAGTTCGAAAGAAGAACGGTCAAATCCGAGTCTGTGTTGACTATAGAGACCTGAATAAGGCATGTCCTAAGGATGAATTTCCTTTGCCAATACCAGAACTCATGGTGGACATTGCCTCCTCGCACGTTGTTTTCTCCTTATGGATGGCTCGTCTGGTTATAATCAATCAAGATGGCCAAGAAGATGAGAGAAATACTGCATTCAGAAGTCTATAGGGATCTTTGTTATAAAGTGATGCCCTTTGGCCTCAAAAATGCTGGTGCTACCTACCAGCGGGCCATGACTCCCATCTTTGATGACTTAATACTAATCAAGTCGAATGCTACATCGACTATTTAGTTGTCAAGAGTAGAGTAAAAGAGGCTCATCTTTATTATTTAAGAACTATTTTCGAGCGGTTGCGCCGCTACGACCTCAAAATGAATCCCTTGAAGTGCGCTTTCGGCGTCACGTCAGGGAAATTCATAGGTTTCGTAGTCAGGCACCGTGGAATCGAAATTGATCCTGCCAAAATTGAAGCTATCTTAAATATGCCGCCTCCTAAGAGTCTCACTCAACTGAGATCTCTCCAGGGCAGGCTGGCGTATATAAGAAGATTCATTTCATAATTTCTGGAAGATGTCAACCATTCTCTGTCCTAGCTAAAAAGGACGCCAAAATTCATTTGGGATGAGAAATGTCAAAATGCTTTCGAAAATATCAAACAATACTGACAAACCCGCCAGTTTTGGCAGCCCCATTCCAGGAAGACCTTTAATCCTTTACACTGCAGCCCTTGACGAATCTCTCGGGGCTCTTCTAGCTCAAATCAATGACGATGGGAAAGAGAATGCCCTCTACTACCTGAGTCGGAGATTACTTCAATGGAAATCCGCTATCCTGCAATGAGAAACATTGCCTTGCCTTAGTCTTTGCAGCACAAAAACTAAGAACATTACATGCTTTCTCATCAGGTCAGTCTGATTTCCAGTGGTCAACCCCCTGCAATATCTTATGACAGGCCCACGTTGTCAGGACGTTTGGCTCGTTGGTCTATGATATTGTTACAATTTGAAATCACTTTCATTCCCCTGCGTGCTGTGAAAGGGCAGGCCGTCGCCGACTTCCTTGCGGCACACCCGCTACGGCGAATCTCCTCTAAAATGATGAATTACCTGACGAGCAAATCATGAGTTTTGAGGAATCCAATGTTCAAACCTGGGAAATGTATTTGATGGTTGCAGCGTCCTCTCAAAGGGCAAAAACACCTCAATCCATTATTCCTGGGAAAAGCCAGAGTCGGTCTGGTT